>CM041778.1:67584422-67945162 GCA_023374045.1 Limonium bicolor | reverse complement strand
CTTCCATGTGAGCTACTTGAAGCCGTTCCACGAAGATGCCAATGAAGCCCACGAGATGGAGATAAGTGCACCTCCGACAATCGGAAAAGAGTTTCAAAAGGAAGTACAAGACATCTTGGCTTACCGGATGCGGGGTAGAAACTTAAACAAGCGAACATACTTTCTAGTCCACTGGAAGGGAGAATCAAAAGAGGATGCGACTTGGGAAAGGCAGGAAACTTTGTGGCAATTTAGGGATAAAATTCAAAAATATCTAGACTCTTTGCCGGGGACGGCAAAGGCTTAAGCGGGGGGATGGTTTGTCACGCCATTTCTAGTTAGCCCCTGCGATATGGCTAAGGTCTTGTAATGTTGCCCATGTAATGAGTGATATGACGATGTACATGTATTTGTAATCATGTTCGATAATCAATGAAAGAAGTATTCATGCCTTTCCAATGTGTCCCAAGATTCTTGTGTTCGATTACTTGATGTCTTGTGTGTGCTGTCGGGCAATGCTGCTCTGCTCGACAGGTGCGGCGTGGGGCAGGCAACGAAGTTGGCTTGTTGCCCCGCGAGTGCCCGCGGGTGTCCAAGCGAGTGCCTGGTTGCGGGCACTCGGCAGACCCCGACTAGTCTCCGTAGGCTCAAGGTGCAATGTCGGGGGCCCACGAGCCTCGTCGTGTGCACCTTGGGGCATGCAGGCACCATCTTAGGCGCCCAGACCTTGTCTGGGACGCCCAGTGCCTGGTGCTGCAGGAAGCTGGTGCTGGGCGCTGCCGCAGGCACCCAGGGACCACCTGCGCACTGCCGCAGGCACTATGATGCAGCCGATATGAAGTTGGCTCAAAACGTGTGGGAATTTGACAACTTTGCTGAGCACCTAAGAAGGCCAAATGTTACCCTTGACTAATAAGAGATGTTGGCAAAGTTTCGTGGCAATTGGAGCTTGCATCTGATTTTAGTGAATTTTTGAAGTATTTCTAGACAATGCTGGGATTTGGCTGCAAAGGGGCATGTCTGGGTCTGGCCTGGCCTGAAAGGTACATTAACCTCTTTAGGGGGCTGGTTAGTCTCTGCCTGGCCTGCCCCCAGGCAGCCTACGCGGCTGTGTCCCGGCTGGGCACCTAAGTGCCCGAGGGCCTCAAAGGCTATATTTTACCCATGAATGGGGACGTCGGGACACTTGGACTCCTTGGCGGTGTTGAGCCCATGGGGTCACACCGGTGGCTAGGTGAACTAGTCGTGGGTCACCCCGGGCTGCCTGGAGAGCACCCGGCTAGACACGTGAGTGCCTAGAACATGCCTATTGGCATGTCCCACTACCCCTAGCTCGGGTAGTGGGCTCCAACGGCTGTGGGGCCTTGCCCCACCTGCCGGTGTCCCTAATGTTAAGTTGTGCCAGCGTGCGCTTGTCGTATGACTGGTTCCGCACATGGGCAGGTGCGGGAGTGCGAGGGGCGACGCACTAAGTTGGGACTTGTGTCCGGCATGGCCGAGATGGTCCGGGTGGTGGTGAGTGCACAGCATTGCCCACGCTAGTGCGTCCCTACTGAAGGTGCTTGGCACTGGGGTTGCTCCACTAGGGAAGGTGTTCATTCAGTGGAGTGCCCCGCACATCCATGCCTTTGGGCAAAGGGGTGTGAGGATGAGGGAACTCACCGTGGGGCGGTTCAAGACCACCCTCAGTCATGCTTGTGGCACAAGGGTTGGTTCAGTTAGGCTGGTCGGGCCTTGGCCCGACGCCGATCATGAGTGTTGCTTTGTTTGGTTGCCTAGATGTCCCTCGATTCTTGATGCGTGTGCTTGTTTGCCATATGTGGACTATGTGTGCTGCGTATACCGCTGGACCTGGCTTCCAAGCGAAAAAAATTTATTTGGGAAATATACTCATGACAGGTACCATGGTTGTATGTGTTCAAGTTATCCATGTACAACTTTATTGGCGGGCGACCCTCAGTTATGTCATCTCACAGTGGGCAATGTCGTAAGGTTAAGACTTTCCTTTGATAGGCTAAGAGATTCACTGATAACTGTTGTTATAATTTGACCTAACTGAAGTTTTTCAAAAAAAAAAAATTTGACCTAACTGAAAGAGTTCAGTCAAATGCGCTTGTGCTGAAAACTCATTGTCAAACCATTTTCAACATGTGAAATCCTCTGTTGTACCATTCATATCATAGAATGCTTTTCCACCAAGCATCGTATAGTCAAATCATCTTACACTTTTGTCTAACCTTTCTCATCTGGTTCCATATTGGCTACCAATTACTATAACATCGTCCTACCTCCATATCATCTATAAGTGGATTTCTTTCAAAATATGTGAATTTCTTCATTAAGAATGTTCCAGCTGTCTCATCAACAGAAACATGTTATATGAGGAAGGTAACACTTTAAAGCGAGTTATGATACAAAATCTGTATCGTTGTTGAACTGATGGCATTGAAATAGTTGTGATTTTCAGCTCAATATGCAGCAAGTCAAGACACTTGTGACTAACATCTCCATTAAAATTAAGAGATGATATCTACTTATCTAGATGCACAAGCCTTCCAACTAAGACCTCCATGTCTCGCTTGATCTAGAAGTGTTGTTCCTCTAGATACTAATCAATTGTCACACAGATTTATTGTCCAACACTCCAGGGCCCTTGTGTAGCCAAATCTTCAAGGTTGAGTGTGTGCACTATGTGCTTTGCTCGTATGGAATATATTAAGTTAACACCAATTCTCAAACAAGTATATTTAAATATAAGCATTTAAAAAATTGAATTAGTTATCAGTTGGTTGTTATGTTTCCCAAATGCTTAACATATTTCACCCCTGCTTTAGCAATTTCTATCGTTGTCACAACCAACTCTACTGAGATATGCCATCAACAGATATCTTTCTTCAAATCAATCAACAAGTCGGTTGTATGCCTTATTGTAATGATTCGTTGTTCGATCATACATGAACTAACCAAATATTCGCCCATAATGCAATACTTTCGATATTTTGGAGCCACATTTCTACTAATATGCCATTGACACATAATATGGGAAAGATGAAGCATTCACAATATCAATGGTTTTTACTAAGTATTTCTCATTAGTGAAATACCCATAAATTTCAAAATATATATTATATAGTTTATGTGTATATTATATTGTTTGCAAGTATATTATATAGTTTATGGGTACATTATATAATTTACAAGTGTATAAAATTGGTTATATATATATATATATATATTATATATATATATATATTATCGTTTGCAAGTATACTACATATCTTACGAGTACATATTATAGTGTGTAAATATACTAAACATCTTACGAGTACATATCTTATGTTGGTTACGAGTTATCATTTACCAAAGATAATTTGTGTTGATAAAATAACGTGTTTAAAAAAAAAAGATCGGTTGTAATTTTTTAATGTCATATTAATAATCTTCATGTTTATTTTTGTTAATTTGCTATATTTATTTACTAAAATGGATTTATAATAAATATTATATTTTTTAAAGGTTATAATTGATTTTTAATTTAGTTGTTCTTACTTAATTAACCTATAATGGTTGTACTTAATATAAGAAGCCAGTTTTATCTTTTCATATGTCCTAACTTTATTTAACAAGTGGGTTTTATCTTTCCAGATTTTCTAACTTTATTTAATAAATCAGTTTTATCCTTATGTATTTCCCGACTCTATTTATTACAACGGTTATGTCTATCCATATTTCCTAACTTTTAGGTTTCTATAATTTAATTAACCAGTTTAAATACCTTCATTAATAAATTAGTTCATATCCCTTCCGGTTCACATTCCCTCACTTTCTTTAGGTTCTGACTGGCTATATATAGGTTGTCCACGTTTTTCTCTACCAATCCAGTATATTGTCTTCCTTATCTATTACATCCTTCTCTAAGCCATACAACATAAAGATACCGTTCCTTCCTTTCCTTTCTATTTTCTCTCAGGTTTACAAACACAAGAAACACTGGTGGAACGCGAGCCTTTAATGACGGTGATTTAATCACGGCTTTAACAAACACCGTGATTAATAGGAAGGCCGGAATTAATTAACGACGTTTATTGAATTAACCGTAATCAATAATCGAGCGGAGGTAGGCGCGCCTTTTTTAGGACGGACTTTAGATGACGGTTATTAGTGAAACCGTAATCTAAAGTCCCGTGTTGACGCGCGCTTTACGGTCAACAGACTTTAGATTACGGTTTTACTAATAACCGTCAGCTAAAGTCCGTCCTAAAAAAGGCACGCCTACCTCCGACTGATGGTCAACGACGTTGTTTTGATCTGACGCCAAATATTTCCCGTATTATTTGATTTTTTCGACTCCGCGCATAATCTAAATTACAGTTAACGACGTCGTTTTACCAGTGTATTTTAGATTAAAAAAACTTTATATTAATGTGTTACCTATGTTTGATCGACTAAGACTCATGGCATAATGGCCGTGGGTACATGAGTCAACACCATCGATCTTGAGTTCGAAACCCAGCATATGCCAAATAATTTTCACGCTACTTTTTTAATTTCGTTACACTTTAGATTACGGTTCTTTAGGAACCGTCATTTAAAGTGTGACTTTAGATTACGGTTTACATTTGTCGTTTTACTCTTCACACTGTACTCACAATAACTCTTCTTCTCTTTCGCGCTATCTTCCTCACTGAAATCGCCTCCTCTCTCCTGTCACCTTGCTAACGGCCATCGCCGCCGTCGCTCCCACCACCTTTGTCACTCCCATCGCCGCCGGTCACCACCCATCTACCACTGGTCTCACCGTCGACGTCTCTATCGCGTATTGGGTATGCGATCGATTGATTGTCGTTTTTTTCTAACTTTGTTCATATACATGCATTTCGATTGCAAGTTCTAACCTCGTTTGTATCGAATCCTGAGAGTGTAATGGCAAATGTTCTAACCTTGTTCATATATTTGTGCCCAGATTCACAGTTAATTGCAACCTAGTTCGTGGGCTGATTTCTACACTACTTGCCCACTTCGGTGCTTAGTAACGGTAATTTTGCAAACCAAACTGTAAACTGCTGTATTTATTTATTCTTAGCATTTAGTATTACAATTAATACATAATAGTGTAGTTTTAAAAATGCTACTACTTAAAACTGCCACAGGAAAGAAAGTAAGTTCAAGTATATTACCGATTCCTGAAAATAGCTCATTTTCAACTGCTCAATCTGCTATGCCAGATGCTCTCTGTTTGATTCACAATCTGTGACAGGAATCAACAATGCTATTGTTATAACCACCAGAAAGAATAAGATGAGTTTCGGTATTTTAATGGTTCTAGAATGACTAGTTTCAGTCCTTCAATCTGAAGTACTGCAGAGAAGGTCATAAACTTCATTTACAGTAGAATAAGATAAGTTTATGTATGTTACCAGTTCTAGATGGTGCGTGCGAATTTGACTTTGATAAAACTGATTTGGAGACGTTAGAAATATAGGGGAGATGCTGTCGATTTTTTTCCGCGGTTTAGCTAGCATTTAACCTTGATTTTTTGATGAATTCTAATGTTGTCGTTTTTCATTTATGCATCAGGACTACGACTTTATTTAGGCTTCCGACCTCAACCGTCTTAGCATCGGCTAATCGTCTACCAGAGGTAAGATTTTATATATACATATAATATTTGACAAACTACCAAACATAGTTATCCGCCCAAGATATACCTAATAGAGGTATATCTTCGGCAGTCCCTGTCGGGACTGTCCATGATTGTTAAATCTCACACCTAGGGTGTGAATGTGCTTTTAATATGTACTTTATTGATTATTTCAGCAGTATCTCTTTATTGTTCTTCGAATGCATATATTATTGATTAATATCATAATATCGTGCATTTGAAGAACTGTAGGGAGATGCTGCCGAAATTTTCAATAAATTACATATTAAAAACACGTTCACCGGTGGGATTTAATACTCATGGATGGATTTAGGTTGATAAGATACAAAAGTGTAAAGACTCTGCCACGGGTGACGGTATGAAATGGCTGCCTTCATATAAATAGCTAGAAGGAGATGGAACGTTCGTGGATTTACAGCGGAAATTTGGACGACAAGTTTTTAGAAGGAGTTGATAAGTTATGCACGGTGTTGGCGAACAATCTGAAACCTACAGACAAGGGATACATATTTTGTCCGTGTATCGACTGCCAAAACAATCTGAGATATCGCGGCGTTGAAACAATTAAGGAACATCTGATCCGCCGCGGTTTTACAAAAGATTTCCAAGACATAATCCGATGGCATGGTCAGAGTGCGTTCGATGTTATTAAGCCTGACGAAGGGGATAATGGTCAGGCAAACACAGAAACAGAACTTGGAGATGATACAGTTGCTGGTGATCCAGAAGACGTTACAGCGAACGTTGAGCCAGATTTCTGGGATGATGACATTGAGACTATGCTCGAAGATGTGGAACGACATTACTCTAACACGCCAGACAAGCATGAAAATTTGTTGGATTCATCCAAAACACCGTTGTACCCCGGGTGTGACCCTACAAAGTTAAGCAAGTTGAGTGTCGTCCTCAAGCTATTCAACTTGAAAGCGAAACATGGCTGGAGCGACGTAAGTTTCACTGACCTCCTGGAACTATTGAAATACGTTCTTCCGGTGGACAACGTTTTACCAACGACTACGTACTCAGCCAAAAAATGATGTGCCCAATGGGTATGGGGTACCAGAAAATTCATGCTTGTCCAAATGGTTGCATGCTGTTTTGGAAATCGGATGAATTTGCTGAAAGCTGTTCAGCATGTGGAGCGTCACGGTATAAGAAACAACAAACTCACATCAGCGGTAGTAAGAAAGGTTCACCAGCTAAGGTACTGTGGTACCTGCCCATCATTCCAAGGTTCAGACGTTTGTTCTCCATTGAGAAAGACGCAGAGAATCTTCGGTGGCATTCAGTTCACAGGAAAAAGGATGGCAGATTGAGACATCCCGCTGATGCACCACAGTGGAGAAACATAGACGTAAAATTTCCTGAGTTTGGTAACGAACCGAGAAACCTAAGGCTAGGCTTGTGCACGGATGGGATGAACCCTTACGGTACTTTGAGTAGCATACACAGTACCTGGCCTGTGCTTTTGGTTATTTACAATCTACCGCCGTGGTTATGCATGAAACCAAGACACATCTTGTTGTCTTTGTTAATATCGGTCCAAAGCAACCGGGCAACAAAATTGACGTATTCCTACAACCTTTGATAGAGGATCTACAACTCTTGTGGAATGAAGGGGCTACGGTTTACGACTCATTCAGTAAAGAGGACTTCAATTTGCGTGCTATGTTGTACTGCACAATCAATGATTTCCCCGCCTATGGTAATCTTTCAGGCTATTCAATCAAGGGGGCGTTGGCGTGTCCGATTTGTGGTGAAAACACTTGTAGCATTCGCTTGAAACATAGTGGAAAACCGTGTATATGGGCCACCGAAAAATGCTTCCAAAAGGACATAAGTATCGAAAGATGGCGAAAGAGTTCGATGGGAAAACTGATCACAGCATGGCGCGCCAGCCTTTGACAGGTACAGAGATTTACAAAAAGTTGGATAATATTGTGAACAACTTCGGGCCGCCAACCAAAAGTGGTGAAAAAAGTGTCTGGAAAAAGAAATCAATATTTTGGGAACTACAGTACTGGCAGCATCTGGAGGTTAGACATTGTATCGATGGGATGCATGTCGAGAAGAACGTGGGTGAAAGTATCACTAGCACCCTTTTGAACATAAAAGGAAAGACAAAGGATCATTTGAAAGGAAGAAAAGATTTAATTGAGTTGGGCATACGCACAGAGCTTGGCCCGCAAGAACGTGGAAAACGCACATTCTTGCCTCCTGCCTGTCACACTCTGTCTAAAGAAGAGAAACATAGTCTATGCAGTACCCTTTACAACATCAAGGTGCCATCAGGTTACTCCTCAAACATAAGAAACCTAGTGTCCATGACAGATTTCAAATTAGTAGGAATGAAATCTCACGATTATCATGTCCTACTTCAAGAATTTTTGCCAATTGCACTACGTGGGATCTTGCCGGATGCTGTCAGACACACAATCACAAACGTCAGTGTCTTCCTCAAATCCATTTCGTCTAAGGTTCTTGATGTGGACACTCTGTCTAAATTACAAAAGGATCTTATTGTGACAATGTGCCAGCTGGAGATGTATTTTCCTCCATCGTTCTTCGACATAATGATACATCTCCTCGTGCATCTTGTAAGAGAGATTCTGATGTGTGGTCCTTTGTACCTTCGCTACATGTATCCGTTCGAAAGGTACATGGGTGTCCTGAAGAAGAAAATGAAGAACCGTCGTCACCCAGAGGGTAGTATTATAGAGGGCACTATCACAGAGGAAGTTGTAGACTTCTGCACCAATTACCTAGAAGGTGTCGATACCATTGGACTTCCACGTTCTAGACACGAGGGCAGATTGAAGGGTGTTGGCACGGTTGGAAGGAAACTGAAAAGAATTGACATAGACACTCTTAACAAAGCTCATTTAGTTGTGCTAAGTCATCTTGAAGATGTTGAACCATACTTTGATGAACACTTGTGTGTTTTAAGAGCACAATATCCAAACATGAGTGACGTTAGACTACAAAATGAGCAGAATAGGACACATAGACATTTGTCCGATGGTTCAAAGAAGAGTGTTGTCCGATCAGTCCACGAATGTGCCTGAACTGATTAAAGTAGTTGCATTTGGACCAAATCTGGATGTAATTTCTTATGAGGGGTACGATGTCAACGGATTCACCTTTTTCACAGAACGTCAGGATCAGAAGTCAACGAATCAAAACAGTGGTGTAGAGCTTGAAGCTTATCAAAACTTATATGACATCGGTGTCGTGGGTCATAGTCCAGTCTCAGTACAACAATCATATTTCGGTGTTATACAAGACATCTGGGTATTGGACTACAACAGCTACGAAATGTGTGTTTTCCGCTGTAACTGGGTTAACAACAATCATGGCTACCGTGAGGAGGAGCATGGTATGAAACTGGTTGATCTGTCTAGAGCTACTCCCACGGTTGAGCCATTCGTTGTTGGGACAAAGGTTAAGCAGATATTTTATGTAACTGATCCCTGTAATCCTAGATGGTTTGTTGTGCTTAAAGGGAGAAGAGGAATAGTTGGTGTGGATGGTGTGGTTGATGAGGATGAGTATGATGCAGAAGATGAACCTTCAACTGTTCCTATTTCATTGGAAGAGGCTGAGGTCACAGGTCATCGTGAGTATATACGATCAGACCATAACGAGGGAATGTGGGTTGAGAGATAATGGTGTATGTAAGTTATTACTATAAAAATTTAAATGAAATTAACACTCTTTTATTTCTTGCTTGTATATGACCCTTATGAAATGCTTAATTTAATTCAAATTGTATTTCAATCCTTGCAGGCATGGCTGATCCGGACATGGCTGATGAAGAGTTCAATTTATTTTGCCATGAGTTCGAAAATGAGCAGCAAATGGTACCTGCTGCTGTTGGCCCATCTACATCTGCCGCTGCTGCTGTTGGCCCTTCCATGAGTGCACCTTCTACGAGTGCTACTCAGAGACCCAGAGGTAGAGGTCTGATCCGTGGGTTGAAACTGCAGAAACCGGATGAGATTAGTCTTCTGTGGGACAAGTATGAGAGGTATTGTGGGGGCAGCAGGTCAGAGTTCGCTAGTATGCTAGGGACTCTGGCCAGATCACATTGCTGCATCAACCACACATGGAAACAAGTCCCGGAAGAAGTTAAGGAGACCATCTGGAAGAAGGTGCAAGAACGATACAAGATCCCAGAAGAAGTGAAGAAGACCGTTCTTTCTTTGGTGTCCGGCAAAGCTAAATCATCCAGCCACTACTTGGTTGAGCATTGGATCAACAGGGTGCCCCCACGTGAGCCTCCGTTGTATGTTGTGTACAATGGCATGATCACTAAAGAGGAGTGGAAGGAGTTCGTTGAGCGGCACGCCACCCCCGAGTTCAGGGTATGTTTGTGTGTACTCTTTTCTTAATTAATGCTCATAATGCTTTATCCCTGATTTTTTAATTAATTTTCTGTTGTACTTTCTTAACAGCAAAAACAAGAACAAGCACGGCAAAACCGTGAAGCTAATCTCTACCCCCACACCATGGGATGAAGGGGATATGTGGGCAGCCTCGACATGTGGAAAGAAGCTGGTTTGCTGACACAGAGGAACGAGGATGGAAGTGAATGCCCGATCGAGGATGTCTCTGAGGCGAGGAGGGTGCAGATGTACATACTGGGACGCCAGAAAACGACCAGCGAAGGTCAGAGGATATTTCCTCATGCTGCGATGGAACAACTGGCTAACCAAATTGTAAGTATTTGAAAGTAGCTGTTAAATAATTTACTTATATACTCAAGTGTTTGTTGATCTTAAATTTAGTGTTAACTTCTTTGACAATTGGACAGTATGAAGCGGCACAAAGAGGAGAAGTAGACATACACGCTCCTCCTTCTCAAGACGACGCTCTCAATTAAATACTTGGGAAGAAGGATCACCCGGGGCGTGTTAGAGGATTTGGGGGAGAAGTACGTCAGAAGCACGTATTCCCGCCATCTGCTAGGAAGGGTCAGATGAGTGCTGCTAAAGTCAAGGCGATGGTAGAGCGTAAGTTCACTGCTGAGCGCCAAGCTAATGACGAGAAACAGGCTGCTGAGCGCCGGGCTATCGAGGAGAGGTTGCAGGAAGCGTTGAATTCGATTGCACATGCGACTACTCAGCAGCAGCAGCAAGATCCTCCTCGACTGTCTTCCTCGTCTAGTTGTGCTCCGGCCGCTGACCCGTATCCGTTTGCCAACATCCAGGTTAACTTTGTTTAACTATTTTTCTCCTAAAATAAAGTCATTTAAATAGTATTAGATTGGACTCACTTATTTATTTCACGTATTATCTCTGTTTATTAAAGGAGCAACAAAAATGCCGTCTCCAAATACCATTAGAAGGGCACCCTGTAGATGCGGCCTACGAGACGGTGTTGCCATCAGGTCCACTCACGCTCATCAGTTTCGTACGTCTACCCCCATTCTACGCGCGTGTGACCTTGGACCTGATAATTGAAGGATTTGAGCATGCATACCTTCCAATGGCGTTTGACAACAAATGCATGCTGATCGAAGCGAAGGGAGACATATAGCCCTGGCCAGCATGTTATATTGTTGTCACCGATGAGGTAAGACTGTTTGACAACCATTTAGTATCTAATAAAATGCATTATTTAGAATTAAGCATCTCCACTAATCTATTATAGATCCCTGAGCTTCCTTGCCGCGTAACCCGGCCCAGACTAGAAGAGACCAGCGCGCCGGCGAATCCTGAGATCCCTGAGCTTCCTCGCCGCGTATCCCGGCCCAGAGAAGAAGAGATCAGCGCGCCGGCGAATCCTGTCAGAAGTACAAGGGTATGTTATAGATAAATGTTTAATGTTACTATAATAATCAATTAGTAATTATCTTTACATTTATGCTTTACTATTTGTGTGTGAAGGGTAAGAATCAAGTGAGTTGGGGTGCGAAAGGTAAGAATCCAGCGCCCGTCCGGGGTCGCACCAGGACTTCTGTGGTGCCTAAAAATAAGCTATCACTGCCACAAAAACTTGTTAATGTTTTGGGGGCTCGTCAGATGAATCTCTACGACAAGATCATTGTGAAGTCAAATGCTGGTACTATCAACTTCATGTGTGGAGATTACCTCAACATTAACATTATTCAAACTTATGTAAAGTAAGTGTTCTTTTCTCATATTGTAAAAACATATAGAATAAGTATCTATGAAGTTGCATTGGCTAACTTTTTATAGTACATGTGATATAATAGAGGTCTGCTTGAGAGATGTGCTGAGAAGGACATGACCTCCATTACTGCGGTGTGCCCGGAGCGTTTATTGTACGACTCAATCACTAGGGACCCGGGGAGGTTTTGTAAATACATGATTCATTGCTTCAATGTTGCTGATCGACATAATAAATTATTCATTCTAATGCCGTATCACCAAACGTGAGTTCTGATATAAAATTACATACTAATTAGCTAACTTTTTTACCTTTATTTCTCATTTCATTTTGTATTTGACATTGTAGCCACCACTGGGCTTTGTTTATATTCTACGCTGCCACCGCTACTCTGCTCGTTCTAGATCCACTAGGGCAGTGGACAGAATTCAACACTGAAGACTTAATCAAAGAGTAAGTTTTTATTACTATTTAATTGTTTGTAAGTTTTTTGAACCAAAATTAATGTACTTGTTCATTTTGCTAAACGCTTTTGTTAATATATGTAACAGTTGTAACAAAAAAACCCTCAGGGAGAGTTTGGTGATTTGACCGTCGATTACATCAAGGTTTGGTAATTCATGTATTTCATTCGTGCTGCTATTATCTTTGTACAATTGTTTTACATTTGTGAATTTTGGTGATTTAGTGCCCTACCCAAAAGGATTCTAGGAGTTGCGGGTACTACGTGATGCGGTATATGTACGAGTTCTGCGGGTACTTCCCAGGATTTAAGAATGATAAAGATAAGGTAATACGAACGCTGTCTTGTATTTAATTCTTTCTGCAGATTTTTGTGTCTTTATCTTAATCTCATTATGTGTTCCATTCCTTTTCTTATTGCAGATTAAAGAGCATTTTGCCAAATTCTCGACTTACAGTCCAAACGACTTGTTGCATGACAGAGAGAGCATGTCAGCCATGTTTATGAGAATGGAGTGGTAGACTAGCTAGCTCTAATGCTGCTATGATGGATTTTGTTTTTCACAGTTTTCTGCACCGTTTTTGTACTATTTTACGCTTCTGTTTTATGCTATTTCTTGATGGGAGTCATCCTAGTTGTATCTACCATTAAATTACACTGCTACCTTTTGTAGCCCTCTGATTCTGCTAGCTGCTGCTGCTCTGTAACAGATTCTAGCTGCTGTATTGAATATTTTTTGTAATGAATTGCTAGCTGCTGTAACAGATTCTGCTGTATTGAATATTTTTTGTTGTTGTAACAGATTTTTGATCTGGTGTATATTAGATGTTATCTCTGTTGCAATTGTGCGCAGAGAATGAATTTGTGTTGTTGGTATTTGATTCAGGTTTCGATTGTGCAGTTTCTGCACATTTGTTGGTCTGATGCCCTATGTTGCTTATCTGTTATAATTCTGTCTCTGTTGCAATTGTGTAGCTTTGTAAAAAAAATTAAAATAAAATTACGCTTTAGATGACGGTTTTAACAATAATCGTAATCTAAAGTCCTTTGGGCGCGCGCGCCAAAGACTTTACATACGGTTATTGTTAAAACCGTCATCTAAAGTGTATACTTTACATTACGGTTATTGGTAAAACCGTAATCTAAAGTCAATGACACGCGGGACGGAAAAGGGCCTTTAATTACGGTTTTAACCGTAATTAAAGACGTCGCCATCTTTATTGACGCCCGCGTAGATTACGGTCCAGAACCGTAATTATACACGGTTTTGGACCGTAATTAAAGGCTCGCGTTCCACCAGTGAAAAATAAATATATACGTCACTCATCATCACCTTGTCATCACTTACGTAGGCGCAAACAAAGGAAAAGGAAAACAAGATATACACCTCTTATTCTCTGTGTAATCGGCGATGTGTAGGTAGCAGTACTCTGAATTTGTGAAAAATAAGTAATATATTTCATGCTTGATTGTGTTTCAAATCGTCGCTAGAATATCTGGTAAGTTACCGCATTCACTAGTTTTATTAAATCTTTGTAAATAATTCTTTTTGCAACGGGTGTGAACTTTATTTGTGTGTGACAATCATTTGGGATTGAATTGCTTGTGATAATGATCATTGAAATTATTTAAGTGCACGGTTTATTTTATGGTGGGCATTGATGAATATTTAATTATTATTTTTTTGAGAAAAAATTAATGAGAAATTGTTGTTGAATCAATAATGATATGATTATATGAAAAATGGAGTTGAGTGATGGCACGATTTATTTGTGGTGAAATATGTGGATTATGATGAGATTATATGGTAAATAATAATAGAGAATAAAAGAATTTTAACGAATAATATACCATGGTGCATGTGAGTCGTATTGGGACACAAGAAACGCGTTGTTTTGAGATATTGTGGGTCACATTAGGACACAATCAACCCTATTTCTACTCTTTAGTCTTTTGTACTATTGGGGATGTGCACACTTAATGATTGAGTGGCGAGTTGGATTCCCGGTTGCGTGTTGGGGTCCGGGTCACAGTTGCGTGTTGTACCTAAAAGGGAGAAAAGTTGGATTCCCGGCTACGTGTTGGGGGGTCCGAGTTACAGAATTAATTTTAAGGAAGAATATATCATGGTGCATGTGAGCCTCTGATGACTGAACTACCGAGCTTAGGAAGTACCGAGTTAGGATTTTAGTACTTTGGGTTAAGGGTTGAGTGATAGCGTGAGAGATACGCTAGTTAGGAACTACCAGTGGCTACTGGAAACCTACTATATCCTTCCCGCCCTCCACAATCCCTGTATATAACTTGGGGGAACAACGCCAGGGAGATGGAAGTCCTCTCTTACTCGGGAATACCCGATCTGGCTGTTATTAAATGCCCTTAGGGTACGGTGAACCTGTCATACGGTAGATCCCGAAAACTGGGAATCCCGGAGACGGTCTCCATCTGAATAATGTTAACCGCGTTTCATAGCAATGAATGAAGGATCTTGTGTATTGGAGAATAGAATTTCCGGCAACCTGGGTCGACATGCAGAGCAGTCGAGAATAACCAGCTTGCAACGCACCTACCGTGCAACAGGCAGGAAATGGGTTAATAAAGCCCGAGACGAGTGTCTACGGAACCACAGTTGATAAATAAAACACCAACGGTATACCAACCGACAAAGGAACTACAACGTAGTACCCAAACAAGAGACAAGTCTCAGTAACCACGACAAGTGCGTGGAACGGGCTATAAGGAGGATACAGTACTAAGACAAAGGGGTCTCCCAGAATGGGAAACACCCTAGTTGATGATCGTCATGTGAATACGGTGAGAAGTCACCTAGACAAGTTATTATCAAGACAGTAAGATCAGTGAGGGCCAACAAGGCCACTGACGACAGTGCGGGTAAAAACAATACCACAACCGGTATGTGTTAAACTGATAGCCAGTTAGCATGGCGCACTTGCCATAGCAAGTGCTGCTATAATAGGGCTGTTTGGGAAATCCATAACCACTACAAAGTACCTGGAAAGGTACCATGAAGTTAAATGTGATTGTCATAACAGTGGAAGGGCCTGTTAGCCTAACCTCTGTAATTGTAAGTACACCAGTCAGCAAGAAGCTAGACTTGGTTAAGGTAAGAAGATGTTGTGAAACCATGAAAATTTTTCTTTCAACCCAGATTTTCACAAACCCTTTTCTTTTCAAACCAGATTTTCTTTCAAACCAACACTTCTTTCCAACCTTCTTTAAAACCAATCCAGTGAAACCAAGAGCAGTTGATAAGATACAACAATGGATAAACTTTCCCTCGATTAAGTTCGGGAAGCAGGGAATGAATATTGTCACGGGACAATATAAGGGAGTTGACAACTGAATACTTCACATAGGCGTGTGACGGACACTACAAGTGTACCAACTGTGTTGTGGGAGACGACCGCACTCCGATAGGAGCATGTGGGCCTGACAGACCTACTTATAGGTTAGTTGGGTAAGTAGCAATGTATCAGTAAGATACCCCATATATGTATACGAGTAGAGTCCGAAACACGGGAAGTAGTCGACTCCGTCTACGGTCAGCAGTATAAGTCAAACAAGAGCTAAGGATTACAGAGAATAGTTGAAGTTAAGGAATTCAGTTAAATTAGCAAGACTAAAAGGATTGGTGAACTCCTTTCAAGGAAATGTTAAGAGTCAGGAGGTGCGAAGTGCACTAACTGCAATATAAAGACATCATATATGTCTTAAGGATCCTTAGGGATAAACATTATAACTGGAATGGTGACCCAGCCTGTACTTGGCAAGCAGATGCCTAATGTGGACACAATAATGTGCAACAAACGGGATGAAACTCCCAGAATGAGTACCTACACTACCAAGAAATGTTGATCTTCACAGAAGAAGATAATAACCAGTAAAGAACGCGAAAGGCGTGGCTAACGGAATGTACCAATAAGTGTGAAACAAATGTAAGGCATAACTTAATAACACCCAGGAGCAATCCTTGAAGGGTGTTCACATCAACAATTGTTGAATGAAGTGCATGACAGAAACACAAGGGTTGAAACTAACACACAGTTTAGACATAAATTGTCAGGAGACGGACTGACAAACCCAAGGGGCATCCCATGAAAGGAAACGTGACGCAACGACCTTGTAATATTGTACAGAGAAGTACATGTGTGTGGACAGCATAATGAGCCCAGCTCAAGGCAAATAAGGCTTATAATCCAAAAGCAGGATATATCATTAAATTCGATGCTGGTAGAAGTTTAGGTTGTATAAGTGACAGAGTGGTAAACGAACACTGATTAAGAGTGGGGATACCTCTCGATATTGTGACACCGCAGGAGAGCGTGATGTGAATCAGGTTTAAGAAATATGTTAAGGATGGACGATGTTATTAATGAAAGAGAAATTAGCTTAGTAGTACGTGTGTATAAAAGGTGAAAACCGAGTGAAAATACCGCTTGGTGAATCGAATGATCGATGCTCAAGGAGCATTCAGTGGTCATCCAAATGAGGGGGTGAACCATAATATGAATAATGTAAATTTATGTGTGGAGTGAGGGTGACAGCAGATACGACATAAGCGGATGATATACAGGAGTAAGAGCGGTGCGCAACAAGCGACCGTGTATAAATGTTGTTAAACGATAATGTAACAGATAAGGCCAGTTATGAGTTAAACCAGTGGAGATGCAGATAAAATGGTGTTACAAGACTGGGCAATAAGCCAGTGCGCGGTACTATATGATAAAGAACTCAGTGTGAATTCCTACTGCAATCACATAAGGTTACTGTCAAGAGTTTACGCCTCTGCACTATGTATGACTGAGGTTTTGGTATTGCACTTGCGCCAGTAATGATCGCGTGGGATAGCTAGGAATTGGAAACATGTTAATTGTGAATAAGTTGTAATGCCGATGCATAGGAAATGCAAGGCCGCACCAATGAAAGAATACTTGTACAAAACCAAACGTGGAAATATGATTAACAGTAAGTGACTACGGTAGCACTAGCTGCCAATATCGGTATGGAATATACCACGAAGGTTGTAAATAGTTGAGAGAGCACTACACACTAGGTAGTAGCTCAAACTCAACCGACAGTAAGTCGGAAGGGAAAAGTCAATCAGTGTGAAATCATAGTGTTATACACAGAAATTATCATGGAAGTGGATGGAAAGTTTGTAACTCACGAATTCGCTAATGGTAAAAGATACCACGCGTCGGTTGAGAAACCATTGTTACCAAGATGAAGGTGACAATGGGGATGTTGAACAATACAGTAGGAATAACAAAAGGGAGAGTAATTAAGCTCTACAGTTATTAAAGTTCGCAGCAGAAATAGTGAACCAGTGATTCAAATGTACAACGTAAATAATGAACTTGAGTGAATGGCTAATTATTAACGCCTAAAAGCCTCACAGGCCAGGACCGAAACCGGTTATGAGTTATAACTCCAATCCGAATCTTGGTTTACGGACTCTAAAACCGCAATATGGTTTGAGATCCTCTAATCAGATAGTTGTGTAACAGACCGCGTGGAAGTTAAAACACTTCACGACGGCAGAGCATTTAAGCAATGTTTTAGTGATTGATTACGTGGCGTAATCCCTTTTAAGGGGGTTAGAGCGCAAAACCACTTGGTGTATATTACGTACAAGGTGTACATAGTGTATGTGACTCGTATTGTGCATAGCACAAATTATTGTTTGTTTTGATGATTGGTGTGGTGTTACGTAAACATACACATTCATTCATGGTTAATTGTGGTAATTGCGCACTGAAGATGCGAATACATTGTGCTAACGTGTGTGTGTTGTTAACAGTTGTGTGTGATGTACAAGTGTGGGGAGTGATAAACTCCCGGGGGGACAAAAGCCCCGACAGTGATAAATGAAACCAGGTGTTGTATTTGATAAAATATATGTATATATATATATATGTATACTTTAAGTGATCATGAAAGGGCATGATACCGACATAGAACCTAGTGAGAATAAGATTCTAGCAACAGGATTAAAAGTGAATGTGGTAATGATAGCGGAGTTCTATCCTTTGGAGATCTTGTGATCATGACTAGAAGAATGATTCAAAAGATAGAAATTGGAAATGAGTGACTTACTTGATGCTTGAAATGAAGTGGAGGTGGAACTTGATTTGCATGTGATCAAGGAAGCCGAACACAAATTGGGTGGGGAAGTTCAACACTGATGCTGATCACATCAGGGTGGATGACTCTTGAAACTCCTATAAGTGGTCACGAATACCACGCTAATAAAAGAAGCAAAGAGTTAAGTTGGACGGGAGTTGTGTGTTGTTTTCAAAGGATTTTAAATTGGTATTATAAAACGTTGATGGATCTTTACATAATTAAAGTTCTCTTACTTACACCTCACAAGGAAATTTTAAGACTTATGTGATTGTTTTAATCTCCTAAAGGCAACGGGGACGAAGGTGTCCAGCGACCGTGTTCTGCGGGATCACAGTGTATATCAAGGATTTTTGTTTCTATACATGCTCTGACATGTTGTGTGTATGTGTAATGAATGTTGTTTTGACTGAATTTCTAAAATGTATACATCAAGGCCTATGAGTCTAAATGTGTGGTGTTAAACATATACCTATGGTCTAAAGACTGTTATGTTGGGGGGGACCATGTGTCCAATGTTGTTATGTTCCAAGCCCGTGAGTCAAAAGGGTTGTTATGTATGTGTAAGTGTTGTTAAGATACCCGGACCATAGAGTCCGAGGTTATCATTGGATAGTTGTTAGGTGGATGTGAAGTGTTGCCCGGACCATCAAGTCCGAGGTTGTGATGTAAAGTGTGGTTGGTTAAGGAAGTTTATTTCCAAGTGATTACTGGTGTTTCTAATCTAATGATGTGTGAAAAGTGTGAACTTCGAGGACGAAGTTCTTTTAAGGGGGTAGATTGAATACCCCAAACCTTGATATGGTGGTTAATATCAAATTATGGTGTGTAAGGCTAAAAAGTGCTTAGTAACATCGGTGAACAATTTAACCATAATAAATGCAATAAAGCATTAAGACACAGTTTGAGCAAAACATGCTCTAAGCTATGAGTGAACTTGGTTAGGACCCAAAGAGCCTACCAAACTGATAACATTTAATTATGACTTAATAAGGCTAAATAAGTCCTTAAGAAACCTTGGTGGACAGTTAAACCAAATAAAACACAAGGTAATACCTTAAAGTCAATATGAGCAAAGATGTGCTCTAAACTTGGGATAAATTTGTATAATACCTAATGGTCATACTTATATCTTAAATATGTTAATGAACATATTAAATCAATTACCAAAGAAAACCAAGCTTGAAAACAAGTTAAAACGCAAATGTGCTTTAAGAAGTCTTAAAGCACGTTTTTGAAAAATTGTCTTGTAAATGAGTTTTGAATGGCTAAATGTCCATCATTACTCTTTAATTAACATGTGTCTATATAGTATCACATTTGGTGGCCATATTAGTGGGAAATCAAAAATTTCACTTCTATGTGCCTTGTTATGGGTGAATAGTGATTTTTATAACTAGTTTGTAACATATAATGTATAAGTAATTAATTGGTCAACAAAGACTAGTATGCCCTCCTAGGCATAATGTGGCCGTTTTTAGTATGGTGAGTCACCACCATGTGAAATCAATTAAAGGAAGGAAGGAAAAGAAAGTAAAAAGAAGAAAGTTACTTTTAGTACATAAATATCTTCTAAAGTAGACTCCAAACTCCATCCTCTCATTTCCTTCACTTCCCACCGTCTTCTACCTTTCTTCTTTCTCTCTTTCACGGTTTGCTATGGCAACCTCTCTTCTCCATCTTCATTTCCTTGCCAATCCAACTCCATGCTCCAATCAAATTCTAACTATTATTTGTCTTAGTTAACCAAGCTCTACACTTCTATCTTTTCAAATCTTCAAGAACTCCATTTTTGGTGCCATGAAGATTCACCATTGAAGGAGCTTGAGCTCACCTTTCACATATTCATGATCTCCTTTGCTTCAAGGTAAGGAAACTCAAAGAAAATCCATGTTTCCTCCATGTTTTCATGTTGTCCGAAAATTCACCTCACAATGGTGTATTTATCTTGTTTGTTTTTAGCTTCATTTGAATCTTCCAAGGGCTAGGAGGAGTCCTCTCTTGATACTTGTTCAAGTTCTCTTCCAATTCCAAGGTAAAACAATTACCTTAATGTGTTTAAAACAATATATTAACTAGGGTTTACAAGGAGGAAAGCATAATGCTTGAATACTCATTCTATTGTTTGTATAATGTTTAATAGTTAAAAGGGACCAAATGCCCTACCGGTTTCACAAGGAACAAAAGAAATTTGTGAGGAAAAGAGGTAAACAACCTATCTTGATGTGGTTTAATGCCTTAGGAGGAATAAACTTATAATGCTTGTTAAAATACCTAAGGAGCCAATGGTGAATGAGCTAGTAAAATGCTCTCAAGGGGTTTATTAAAGGCATTGAATTGTTGGGTGTATTTGCAGGTCAAAGGCATATTATGTGGGAAAATTCAGTGTTTAAGGTTTATGCAATTTAAGGGCCTAAGAGCCATGCTATTAAGGGCCTAAGTGCAAGCAATTTAAGTTATGCACTATATTGTGATTAGTGCTTAATGTGTGAAGTTTGTGTATAAAGATGTGTTTGATGGATTTTAGTGTTTTGGTGGTGAAAAAGGTAAAAACCTAATGGTTGGATGTGGGTATATACTAGAGAAGCTATGGCCAAATTTGGGAATGTGTAAGAAGTTTTAAGTGTTTAATGTGAGTGTTGGTGAACTAGGGAGGGGCAGGTGAATGATGATTACTAGAGAAGAAAACATGTATTAAAGTGACCTAGAGTGATGCAAGGATTTAGGTGTTTCTTGAGTTCTAGGAATTCAATGCGTGTTTAGTGGATGTATTAAAGTCTTGGAGGAGTTGTTTAAGGTTTAGGTAAGGTTAGTGTTCAGGAACAAGTGATGTTTGGGTATGATGTGAAAAGGAGATTTAGTAGTAAGAAAAGAAGTTGAGGGATGATGATAAGGTGTAGAGGAACACCTTGGTATTGTGGTCATTATAGGTGAAATGCCACCTAGGAATCATAAGGAGAAAACATTGTAAGTGTTAGGAATTTTGTGGAGATATAAGTAAAGGTTTAAGGAATTAGGAAAAATAGTTTTGTGAGTGTTTAAGAATATCCTAAGGGTGTTTTGAAGTGCCAAATGATGTTAGAACACATTAAGAGGCTTAGGAGAAGTTTGGTGAAGATTTGACAAAGTTTGGGCAAGTTTAGGAGGCGACCGACCCAGGGGCCGACCCAGTTTGTGGGTCTGTCGAGCCTCTGTAAAATGTTAGGATGTGTTCGGTATGGACCGACCCAGAAGGTTGGGTCGGACATGGGTCGGTCGGTCAAGTTCAAGGAGGGAAAATGTTCGCACATGGACCGACCCAGAATGGTGGGTCGACGTGGGTCGGACGGGCATGACTATGGGAAGTAAAGGGTCTGTAATGGACCGACCCAGCTGGGTCGGTCGTGGGTCGGTCGGACAAAAAACATGGTTAAGGTTAAGAAATGGTATGTGATGAAGGGGATTGGGGTAATGATGTTATAAGATGTTAAGGACGTGTTAGGGGAGTTTTAATGACACCTAAGTGGGTGAAAATTTGTATCAAGTGTAAAAAGTAAACAAGTTAAAAATGTAAAGTTGTGTAACAAGTTAAACGGGGAAAGTTAAGCATTAGACGCTAAATAAACAAACATGCTACCCCGATGTTAATAAAACACATGTGATGTTAACAGTTGTTCGAGGATTGCTCGAGGAACATAATGGACAGGATAAAGTGGACTCCGGTGACGGTATGTTTCTTGCAACCTGCGTCTACCGGATTACACCGGCTTGTATGCCAATGTGTTTTTCTGTATGTTTGCCACGTTGTAAGATAAAACATTAATGAGTTTACAGTAATTCATATATGTGGCGTGTTCAACTCCGATACCATTTAACCTCGGCAGTGTTAACCTTAGTTAACTGAGTCTAGGATCACTTGAGAGTTCGGTATTCGGAGTAAACGACCCGAACCATGGGACGTACTAACCACGGCTATGCGTGTGTTTAAATGTGATATGTGTATGTGATGTAGGGATCTCCCTGTGTGTTTAACCCAGTTGTAATACTGTATGTGTTGTTATGTGATAGGCTCCATAGTGGGGTTTTAACTAATATCTAAAGTGAGTATGTACTAACAGTAGTGAGGAAATCCGGTAGGCCGGTCGCGCGTTGTTTGGGAGAGGGTATCCTTCCTAGCCTTACCCTTCTCTTTGTTATGGTTGTTTCCTCACGGTTATGATCTCCCATTAGCTTACTCCAAGCTTACCTATTCTGACTTATGATCGGTTTAGTGGGAACCTGTGTTTGTGTGGTGTGTTTAGGGCCTCCAAACCCGAACCGCCTTAACTTAAGTTACTCGTCCAACTATTGGACGGTAATGAGTGTTGGTGTTATTGTTATAACGAGCTTATCATGAGACTGGCACACATTCTCTAGGCTCCCAGTGGTGTTTGTGATGTTTGGGTCGGTTCCTAAGCGAACCATTCCGTTGTGTTGTATGTGTTTTGTTTTTGTGATGCAGTATCACTGCGGTATTATGTTGTGTACGTAGAAACGTACCAAGTGTTGTTAAGTGTTGTATGTAGTGTGTGTTATAGGTTGTATAATGTGGAGTGAGTTGTATAATGTGTATGTGTGGATCATGGATATGATTTCCAGTTGTGATAAGAGACGTTTAAGGGTAACCCGATTTAAGGGTATGTGTCGTCTATAAGGAAGTAGCTCCATTAGAGGAGGAACACTCTAGGGATGATGAATACCAAGAGTGACTGATTAAGTAAGGATATATTATCCGTTGTTTGAGCCCATTGAGGCGAGATGTTATGTGATGTGTGTTTGTTGTTACATGCATGATTTAAATATAATCAACCGCATGTTAAGACGACAATTAGTTGTGCGTGGGCCCGGTAGCATGTGGGCTGCGGATTACCATACCAGCAAAGGTGCTGAGCCCCTTGGGGCCACCCCTTTCTCTTCTTTTCCTATTTCAGGTACGAAGTGCTGGAGCCGTTCGAGAGTAGGACGGGTAGTCTTGTACCTGGGTAAACTTTTAAGTGTATGTATACAGTAGGTGTAGTAAACGATGTTGTTGTCGGCACCAGTTTATTAATACTCGGTTAGTTGATAAGGTGTATATTATTGTTGTTGTTAATGGAAGGATATCAATGTATAGTTGCTCGGGAATTTAGCCCATCAGACCGGTACATTGTGTATGTATTAGCCTTGTTAGCCACGTGGGTGGCTAACGGCGTGTAACACCAACAAGTTAAGTAATGTGATGAGGATGTTCTTCCGCTGCAGTTTGTTGTAAGTATGTTAATGTTGGATGGGGTGTTACAGTATTAGGACACATGGATAAGATGATAAATACGGGCCACATTAGAACACATTGTTTTGAGATATTGTGGGCCGCATTAGGACACAATCAGCCCTATTTCTACTCCTTAGTCTTCTGTACTATTGGGGGTGAATACTCTTAATGATTGAGTAGCGATTTGGATTCCCAGTTGCGTGTTGAGGTCCGGGTCACAGTTGCGTGTTGTACCTAAAAGTGATAAAAAGTTGGATTCCTGGCTACGTGTTGGGGGTCCGGGTTACAGAAGCGTGTTGTACCCAAAAGTGAGAAAAATGTTGTTTTTTCCTGGCTGCGCGTTGGGACAAGGAAGATAATTAAATTAAACTAGATATTATATTCTTGGGTTAATAAGAAACCAAACATGGAATATTCTACAGTAATGATAATTTTTTTCTTGTGTGTTAATATTATTGAAATGATTTGTATGTTGTGTGGTTATATTGTTAAAATGGTTTTCAAAAGAGAAAGTGTATAGCTTACTCAATTTCTCTAACTTTATATGGTGGCTCTTTGTGTGTTTGTTTGGATTTCTGCCACAGGTGTTGATGATATCCTTGGGGTTTAGGAAGACAACTCCACATAAACTGGTTATTTGTAATTGAATTTTATTTTAGGCTATGAGACTTCTACAATTTTATAGGATGGTTATTATGGACATTGGATTTTCTTATTAAAAATAATGATTTGGTTATTTAGTTAATTATTTGGGTCTTAGCACTCATTTATTTGTGAGTGTTTCAATAATGCTCAAGATTAAGATTTATTTCCTCTGCTTAATAATAAAATGGAATTGTTACATATTTGACCAAATAAAATATTGAAAAATTCGGGGTGTTACAAAGTGATATCAGAGTAAAACCGACAAGAAAATAGATTAAGAAAGATAAAAAGGAACAATTGGTCTTAGGAATAAAATTGGACAAGCCGTCTTCTAGGGGGAAATATTTTCTTTTGTGATGCTTTCTTTGTTTATAATGCATGTTGAGATATTTTGTGTGCTGATGATTGAATATATATTTTTTATGCTTGAGATGTGAAGTATTGATTGAGGTATATGTTGCCACAAAAACATAAGTGATTATTTAGATGAGCCAAAGTTCATGATATTTATGAAACGTTGATAGCCTATGATGCTCAAGTGATATTGTTATGAATTTTGTGATTTACAGTAATTCCTTTTATTGAAGGATATATCGAATGAATGTTAGATGATTGAAATTCCATAGTGAATTACTATATCTAATTGACAATGATAGGAATTTTATTTGAATAAATTATAGTCTTGTGGTTGCGAACTTAGGCGTGATTTCTTGTAGCTCAAAACCTTATCAAATTATTCCTCATCTCTTTGAGTCCGGTAAAAGTTGATTGTGAGGTTAATTACGAGGACATGATATTCTTTTAAGGGAGGTAGACTGCAATACCCAAATTTATTATGGTTAGTAATATATGTTATAAACCTTTGTGTAAATTGGCTAGAATTGATTAGTTGATTATTTAGATCACTGGTCATTGGTGTGAGTTTGAGCTTCGAAGATGAAGCTTTATTTTAAAAGGGGACTTGTAAAGAAAACAAATTTGGGGTACTAAAGATGATATTAGGCCGAAAGTTTAAGGTTGGTTTGGTTAGAATTGAGAAAATATAAGTAAGGAATGTTCGGGTCAAATTGTAAATTCTAGAAAGTTTAGTGGCTAAATTGTAAATACCATAAATTATGGGTACATAAGAGAAATAGAGGTTAAATATGGTATGGGTCAAAGTGTTGACCAAAGTTGAAAAGGAAATATTGGAATTAGAAATTAAATAAGAATTATAGTATAAATTGTAAGAATTATAAAACTTTTGTCACAAAACCATAAATATAAGAAATATGGTGCCAAAACCGAAAGTATACAGCTGGGGGCTGTTGTGTAATTTTCAGAAGTTTAGGGAAGGATTTGAATTGATTAAAGTAAGAATTAAAATAAAGAATGATTAAATAAAGGAGTTAAAACCGTAGGTTAAATAAGGATAATGATATAATTGTAAAAAAATGTAAAATTCATGGGGTTAAAACATAATTATGGAAGAGTATGAGTATAGGCAAGACATTAAGAGTATGGTCTGTTTGAAATTTTCAAAATTATAAGGGGAGATTTGGATTTTAATAAAGTAAGAAATAAAACTATACAATAAAACGTAATTAATGGTAAATTATAAAGTTATGAAAATAAGTGTGGCAAACATGTAATAATCGAAAATAAGGTGGGCAGCAGTTCGAATTAGAGACTGTTAAGGTCTGTTTGGTGAATGGAGGAATTAAGAAGTGGAACTTTGGTATAAATAAGTAAGGTATGAAATATATAGGTTATAAAAGTTTAAGGGATTAAATTGTAAACAATTTATTACAATTGGGGTTATATTGTAATAAACAAGAGTATTTGGAAAATAGACAATGCTATGCATGACAAATGAGGATTATTAAAAACATAGTGAAGCTGTTATGACATTAAGAGGAATTAAAGCATATAATATACATGTTGTAAGTATATGCAAATATATAAGGATTATATTGTATATATAGGAGAATAATACAATATATGGTATTTTGAGTAATATGGAAACCCACAATTATATAAATGAATATCCATGTATATAATATATGTACAAGAGGATTAATGCTATATATAATGATGAGAATTATAATAGTTTACAATTATAGAGAAGATTATTGTATAAGTAATTACATATATATATATATATATATATATAAGTTAGTGGGATAAACAAAAGAAACTTACAAAGGGATATACTTATGATATAAGGTTATAAATCATGAATATTAAGATTTCATGAGTTAAGGTACATAATATAATGCCTTAAGTGTAACATAGTCATGGAATAAAAGAGTTAACAAAGATTAGAAGTTCATCTTGTAACTCACGCGAAATAACGAACATGAAATTACGGAAGTGTTATATGAATACGATTAAACGTTATACGGGTGTGATTAGTAATTAACACACTTGATTAATCAGATTATAGGAGCGTGTTAGACGGGACATCGGCTGAGGTTAGGCGAGTGTTGTCTAAGGTGAATGGTATGGATGCTTGTAGCTTGTTGGCTACCGAGTTACATCGGCTTGTGTGCTATCTGTTGTATGTGATAATGACCAATATAATTGCATGTAATATGTTGTTTGTGTTTCGTATCATTGTTCACGTTTAACCGGACTTTATCGGTTGCGAATTACTAACTACACACGTTAGAGTATTTTTTTGATAATTAGGCCGTAGCCATTTTATTTAAACTAAAAAATGTAACTTGACACTGTCAGTCGAGAAGGGCATAAAATGGGTCTCATTAAAACCTTCTTAGACAAAACCCAGTGGAAAAAAGCCTAAGAAATAAAAGAGTACCTAGCCCCACCCCTTTACCATAAATGTTGGGCATACAAAATATAGCAACAACGACTAGTTCAAAAACAAAAATGCATACCACCCCAGAACCACAGCACCTAGGTACCCAGGAAAACCACGTTCAAGACCAGGCAGGCAAAACGAAAGAAGTAAAATTCAAATCCTGTTCAATCCCAATCTCGAAAACCATGTATCAATGCCCATCGTTAGAGTATGAATAAATCACCCATATGGTATTTGCGATAACAAGAGGATTATGAGCTTGCGTATTTACGTAACGATAACTTGTACTCAAGTTTCTCACTAGCTTTCCTTAAAATATATTGTCGACATCTGGAATGTGATGTTCGACTTATCACCCTAGAGGTAGGACGGTTGTTCCACTGAGACTTCTAACATGATAGGGTTACTGGGGAAGCGAGGAGCCCATGAAGTTTTGGCCATGCATGTTGAGTTTAGGAGGTCGTATCTACACCAGATCGTATTCCACTTTTAAATGTACGTCTTTCATTGACGGTGGTTGTGGGGGGAAGTTTTATACTCCTCCACCGGGTTTAAAAGTACCCGATTAAATGTATGTCATTCACGACGGTGGTTACGAGAGTTTATTTTACTTCCTTCAAGTTTAAAAGTACCCGGTTATAAATATACACGAGAGTCTGAATCTCGTCTGAAGGGTTTATTTATACCCGACTCAATATACATCACATCGACGGTGGTTCATTAGAGTTTCGTTACTCTTCTAACAAGGTTTTAAACATACCCGAGATAAGTTAAGTTACTGACTAAGGAAGTGGCAATCCCATTGTGTGGATTGTCCACGATAAGTAAGTTAAGGTCTATAACAAGATTCCAATATAATCTCAAGGCCTAGGAAAGAACAGAACACTAACTCGATATACTGATGCCTTGTTTATGTTGGGTTTTACTATTGTGTTTGAGTGGATGTTTGCATTATATGTTGCATGTTGTGTGTTTACAGTTTTCATTTATACTATTATAATAATTAACCGCATGTTAATGACCAAGTAGTTGTGTGAAGCCTGGTAGCTTGCGGGCAGCACATTTTCATACCAGTAGTTGTGCTGAGCCCGTTTGCGCCTAACATTTTTCAGGAACTTGATGGAGATGTAACCCGGCTGAGTGTAGATGGGGTAGATTTTTGGACCGGATATACTTTTGTTTTTGTTATTACCTCGGTTACAACTTACACACTTTTGTACATTGATGTAAGTCGAAACAAACTTGTATTTTGGAAACATTTAGCAGAACTTGGTATGTATATGTATCTGTTGGATCTAAGTTGGTTAAGTATTCAGTTTGTCAGACTGTTACAGTGGAGTTAGTAAGGCCTTGTTAGTTTAGCGTAACACCGGGAGTTGATTTATTTTCCGCTGCGAATTCAATTAAGTTTCACGTTGTTAATTATTGTTGATTACGAATTACGAGTTTGGGTGTTACAAATGGTTGGTAGTTACTCTTCCTTTTTATCATTTCAGAGGTGTGGATATTGGCTCATCCACTGTTGCAAGAGGTGTGATCTTCAAATAACACTCGCACATGTTGAAGAAACCCTTGAGCTATGATCTTGTTGTCATTTTGATTATTGTCAGTGAGCAGAATTGTGTTTCTACATATATATGTAATGAACTCAACAAAATTTAAATACCTCTTTCTCCTGGCGTGGTTCTCACCATTTAGTATTGTTTTATTTTCTTCATTTTTGTACAAATACTCATCATTACACAAAACATTATTTTGTTAAGATTTCCATCTCAACCATTTATTCATCTAAAGACGTACTTTAGATTGGCATAATAAATGAATTTATGTGTTTTTCATCTTATGATACGTAAATGAAAATCAAATATGCAGGATTTTGTTTTTTTTTTTCAAATCTAAAAGATCAAGTAGGGCAACTCATTTTTGCACCAAATGTGATATCAAACAGAGTAATAAGTAATAACAATAAAATGCACTAATGGAAGGATATCAAATAGTATATTATATCATTATACTCCTATTGTTGTATATTTATTAGTGCTACTTTTAAGGTTTGCCCATTTTGTGTTTAGTAGTGTGATAGCATATTTATGCACAAGTGGTGCAATGTCCTAAATGCCCTATTTGTAAACATCAAACGGTGTAAGAAATAGATTTTGCACCGATCAAATGGGGCAACAAAGTAACTCGCACTATTTGCTATTTGATCAAACGGCGCGACCCACAGAACATACACTAATTGACTAGCATCATTTAGTGCAACATTTAAGTGCACTGTTAGTATTTGATCAATTGGTGCAAGTATTCTTTACACCCACAGAGCTTTTCAAATGGTGCAACATGAAAAGTTGCCTCGATAAGCTATAGTAGTGCATCAATGAGTGCATCCATAAAGTAACATTGAACTTGATATTCGGTGCAAATTATTGGTCTGTTGGGGCAACAAAAATTGTCCCAACTGAACTCATATGCTGTAGTGGTATGTGCTCTTTCATACACTAATCCAACGCCAGAACTATCTGTTAAAGCATCGTAAGATATCTTATCAACCCTGACCTTTTAGCTACTTTAAAATTTTGACATTGTTGTAACGTGTAACTATTTTGCCGCGAGAAGCATTTCTTTTTCCACTATATTATCTACGACTCTTCTTCAAGAAAGAAATTATTATGATAGTAAGCCTATGATAAGTGTCCAAATGAGCATGTTTTATGGATGTATTTCATATATTATATTAGTACTTTTCTTGCTCATTTCTCACTTATCGTATGTTTTTCCTCTAGCTTATGTTTTATTGGTTATCTCACAAATTTATTGGTTAAACATGAGGAAAACCAAGCTAGGATGAAAGTAGACGAAGAGACGAACGCATAGGCGCAAACGGATCTTAAAACGGAGCTAAAACAAATATTTTAGGAGCAAAACAATTGTTGTCCGGACCAAGGTGGTCCGGACAAAGTGGTTCGGACAATTCAAAAACCCATCCGTGGCATGTCCGGGTTAATAAGGCCGGACAAGAAACTGTCCGTGGCACGTCCGCGGAGAAAAACACGGACGCAACAGAAAATACAAGCGTCCGAACCATGGAGGTCCGGACGGTGGTCCGGACGCGGCAAATATGGCAACCGTGTTACGTCCGTGCTTATTTGGCCGGACAGAAGTAAGGAAATGAATACATCCGTGGAATTATGGACGGACAAGGGGCGGACGTGAGCAATTTGAAGAATATGTCCGTGGAAAAATGGACGGACAAGAGATAAATGAGTCCGTGAAAAAAAGCACGGACAGGAAATAAATGCAACCCAGATCCAGAAACTGTCAACTGGTTTTCTTCGCCGACTTGCCTGCAGACATATCCATCTACTCCATAAACCATATCAGGCGCCTACCTTAAATCCCTCACGCGTCTGTCTCCAGCTCTGTCTCCAACCTGTCTTCTTCCTCTTCCCTTCTTCTATAAAACACTGCACCTTCAACCAAAAACAGTCCGTCGATCCCCAGAACTCAACACTCCAAAACACTCATTCCACATACAAATTCCTACGTACACTTTCCACTCTTCGTTCTCTTCATTTATCCATTCATCATCCACACCTCTGCAACACCGCATTAATATTACGTCCAACCTCTGACTGACATATTACCAGTTAATATGTCAGGCTAAGGAGGATTTACTCCGGGGGAAGGTTTAATTATAGTTTGTTTAGTTATGTAATCTATATTTCTACCGGTTAAAATAAATACAGTTTGTTACGATTAAAGTTTATCTCTTGCCTTTTTAATAAATTTCATGAATTTATTAAAATGCTTTACAAAGTCTATTTTGATCAGACCAGTGATAAATAGACAGGTTAATTAAGCCGTAAATCTGGAGAAAGCTTATTATGATTTAATAAGTTAGTATTTTCAGATGCAAATATAATTCCTCGCACTTAATTCCGTTTACATGTTTTTTGCTCGAGTCTAGATTAGACCGAGCATTTTCTGGTAAACGAGTCCTTTTGAGTCTATGATTTAGTCCTTAAGATAATAACAGGAATTTTGCCAAACTATTATAATAAACCGGTAGAGATAGCATAATTAATCAGATTATATAAACCTGAACCCGGAGTCCCATTTAATTTGTTTTCCACTCAGTTAATTTTATCTGTTGTTTTACTTACAAAAACGAGTCAATTATCTTCCCCCTTTTGTGACAAGCTTAGGTACTATATTATTTCACTATAAGTCCCACGGTTTGACCCCGGCCGCTTCTGTCTTACTATACTACTGTGACCGGGTTTTATTTGCAGCCCGACGGATATTTGAGTTATTAATTTCTTTTTCATTTGTTTAAATTACACCAGTTCTAACCACTCACAATATATAGTCTGCAAAATGGCGCCGTTGCCGGGGACTTGATTTATTCTAGTCCCTAAGCCTCGGATAATTCACCTGTTATATTATAATATTCTATTTTCTTTATTCTGTTAATATTCTGTTTATACTATTTTGTTGTTTGTCTATTTAACTTCTACTAATTTCTGTTATTTACTTACAGTTATTTATATTTCAGTCTTTTAAATTACTGTCATTTAATTCCCAGTTATTTAAATTTCCAGTGTCCTTTAAATTTCAGCAATCTAACTTCTAACATTTAAATTTCAGTACACTAATTTCTGACATTTATTTTCAGTAAACTAACTTCTAACATTTAATTTTCTGTCATTTAGTTTTCTGTCATTTAAATTCTGTAAACTAACTCCTAACATTTAAATTCAGTAATTTAAATTTCTGTCAACTAATTACTAACATTTACATTCTGTCATTTAAATTTCTGTCATTTAAATTCCAGTACTCTAACTAACTAACATTTAAATTCAGTAATTTAAATTCCAGTTCTTTATTTTCCCCTCATTTTAATTCCCTTGTCATTTAAGTTTCTGCTATTTAATTCTGTCCTGTTCTTTATTTTATTTTACTGTTTTTATTTACTTAATCTGCATTTATTTTAATTTCTTTTTGTTTATTTATTATCGGTTAACTACTCCCAAAAAAAATAGTTCTTAAATTTTCGAATAATTTTTGTTTAACTGTTTAATTTTCCCCTCCCTATTTCTTTCCATTTTTACTTATTTTAACACATCACGAGTTTCTTTTGCTGTTTTGAGTGGTGAATGCCTTTTACTAGGTCGCACAGCCTCCCAGAAAATATTAATAATCACACGGTTGGCTACATCCCAGAGATCGAGAGAACCTTTCTGCGCAGTCTAAGGCAGAAACGATCTCAACAAAACATAGCCACCACAGTGATAGAATCCAACCCGGAAGCTGACATGGCATCTCCATCAGCGACAGTTCGAAACATCAATAGGCCGTCTAATCAAGGACAATAGTCTGCCATCATCCTTCCCCACCTTACCCCATCCGAATACGATGAGTGGCATAAGCTAAAGCCATATCATCAGATCCGATGCGTAAAGGAGTTAGGGATGTTCGATGGCTCCAGTCCAGACGAAGCTCTGTTACATGTTACGAAGTTCTTGCAGCATGCCAACAGTCTAACTGCGACCGACGCAGTACTCCAGTACGCAAGACTGTCATTATTCCCTCACAGCTTGACGGGAAATGCGAGCAAATGGTATCATAGCCTGACACCAAGTACCATTGGTACTTGGGATGAAATGGCCACCAAGTTCTACGACAAATTCCTGCCCCCGAGCCAAACGTTGGAAATGATTGCTGAAATCTATAATTTCAGACAGCCAGGGTCGGAAAATATATGTGAAACTTGGGACCGTTTCAAAGGACTATTACTTACTTGTCCTCACCATGGTCTGACGAAAGAGCAAGTATCACAATTGTTCTACAAAGGCTTGATCGGTCCGTGCAGAAGAATGGTACTATCCTCTTTAGGGGCTGACATTCTGAAAAAACCAGGAGAATAGTTTCTGAATAGCATAGAGTCTATCTGTGAAGAGATCAGAGACTGGGCCACGGGCGGATCAAGAGGCGGCACTCCAGGTTTATACCATGTCGGGGAAAGTGACAATAAATTTGACCAGCTGATGAAAAGCCATGAGAAACTCATGGAGAGCAATGCGCAGCAAGCGACAAAAGTAAGCACTCTGCAGAAAGTGGTTGAGCAGATGGCCATGAACTCCTACCCCCAACAAGCAAAGTCGATGACTTCCCGATCATCAACAACCCCTCCAGGCTATGCTCCTCTATCACGATCATCTCCTGATATTTCTTGTACGCAATGTGGTGGGCCTCATGATTATGAACAATGCCCCCAACTACAAGAATTAAAAGCAGCGGAGGAAGCAAACTATCTCACCAACAATTCAGGGTACATGCAACCTTGGCAACGTAACATGCAACCCAATCTTCGCTACTCAAACACCGACAATATCCAAAACCCACATACACTACAACCATCTCAAAATTACTGACCTCAGTCCAATTTTCAAGGAGGACAAAGGCAGTATCAGCAACAGCCTTATGGCAATGAGGCTTCTTCGAGCCGACAGACTCAACCTCCTTCGAATCCTGAATCTGAAATGTCTCAAATGCAAGAGATGTTTAAAGCGATGATGGGTAAGTCCCGAGACACGCAAGTGGAGGTCGTAGCCCTTCGCAAAGACCAAAGAGCCTTGCAGTCCCAGATACAACAACTTCTAACTCAACAAAGACCTCCTGGGCAACTCCCCTCACAAACCAATCCAAATCCAAAAGAGTATGCAAACACAATTTATGTAGTGGACCAGCCCATCACACTAGCTCAAAGGGAGCAACAACCAGAGAGTGAAATGGTCCATGAAGTGGAGCAGCGGGCTGAGGAAGAATACCTCGACATGAACCAACTAAAGCTCTATGCCAAATTAGTTGAGATAAATGAAATGATGGAAGGTCCACTAAACCTTGCATCACAGCAACCAGAGAGCGAAATGGTTCATATAGTGCACAACTTTACTGAGGATTTGAGTTACTCTCTGTCACCACCCCCGTTCGAACCTGAGCAAACGACATCAAACCTTCTGCTTAAGCTTGAAGACAAGCCATCAGAGGACAACTTCTACCTCAACTTCATGGAGTCTCCTCCCTTTGAAGTCAATTACCGTTATTTTCCCTCCTTCTCTGTGCTATACCCAGAAAATGAGGATAGTTATATCCTCAAAAATGAAGAGGAGGAAATGCTCGCTCCGGCCAGAACATCCAAACAAAACGCCACTATCACCTTCGAAGAATCAATTTTCTCTGAAGATGATATTGATCAGCGTTCTTTCTATGAGCCTCACCTACAGAAGGAGGATGTCTTCATCCTCCAATTTGAGGGAGAGCAACACTCAGCACCTGGTCTTCTGTTTAAGACCCGTTACCAACAATATCTCCTAAAAAACAGGTTTTATGGAGCAACTATTTTCTTAATTTAATTGTTGAGGTAATATTTTGTTTTGTTCCAGGTGGTTCAATCCTGATTGTCAGCTATTTCTTTTTCCCGTTAACGTCAATTTCAACTTTCATCTTTGATCCGGGAAAATGAAGAACATGCATCTAGCTAGAGACGTTAAACCCGGGCAGCTTGGTGGGAGGCAACCCACTATCTACACTTTGCCTTTCATTTTATTTTATTTTGTTTTCTCTTTTGTACTATATTTCCCTTTTATATGTTATAATAAAATGCGGGTTTTACTTGAGTTCTTCTGGCTGTGTAGAATATTCTTTACAGGTATATCTCATGTAATTCTACAGCTACACTCAAGTGTGGGGGAGCGCGACACACTCTGTGAACTTTGGGGAGTACACTCTTTCCCTACTGATACTTCATATTCCCTTTTGCTATGCCCTGTTAATTTAATTCTATCTACGCAATGAGGGCATTGCTTGAGCTTAAGTGTGGGGGAGAGCCCTTTTCGGTGAAATTTTGTGCTAAAATGTTTAATCTCTCTACTTATCTTGCGTTTGTCCAAAAATTTAAATTATGGACCCTGCTGATGTGGGTTGTTCTCTTTATGAATAAATACTGTTATGAATTGTGGGATAAATGGGATAAATGGTACAAAATTTTAAAATTTTGATTACTTTTGAGGAGCATTTTATGCGGTGTGACCAAATGATCTGAAATGGTTGGATTTATATTGCTCAGGGGTTCCTTCTGTCTTCTTTCTTAGGGATTGCTAAGGGGTACTTCTCTGTTAAAAAAATAAATATAAAAAATAAATAAGGGACTTGCGAGACACCATTGGTAACCAACAAAGAGAGTTGAGTGTTCTTAAAAACAAAGGCTTGATGCCTACATATTATCTTCTCATCTCCTATGCAAAAGTGAAACAAATGCATAATCTATTTTTCCTTTTGTTTTCTCCTCAATACCCATTCTTGAGAGAAGTTGGCCATGGTAAAAGTTCTCAAAGTCACCTTAACTGAGAAGCATTGAAGTACTCCGGATCATACCCCGAAACTCTAATTTTTATTTTTACCCTGAGCACACCTATGCCACCAGTAGTTGATAGATCACACTCCTCGAAAAGTTTAAAGATCATGTACCGTTCACCACTTTATCCTACCCTTCATAATAATATTTGTTAGTATTGAGCATTCCCTACTTACTTGGGTACATGGTTTTGCTTGAGGACAAGCGAAAGGTAAGTGTAGGGGTGTGATAAGTGTCCAAATGAGCATGTTTTATGGATGTATTTCATATATTATATTAGCACTTTTCTTGCTCATTTCTCACTTATCGTATATTTTTCCTCTAGCTTATATTTTATTGGTTATCTCACAAATTTATTGGTTAAACATGAGGAAAACCAAGCTAGGATGAAAGTAGACGAAGAGACGAACGCATAGGCGCAAACGGATCTTAAAACGGAGCTAAAACGAATATTTTAGGAGCAAAACAATTGTTGTCCGGACCAAGGTGGTCCGGACAAAGTGGTTCGGACAATTCAAAAACCCGTCTGTGGCATGTCCGGGTTAATAAGGCCGGACAAGAAACTGTCTGTGGCACGTTCGCGGAGAAAAACACGGACACAACAGAAAATACAAGCGTCCGAACCATGGAGGTCCGGACGCGGCAAATATGGCAATCGTGTTACGTCCGTGCTTATTTGGCCGGACAGAAGTAAGGAAATGAATACGTCCATGGAATTATGGACGGACAAGGGGCGGACGTGAGCAATTTGAAGAATATGTCCGTGGAAAAATGGACGGACAAGAGATAAATGAGTCCGTGAAAAAAAAGCACGGACAGGAAATAAATGCAACCTAGATCCAGAAACTGTCGACTGGTTTTCTTCGCCGACTTGCCTGCAGACATATCCATCTACTCCATAAACCATATCAAGCGTCTACCTTAAATCCCTCACGCGTCTGTCTCCAGCTCTGTCTCCAACCTGTCTTCTTCCTCTTCCCTTCTTCTATATAAACACACTGCACCTTCAACCAAAAACAGTCCGTCGATCCCCAGAACTCAACACTCCAAAACACTCATTCCACATACAAATTCCTACGTACACTTTCCACTCTTCGTTCTCTTCATTTCTCCATTCATCATCCACACCTCTGCAACACCGCATTAATATTACGTCCAACCTCTGACTGACATATTACCAGTTAATATGTCAGGCTAAGGAGGATTTACTCCGGGGGAAGGTTTAATTATAGTTTGTTTAGTTATGTAATCTATATTTCTACCGGTTAAAATAAATACAGTTTGTTACGATTAAAGTTTATCTCTTGCCTTTTTAATAAATTTCATGAATTTATTAAAATGCTTTACAAAGTCTATTTTGATCAGACCAGTGATAAAAGGCAGGTTAATTAAGCCGTAAATCTGGAGAAAGCTTATTATGATTTAATAAGTTGGTATTTTCAGATGCAAATATAATTCCTCGCACTTAATTCCGTTTACATGTGTTTTGCTCGAGTCTAGATTAGACCGAGCATTTTCTGGTAAACGAGTCCTTTTGAGTCTATGATTTAGTCCTTAAGATAATAACAGGAATTTTGCCAAACTATTATAATAAACCGGTAGAGATAGCATAATTAATCAGATTATATAAACCTGAACCCGGAGTCCCATTTAATTTGTTTTCCACTCAGTTAATTTTATCTGTTGTTTTACTTACAAAAACGAGTCAATTATCTTCCCCCTTTTGTGACAAGCTTAGGTAATATATTATTTCACTATAAGTCCCACAGTTTGACCCCGGCCGCTTCTGTCTAACTATACTACTGCGACCGGGTTTTATTTGCAGCCCGACGAATATTTGAGTTATTAATTTATTTTTCATTTGTTTAAATTACACCAGTTCTAACCACTCACATATATAGTCTGCAGCCTATATATGATCTTTGATAATTTGGACCATTCTTGACAGGACGTGCCACTGGAATCCGGGGTCGGTCCTGGCCTCTATATTTCAAGATCCTAGGATTTGTTGTTTTTGGTTACGGTCAGTTAATTACTACTCACTAGTAGAAAAAAGATTTTATGTGACGCCATTTAAACCACGGTTTTAGTGGGAACCGTGGTTTAAACATTATATACCACGGTTAATAATAAAACCGTCACAAAACATCTAACCGCAAGACTTTATACGACGGTTGGTCATAGAACCGTGGTTTTTAGGCACTAATAAACGACGGTTTGTAAGAAACCATCGTTTATAGTTTCGGCGGTGATAAAATAAACCACGGTTACGAGGTAACCGTCATTTATATTGCGCCTCGTAACATTTTAAACGACGGTTATTAAACAACCGTGGTTTAAAACTGGTACAGTGACGACTTTAAACGACGGTTTTTGAGTGACCCGTCGTTTAAAACTCTTTCACTTAAAACCCCACCCCGACCTTTCTTCTTCTTCCTCGCTCGATTTTCCCTCTCTCTGCTCTGAATTCTCCGGCGATTCTTCCAGCTCCTCAACTCGCCGTCGCCCCACCACACCCTCGCCGTCGTTAACCCACCGTCGCCCACCTCTGCTTCATCGTATTCGTCCCAGCTTCTCCGTCTCCAAGTCCAGCTTGCCATCGACAAAGCCGCACCAGACGAAATCGACCACGCCTCCGACGGTCTGCGCCACCGCCCCACTTGCCGCCAGTTCCGCCAGCTCCTTCGCCACTTGCCCCACTCGCCAAGTAGTGAAGCGCGCTCCACCGCCCCAACCTCCCCTCTCGCCTGAATCGCGTGCCCACCGTCGCCTCCACCATCTCTTCGGTAATTAAACTCAAGTTTTAGCAATTTTTTGATTAGTGTGGCTGATTATGCTTTTGAGGAGTGAATTACAAAATTTTGATCGTACGATATATATAATATGTCTGCCTTTGAAGTTTGATATCTGTGTGGATGTGTATATCTATGTACGTATCTAATCAGGAAGATATTAGAAGCTGCTAGTGCCAAAGGAAATTGAAAGAAGGATCTTTCATCCACTTGTATGTGTTTGACAAATATCTTTAGTTTCGTCAATTGTCAAAAGAAAAGGCACAACAGATCATGAACAAACAAGAGTACTATATAACAAACAAATAAATGATCGGAAGGTTGGAAGAATTACACCTGTAAAATGTGACAAACTATAGTAATGAGTAGCACAAGTTTAATCCCCAAAGATAAAACAGGTGGTGTGGTGCCTATATTTGTATATGAGAATCAGCTAGACTTATGGAACAGATAAGGCTAGATAAAGCTAGACTTATGATGTAAGTTTTCTGTTGCATTAATAATATACTATTGTACTCACTGCTTAAAATGACATCAAATTGTCAATACTAGTAGCTAAGCAGTTGCAATCAGGTACAAACAGTTTTACCTAACAACCAGATTCATTGCATTTGTTTGGGAACTTTTGTTATTTCTTTATTTAATTAATTAGTTTAAGTAACTTCATTGTTTAGAAAGTTACCGAGTTATTTTTTATTATTGGAAATTGCACATGCCATTTAGCTCGTTATCAATAAGATTGAAGGACACAATTATATGTTACTATTTTTCTTTTCTTTGGCGATTTGTAGGTTGCTTCAAAGGGAAATTGCATTGTTCTCCCGCTGCCTGAAGGTCGTCTTCATCCTCCACCATCGCGGCCCATCCACCGCCGGAGTCTCATCACCACTCCGGTAATTAATTTGTAAAACTTTAGCATTTATTTGCAGCCCAACTCCATTATTATTGTTTGTTAATTGGTTAGTGTCTTGATCCCCGCCCTTAATATATGACAAAGGTCTTATTTTTATCCCTAAGTGTCTGTGCGTTTTGCAGCGAATGATGCTTAAATGTCTGTGTGTTTTATTGAGAATCACTTGAACCTTGATCTGATGCTGCTATTGTGTTTGTTTTTGCCAAAAAAAAGTGTGTGGTATCTAAAAATACGCAATGGTCATGCCAAATTTTTTCCAGAATTAAACCTTATTCTAATTTCATTGGATAGGTGCGTGTTACTACGGTTGAAAAATTCCTCTTCCATGGCCATTTCCGAGTTGACCATCACTACTCACTAGGTTAGTATTTTAAGAATGATTAAAAAACATGGTTTATTCAAAATTTATTCGTTTGATCATTCGTTCAATTATTCATGTTTTTATTATAACCTTATCATAATATCATTAGGTGTTACTACATCCCGTTTCTTCTTCCTCTACCTCCCGCTAGCTGACCATCAATACTCATCAGGTTGGTATTTAAATGTTTCAAATTTACTCTTGTTTTTCTATTAAACAATGGAAAATTAATTCAAACATAGAATTACTCACAGTCTTAAATTTTTCATCTCTTGCACAATACCATTTTTGATTGTTTTTATAACTTTTAAGATGAACTTATCATTTCTTGATTGAAGTCGTAGTCTTGAATATCTGACGAGACCAGTTGTTGCCCTAACTGCTGCCACACACGTAAACCTCTGCCACCGGCTTGCCTGATCTGAACCCACGGTAGTATTCTGGCATAGTGCTAGCAATTAATTTCCTTTTTCTTATGAACTAAAACTTACTTATTTTAGATTCAATTGATTATATGCATGCTTGACATAAATATATGCATGCTTCCAATTCTGATGATGTCTATTGTGTGCGTTTTGCTGAGAATGTTGTTATTTGGTTTGGTTTTGCATATATTAAATAGTGTGGAGTACCTAAAAATACGTAAAGGTCATGCCAAATTTTTTCCAGAATTTAACTTTATTCTAATTTCATTGAATAAGTGTTATATACTACGCGCAAGAGCATTTGCCTACTTCTCCTTCTTCTGTGTTGTCTGCGCTAGCTGACCATCCAGTACTCATCAGGTTGGTATTTAAAACGTTTCAATTTATTTTTGTTTTCTATTAACAATGTAAAATCAATTCAAACAAAGAATTACCTGTCTGAGATTTACCTGATAGAGGTATGTCTTAGATAGTCCCTGTTGGGACTGTCCAATGACCTTTGATCTCACCATCTAGGATGTGAATGAGTTGATAATATACAGTAGTTCAGTGATAATTTCGGCAGCATTACCCTAGTGTTCTTCTAGTGTACATATATATATGTGAATTGAAACGATTCATATATATATATATATATATATATATATATATATATATATATATATATTGTGAAACGCTTATATATATAATTGAAATACCCGGACTTAATTAGGGTGATTAAATTACTCTAATACGATATTGAGGGCCTATTAGTGCCTAATAAATTTTGGTAAAAAGAATAAATCCAAAGAAATAATAAAAACGCTTAAAAAGCGAAAAAACGTTAAGAGCGTTAAGTGACCCTAGGAGAAATACAACCTTAAATAGGGTACTAATGCATTTAAAAGGCTTAATAATGCCTAAATATATGGGAACAATTCCCGAAGGAAACGGATCCAAATAATGTAATAAAACGCTAATAAAGCTTTAACGCACGTTTTTCGAGAAAACCCGAAAACGTGACTTTGAGTGGTCAAACGAACCCGTAAAAATTATAGTTCATTAAATAACTATAAACAAACATTAATGGGAGTATAATAGCCATTAAAATTAGAAACGAGAAAATTCCGGAAAACGGGCCCGGTTAGTGAATAGTGCTAAACCGGGTAAAATAACGAGCGTTTTCTGTAAAAGACGAAAAACGCTCCAGCTGGTATACATTAGAGGGGCCGGTTTTTAATATATAATAAGCTCCCTCACACACCTAATAAGCTAGGAAGAAAAAAAGAAAAGTAAAAAGGTAGAAAAGTACCCCACCCTCTCTCCTCTCTCATTTCTCTCTTTCTTCTTCTTCTCTTTCCTCCTTTCTTCCTTCCTTGTCGTTCTCTCTTTCTTCCTCCATTCCAGCCGATTTCTTCCTCTTCTCCCATGGCTTCTTGCCATTTCCTTGCTTGCCCAAGCTTCCTCCAAGCTCCAAATGCAAAACAAATTACATATTTGAACTCCCCTCATCCTCCTCTACACTTCTCTCTTTTTAAAATTCCAAAAGGATGAAGTTGACCTCCATGGGTTTTCCCCATTTGAAGAGAAAAAGGCACCACCTTGTAGCTTGGAATCTCCTCTTTCTAACAAGGTAAAAAGTTTCAAGAGAAAAGCTCATTTTCTCCATTTTCATGCCTTGGCCGATTTTGGCTTCTTCTAATACCTTGTTTTCCTTCTTGATTTGAGCACTCATTAAACCTCCAATGGTGGTTGGAAGCCTTTCCTTCATTGTTGATCAAAACCCATTTCTAGGGTTTCAAGGTAATTGACCAATCTTAGTGTCTTAAGCCTTTTAATTGGTGAGTTTAGTGTTTTTGATTAAACTCATTCCCTTGCGTGATGATTGGGTTGGAGTCTTGCAAATCACATTGCCCCATTTGACCGAGATGAGAAGAGAAGGAGGGAAGGAGAATTAAAAAGGAGATTTGAGGAGCTTAAGGTAAGAAATCCACCTTAAGATTTGTTTTGAATGCTTTAAGGATTTGGGATGGGTTAAATTAAACAATGAACCCAAATTGTGTAAAATGATATGTTGGTAGGCACTTGAGAGAGAAATGTGAAATTGTATGGAATTAAAGGCCTAAGTGCCATTGTATTTAAAGTTTGAGCTATATTGTGGTTTGAAGGGATTTTGGTAAATTTTGGATTGATATGATGTGCTGGTAGGACCCTTATGGGTGTGGCTAGATTAGGAATGTAAATCGATGTGAATTGATGGTTTGGGAGATGTTAGGTTTATGGGGAAACTATGGCGAAATTTTGGTAGAAAAACAAGTGTTTAAAGATGACTTAGTGTATTGAAGAACCTAGGTGTTTGTGGTGTTGTTTGGAGTGTAGTTGTAGCCTTGAAATGGCATTGGAGAACTAGTAGAGGAGAGGTGAAAATCTGTAGCAATGGAGTGTGGAATGTTTAGAAAAACTAGAAAATGAATGGGTGTGCAAGACTTAGGAAATGAGAGTTGGACTTGGGTTTTAGAATGGTGTATACCTAGGGATGAATTGGTATGGTCATTAAGTGATTTGGTAGGCTTGGTAAGATGTAAAAACTAGTAAGAAGGAGTTAGAAATGCAAGAGAGTGCAAAATGCAAAAATGTGAGGACTTGAATTGTGGATTTGAACAAGAATTGGAGTAGGGATTTAACCAAGGATTTGAGGTGGTTTAAGGAGTGTTTTGAGGTGTTAAAATGTGTAGAAAACTTGTGGGAAGATTAGGGAAAGATTAAGGGTGGTTTATGGATTGATTAGGGGCTGAAAAATTATGTAAGTTGCAGGTTTTAGCAGGGTCCGGGACTTAGTCCTTGGACAAAGTTCCGGACCACCCATTAAAAACAGGCCGAGACTTTTCCCAGCACATGGTCCGGGACTTGAGAGATGGACAAAGTCCCGGACCACCCCTTGATATTAGCCGAGAGTTCTTGCAGTACTTGGTCCGGGACTTAAGGGATGGACAAGGTCCCGGACCACCTATTAAAATCATGCCGAGAGTTTGTTATGCATTGGTCCGGGACTATAGGTAGGGACCAAGTCCCGGACCACCCCCAGAATTCAACAGAAGTGTTTTTAAGGGTTTAAATGATGGGGGTTTGAATGGTATTGGTTTTAGATGATGTTTAGGAGTTGTTTGGTGACTTTAAAGGTCCTAAGAAGTATAAACAAGTTGGAGTGATTGAGTAAGGATTAAGTACATAAGTTAAACCGAATAACGGGATAACGGGGTAAGTACGGGAGTAGCGTATGTGCATACCGTAAACCTTAATAATAATTGAACCATTTGACATGTAATTAGTGGTTCGAGAATAGATTCGAGGAACAAGGTGAGCCAAAGAACATGAGAACCCCCGGTAAGATAAACCCCGTGAAAGGTATGATTTCCTCCTGCTCTGTATCCTAACTTGGTTACCCCGATTTGTGTGCTGTTTGATTGTGTGATCACCTAACAAGATAAATGCCTGAATGGTGGTGTGCACTCATTAGTTTGTGTGTGATATTGTTGTGTTGGATTGTTATTTGACTAAGTTTGTATAAGTCATGAAATGTGGAATGGAATGAATTGCTTGAATGTGATTGTGTGTGGTAGGACGACTCATAGTTGAGTCTTGTGTGAGTAGAGACTCGTAGAAAGAGTAAGTGCAAAATAATAAAAGGTGGAAACACCACTACAACTACGAAACCATACACGGTAACATAAACCTACGAACACATTCGAACGTGAGAAGGCTATACGGGAGTGGTAACCTCCGATAACGGTTAGAGAAACCGAATGACTAAACCCACCGATAAATATTAGTGGAAGTACATAAGTAACCTTAACTAGAATGAAAGGATTGGAAAGTTGTTCGAAAATCGAACTTGAGTAAAGTAATGAATGGTAAGGGATCCCACAATCCCTTGAGAAATATAGTCGGAACCCCAATGAAGAGGACAGGACGAAAATGGACAATGTCCCGAATGAGAGTTTCGATAAGTTGGTTAAAACCTCTAAATCTTAGATACTGACATTGAAGAATTTCCTAAGCCATTAGATGCTATCGAGAGAGATACTTCTAGGCTAATCCTTGAGATTGTGAATGACTTCCGGAGTGGAGTTTGGGAAATTGAGTAGCCCGGTAGGAGCCGGACATTTGAGTATTTGAGGAGCTAACGTTAGCCTATTTGTATTTGAGCCCGGTGGGGGCTGTGTATGACCCTGCCCGGAGGTCGTGAGATCGACTTAACATATACCATTGAGTCTTGAGATGACTTGAGAAACTTGAGATTGAGTATTGAGTATTGAATACGGTATGTGAGTGTTGAGAATTGAGTTGTACTGTGGAACTTGAGAATTGAGTTGAGTAGGGAATTGAGTTGATTTGTAGACCTTGTTGAGATTGTGAGTAAGAGTACCCAAGGGAGTGGGTAGTACATGAGTAGTTGAGTAAGGCATGGTGAGGTAGAAACCCTCAAGCCTAATTAAAGAACATATTGAACCAACCCTTGATGTGGTTAGTGCTTGTGTTCAATGAACTTGATTGCGAATGTGCATATATAATGTATGTTGTATGCATGCTGTTGTGATAAAATGAAACCGCATGCTCTCGACCAAATAGTTGGCGTACCCTCGCTAGTACGCGGGGTATGCGGAAGTCATTCAGCGTAAGCTGACCCCTAGGGGGAACGTTTTTAGTGTGCAGGTACCCGAAGGAATATGAGCATTGTAAGTGACCGACAGCTAAGCCGGACACCGTTCGAGAGTAGGACGGGGTCGTATTGATATGGGTAGTGGTTAAGGAATTGTTTAGTATTGTGGATTGGTAAGACCGAAGGGTCGTGATGAACTTGGAAATTGTAGATACTCGGTATAGTATAGAATGGTTATTGTATGTATATTGGGGTTGTTAAAGGTTGTATTGACTTGAGAATTGTTTAAGAAGGAAGGTATGTTGTATAGTGTGCTCGGTATAAGACCCATCAGACCGATATTGTTTTGTTGTTGTAATTGAGTTTGGATTGGCCTAGTTAGTCACGTGGGTGACTAACGGCAATGTTTCACCCCCGGTTGAGTTGGAACTACCGCTGCGTTGTTGAATATGAGACAGGTCAGAGGATAAGGGGTGTGATTACCGGTAGGGGTGTTACAAAAAGTGGTATCAGAGCGAAGTATCGCTCTGATGGTCTGAATACCGAGTTTAGGAAAATACCGAGTTAGGAATTAGAGACTTAGGGCTAAGGGTTGAGTTTAGAGTGTGAGGTACGCTAGTTAGGAACTTCCAGTGTGATCTGGATACCTACATAGCCAACCATCCCGCCCTCCGCAACCCCCGTTTTAAAGTTGGGGAAAGAACGCCAGAGAGATGGAAGACCTCTCATACTCGGGAAAACCCGATCTGGCAGCTGAAACAAAACTTGTAAAGAGAAAGACAGTATACGGTAGATCCCAAGAACTGGAAATCCCGAAGACGGTTCCCGTTTCAACGACAATAACCGCACTAAACGGCAACAGATTGAGGAATCCTAACTAAAGGACAATGAAATTTGCGGCACCATGGGGCGACGTGCTTCGCAGTCGCGAGAACCATGTGCAGCCACAAGAAGGGAAGCATGGCCACGCAATAAGGCAAAAAGACGGAGTAACAAAACCCGAGACAAGAGAGTCTACGAATTGCAACGCTTGATAATACCACTATGGTATACAAACCGACTATGGAATTAGTCAAGGTTGGATTACTCCAACCTACAACGAAAAAAGAGCGGTAATACCCGAATAGCATAGTGCAGACAACTATGAGGATATTCATGAAACTCACACCAACAGGACGACGTAGTTCCTAGGGATTAAACAAACCTCGGTAACCACGCCAAATGTGGGAACAAGCCATGGAGCAAGGACATGGAGTACCACAAGGATCGGGAAGCACCCGAATTAACGACAACCTTGTCAAGAACATTGAGAGACTACTCAGGATTGATCACTAAGATCAAGAGATCAAAGGAAGATCCAATAAAATCACCAAATTTGGATGGAAAAAACACCGTAACCGGTGTTGTTAACTGAAAAACGAGTACAACCAAAACACCGTACCCGCGCACTTGCCAAGGCAAGTGCAGCAGCAACAAGACAAGTTGGGGAGCGTTTAACAACTAACAAGTACTTATTAAAGTACCACCATGAAGATGAAGAAATTATAGGATCGCTAGTCATAAGGACTTGAAGGAGAAAACCTCGGGAAGGCCTAACAGCCCGACCATTATGTTAACGAACATACCAATCAGCAGGAAGCTGTACTTGGTCAAAGACTTCAAACATGGCAACGCCATAAGGATTTCTGTCAAACTCAAGATTTCTATTTCAAAACCCAAATTTTTCTTTCAAAACACAAACTTTCTTTTAAAACCTCATTTTTAAAACCAAACCAGAAGATAACGGTGAGTATCATAAGTGATACAAGAGGAGTTGACAATAGAATACTTCACCTAGGCGTGTGACGAGCACTACGAGTGTACCCAAATACGGGATGTGGGACGACTGCACTCCGAAGGAGCTTGGGGCCTGACAGACCCTTTTGTGAGTTGGTCAGGTAAGTGGTAACGTACCAATAAGGTACCCCACGTATGTATACATGTAGTGTACGAAACACGGGAAGTAGTCAGCTCCGTTCTACGGACCATAAGGTAAATGCAAACCAAAACAGTTGAATACCTCAAATAATCGAAGGAACCCAGATTAGCTTACAAGCTAAAGGAGTCAAGAATCCATTCTAGGAGGACGATTAAGAGCTAAAAAGTGCGAGAAGCACTGGTAATTGACTAAAGACATTGGAAATGTATCAAGAATTTGAAACAAAAAGCATGAAATAGCCGGAATGGATACCCGGTCTAACACAGTAAGGCAACGCCTACCACGAACATATAAAGGTTCAAGGAGCAAAGTGAAATACCCATAGTGATCATCTAAGGTACCGGAGGATACCGTTCACTATTGAAGGAGGCATCAAACCTGTTATAAACATAAGGAAAAGCACCAGTGGTCTACCCTAAGAACGGGAGACGTGAGTGACCCTTAATGGGACAATTTGAGATCGAACCGCAATGCGGAGTAAACCGAACATACTCTTTTGTTAGCCAAAGGTAATGGCATAACTTAGCAACACCCAGGACAATCCTTAAAGGGTGTAGAACTACATGTCGTGATAAAAACACAAGAATTACAACAAAACTCGGTTAGACACCGAAGGGATCCCACTTACACAGGGGATACCCTGAGTTATTGGAAGGTACCAATCAGTACCAAGACACATAAAGGGCATCCAACGGACGGAAGCGTGATGCACTGATCCTATCAAGGAACCCAATGTTACCTCCAACCATTTAAATGGTATAGGAAAAGTAATCATATGTAAACCGCCTATAATGAGCAGAGCTCTAGGCAACAAGGCTGCTATGCCATGAAACTACTACAATACATATTCGAACGGTTGCAAACCCATTGTGAATCATACGAAGAGTTGCCAAGAACGGCACCAGTAAGATTGTTTAACAACCAACGAGCAGGGATACCCCTCATTAATGTGAGACCGCAAGAGCAGTGAACACATAGATTCCAAGAAGGGAATACCATCAGTGAATATCTGATAATACATCTCTTTCAGAACTACTAATGTAGTGAAGCTTGAGCACACGAGTATTGCCAAGCAAGGTGGGAATAAGCTATTATAGCCATTGTCGACAACCAAGGAGTAACCAGTTCAGAAGAAACACGGTATGGGGGAAACGTGTAGTATATGTAAATAACGCTCAAGGAGCTTGGAAGTACGATATAAATGGTGGAAATACATGAGCTGAAGCTAACAAGAGCGAATGCCATGTAAACAAATACTGTAAAATCAGTAAGAACATGGTGCGCAGCAAGCGACCAACGTATGTGAATAAATCACACGATGCTATGAAGTTGATGAATAAAGATGGTAGACAGACCGAGTAACAAGGAAGTAACATTCATTCCTATTGCTAATCTCACAAGAGATTTACTGCCAAGTGTTTATGCCTCTGCACTCTGTAGGACTGAGTGTTTTGGTATTGCATTCGTGCAGTAATGATCGGGTGGGATAGCTAGGAAGTTGGGAAGATGGCAATTGTGGTAAGAATAGAGGAAAATTCGTGAAGTAAAGACACTTGTAAGGAACCAGTAGGTGGGCATAGTTCAGAAGCCACTAGTAATAGAGGAAGCACTACAATTAAGTAGTGGCTTAACCTCAACCGACAATAAGTCGGAGGAATCAAGTGAATAACCACGAAATATACAACAGTATGTATATAGATTCCTAAAGAGCCGGATAGAGAATCCGAAGCTCATTGAATTCGCGTGCGGCAAAAGAATACCACGCTTGATTGATAAACCTTATTCCCAAGATAAAAAGGGATAAAAGGATATTGTATAACACATTAAGGATAACGAGAAGGGCAAATATCCCTAAGTTATCAGGGTCGCGCAGCAGAAGCTAGTGGGCCCAAATTCTAAGGTTTAATACACCTAGCGAGTGAATGGATAATATACCTGAAACCTCTAAGGCAGAACTGAACCCGGTTAAGAGTTAAACAACTCCGATGAGAATTCTTGGTGCAGGGACTAACCAACAATATGGTTAAGACCCTTGACCAGATACATTGTATAATAGACCGCATGGAAGTTAAACCACTCCATGACGGCTGAATGCCTTACACCCTGTATTGACACATGGTAGATTACGTGGGCGTAATCCCTTTTTAAGGGGGGTAGAGCGAAAATCGCGAAATGTATGTTTTACGTGATAGGGCGTAAACTACAATGCGCATAGCGCAAAAGAATTTTTTTCGAATGACTGGTACCTATGTTACATAAACATTTGTATCCACTCATTGTGTAAACTTGAGTATTTGTGAGATTTGAAGTGGGAAGGAATATTGGTTGTGAGAAATTGAGGTGAAGGGAGTATAGAAACTCCATGGGGAAAGAGAACCCTGATTGGTAATAATTTGGGAAATGAGTATGTTTGAGGAATTTGTTGAGTATGTTGGGAGAATTGATGAGTATAAATCGGTATGAAACCGATGTTGAACCTAGTGGGAAGTGAGTTCCCTAGGTAATTTGAGTTAGTTGTATTTGTGAATAATTTGAGGATATAAATTGATTTGACTTGTAAATGATTGAGGATAGAAAAACTAATTGGAAAACTAACTTTGAAATTCTTGGGTATAGAAGTTGAAGATAGGATGAGTAATGATTGATGAGATGACTAGTAAGTGAATATTGAATTCTAGAAATTGGTAAATGTATGATTGCATGTTACGACTAGAAAGATTAAGAAGATAGAAAATGAAATAATGATTGACTATTTGATTGGGTGAATTGAGGTGGGAGGTGGAACTTGGTTTGCTAGCAATCAAGGGAAACGAACACCAAAGTGGGGTGGATGGATAGTTCACACCAATGCTGATCACATTGGGGTTGAATGATTCTTGAAGCTCCGTATAAGTGGCCACAAGTAACACTAGTATAGGTGAAACTAACATAAATTGGAATTGGAGTTGCATGGAAGTTTTCAAAATGAAAAATGATTTTGGCAAATGATTTTCTTCAAACTTGAGAATGAGGATTGGTTTTGAAACCACTTCCACGGGCGCTAGTGGATTTCATGGCTAGGCACGGGTATCCGGTTGAATCATGGAGGTGAAGCTAGTTGTGAGTCGGTGGAGGTGTTGAATAGTTTTGAAACCACTACAACGGACGAGCAAGGGTACTAAGTGACCTGTAGGACGTTTGTAGTGTGTGTTTTGTATTTGTCCAAGGGCCGCCGGATATGAGTAGTCCGGTCAGGGAAGAGTACCCACTTTGGAGCCTGAGGATTCTCTAGAGGTGCAAATGAATTTTGATCATAACCAAAGGACCGTAGAGCCAGAAAGAGTAAGTGCTCAATGTCATGACGGCCGTGAACCAGAGAGCGTAAGTGTTCAAACGTGACCGGTACCTGAGGGATCACTCGATTTGGGGGAGGACTTAGTGCCTAATTGTCTGCGGATGGACCCCCTTTGAGAGATTTGAGAAAAATGTATTTTTGGTTGCTATGCATGCTTGACATGTTGTGTGGACATGTGGTTTGTAATCAGTCAGTTATTGGAGTCTGACAATTGTTGAGAGAGTATAACCCTAGTATTGAGTACCTTGGTGACTAACAATCTTAGACTCACTAACTTTGTGGGCAAAGTTCTTTAAGGGGGGTAGATTGAAATACCCCGGACTTAATTAGGGTGATTAAATTACTCTAATACGATATTGAGGGCCTATTAGTGCCTAATAAATTTTGGTAAAAAGAATAAATCCAAAAGAAATAATAAAAACGCTTAAAAAGCGAAAAACGTTAAAACGAGCGTTAAGTGACCCTAGGAGAAATACAACCTTAAATAGGGTACTAAATGCATTTAAAAGGCTTAATAATGCCTAAATAATATATGGGAACAATTCCCGAAGGAAACGGATCCAAATAATGTAATAAAACGCTAATAAAGCTTTAACGCACGTTTTTCGAGAAAACCCGAAAACGTGACTTTGAGTGGTCAAACGAACCCGTAAAAATTATAGTTCATTAAATAACTATAAACAAACATTAATGGGAGTATAATAGCCATTAAAATTAAAGAAACGAGAAAATTCCAGAAAACGGGCCCGGTTAGTGAATAGTGCTAAACCGGGTAAAATAAACGAGCGTTTTCTGTAAAAGACGAAAAACGCTCCAGCTGGTATACATTAGAGGGGCCGGTTTTTAATATATAATAAGCTCCCTCACACACCTAATAAGCTAGGAAGAAAAGAAAGAAAAGAAAGAAAAGTAAAAAGGTAGAAAAGTACCCCACCCTCTCTCTCCTCTCTCATTTCTCTTTTCTTCCTTCTCTTTCCTCCTTTCTTCCTTCCTTGTCGTTCTCTCTTTCTTCCTCCATTCCAGCCGATTTCTTCCTCTTCTCCCATGGCTTCTTGCCATTTCCTTGCTTGCCCAAGCTTCCTCCAAGCTCCAAATGCAAAACAAATTACATATTTGAACTCCCCTCATCCTCCTCTACACTTCTCTCTTTTTAAAATTCCAAAAGGATGAAGTTGACCTCCATGGGTTTTCCCCATTTGAAGAGAAAAAGGCACCACCTTGTAGCTTGGAATCTCCTCTTTCTAACAAGGTAAAAAGTTTCAAGAGAAAAGCTCATTTTCTCCATTTTCATGCCTTGGCCGATTTTGGCTTCTTCTAATACCTTGTTTTCCTTCTTGATTTGAGCACTCATTAAACCTCCAATGGTGGTTGGAAGCCTTTCCTTCATTGTTGATCAAAAACCCATTTCTAGGGTTTCAAGGTAATTGACCAATCTTAGTGTCTTAAGCCTTTTAATTGGTGAGTTTAGTGTTTTTGATTAAACTCATTCCCTTGCGTGATGATTGGGTTGGAGTCTTGCAAATCACATTGCCCCATTTGACCGAGATGAGAAGAGAAGGAGGGAAGGAGAATTAAAAAGGAGATTTGAGGAGCTTAAGGTAAGAAATCCACCTTAAGATTTGTTTGAATGCTTTAAGGATTTGGGATGGGTTAAATTAAACAATGAACCCAAATTGTGTAAAATGATATGTTGGTAGGCACTTGAGAGAGAAGTGTGAAATTGTATGGAATTAAAGGCCTAAGTGCCATTGTATTTAAAGTTTGAGCTATATTGTGGTTTGAAGGGATTTTGGTAAATTTTGGATTGATATGATGTGCTGGTAGGACCCTTATGGGTGTGGCTAGATTAGGAATGTAAATCGATGTGAATTGATGGTTTGGGAGATGTTAGGTTTATGGGGAAACTATGGCGAAATTTTGGTAGAAAAACATGTTTAAAGATGACTTAGTGTATTAGAACCTAGGTGTTTGTGGTGTAGTTTGGAGTGTAGTTGTAGCCTTGAAATGGCATTGGAGAACTAGTAGAGGAGAGGTGAAAATCTGTAGCAATGGAGTGTGGAATGTTTAGAAAAAACTAGAAAATGAATGGGTGTGCAAGACTTAGGAAATGAGAGTTGGACTTGGGTTTTAGAATGGTGTATACCTAGGGATGAATTGGTATGGTCATTAAGTGATTTGGTAGGCTTGGTAAGATGTAAAAACTAGTAAGAAGGAGTTAGAAATGCAAGAGAGTGCAAAATGCAAAAATGTGAAAAATGTTGGATTTGAACAAGAATTGGAGTAGGGATTTAACCAAGGATTTGAGGTGGTTTAAGGAGTGTTTTGAGGTGTTAAAATGTGTAGAAAACTTGTGGGAAGATTAGGGAAAGATTGAGGGTGGTTTATGGATTGATTAGGGGCTGAAAAATATGTAAGTTGCAGGTTTTAGCAGGGTCCGGGACTTAGTCCTTGGACAAAGTTCCGGACCACCCATTAAAAACAGGCCGAGACTTTTCCCAGCACATGGTCCGGGACTTGAGAGATGGACAAAGTCCCGGACCACCCCTTGATATTAGCCGAGAGTTCTTGCAGTACTTGGTCCGGGACTTAAGGGATGGACAAGGTCCCGGACCACCTATTAAAATCATGCCGAGAGTTTGTTATGCATTGGTCCGGGACTATAGGTAGGGACCAAGTCCCGGACCACCCCCAGAATTCAACAGAATGTGTTTTTAAGGGTTTAAATGATGGGGGTTTGAATGGTATTGGTTTTAGATGATGTTTAGGAGTTGTTTGGTGACTTGTAAAGGTCCTAAGAAGTATAAACAAGTGTTGGAAGTGAGTGAGCAAGTTAAGGAATTAAGTACACTAAGTTAAACCGAATTAACGGGATAAAGGGGTAAGTACGGGAGTAGCGTTTATGTGCATACCGTAATACCTTAATAATAATTGAACCATTTGACATGTAATTAGTGATTCGAGAATAAGATTCGAGGAACAAGTGTGAGCCAAAGAACATGAGAACCCCCGGTAAAGATAAACCCCGGTGAAAGGTATGATTTCCTCATGCTCTGTATCCTAACTTGGTTACCCCGATTTGTGTGCTTGTTTGATTGTGTGATCACCTAATAAGATAAATGCATGAATCGGATTGTGTGCACTCATTAGTGCTTGTGTGATATTGTTGTTGTTGGATTGTATTCTTTGACTAAAGTTTGTATAATTCATGAAATGTGGAATGTGAATGAATTGCTTGAATGTGATTGTGTGTGGTAGTGCGACTCATAGTTGAGTCTTGTGTGAGTAGAGACTCGTAGAAAGGTCAAGTGCAAACTAATAAAAGGTGGAACACACTACAACTATCGAAACCATACACGGTAACATAAACCTACGAACACATTCGAACGTGAGAAGGTATACGGGAGTGGTAACCTCCCGATAACGGTTAGAGAACCGAAATGACTAAACCCACTCGATAAATATTAGTGGAAGTAATAAGTAACCTCTAACTAGAGGATTGGAAAGTTGTTCGAAAATACGAACCTTGAGTAAAGTAATGAATGGTAAGGGATCACCAAATCCCTTAGAAATATAGTCGAACCCCAATGAGAGGAACCGACTAACATGAACAATGTCCCGAACTTGAGAGTATTCGATAAGTTGGTTAAAACCCTAAATCTTAGAATACTTGACATTGAAGAATTCCCTAAGCCATTAGATGCTATCGAGAGAGATACTTCTAGGCTAATCCTTGAGATTGTGAATTGACTCCGAGAGTGGAGTTTTGGGAAATTTGAGTAGCCCGGTAGTGAGCCGGACATTTGAGTATTTGAGGAGCTAACTGTATAGCCCTATTTGTATTTGAGCCCGGTGGTGGGTCTTGTGTATGACCCTGCCCGGAGGTCGTGAGATCGACTTAACATATACTTGAGTATTGAGTATTGACTTGAGAACTTGAGTATTGAGTATTGAGTATTGAATCGGTTATGGAGTGTTGAGAATTGAGTTGTGACTTGTGGAACTTGAGAATTTGAGTTGAGTAGGGAATTGAGTTGAGTGTTGTAGACCTTGTTGAGATTGTGAGTAAAGAGTACCCAAGGGAGTGGGTAGTACATGAGGGTTGAGTAAGGCATGGTGAGGTAGAAACCCTCAAGCCTAATTAAAGAACATATTGAACCAACCCTTGATGTGTGTTAGTGCTTGTGTTCAATGTTGAACTTGATTGCGAATGTGCATATATAATGTATGTTGTATGCATGCTGTTGTGATAAAATGAACCGCATGCTCTCGACCAAATAGTTGGCGTACCCTCGCTAGTACGCGGGTATGCGGAAGTCATATTCAGCGTAAGCTGACCCCCTAGGGGGAACGTTTTTAGTGTGCAGGTACCCGAAGAGAATATGAGCATCGTAAGTGACCGACAGCTAAGCCGGACACCGTTCGAGAGTAGGATGGGGTCGTTATTGATATGGGTAGTGGTTAAGGAAGTGTATTTATGTATTGTGGATTGGTAAGACCGAAGGGTCGTTGATGAACTTGGAAATTGTAGATACTCGGTATAGTATAGAATGGTTATTGTATTGTATATTGGGGTGTTAAAGGTTGTATTGACTTGAGAATTGTTTAAGTAAAGGAAGTATCGTTTGTATAGTGTGCTCGGTATAAGACCCATCAGACCGATATTGTATTTGTTGTTGTAAATTGAGTTTGGATTGGCCTAGTTAGTCACGTGGGTGACTAACAGCAATGTTTCACCCCCGGTTGAGTTGGAACTACCGCTGCGTTGTTGTTGATATATGAGACAGGTCAGAGGATAAGGGTGTGATTACCGGTAGGGGGTTATATATATACATATATATATATATATATATATATATATATATATATATATATATATCTACACTAGGAGAACTGTAGGGTAATGCTGCCGAAATTATCACTGAACCACTGTATATTATTAACTTGTTCCTAGGTGAGATCGAAGGTGATTAGATAGGTTTAGGTTGTTAAATCTGTAAATAAAAAAAGAGGAGATCAATGGAACAAGTTCACGACATCTGGTGTGTTGAAAAAGGAGATGGAGCGCTCAGTGATGTACAATGACAGATTGGACATCAAGTACCTAGAAGGGGTCAATAAATTTTGCAAAGTCCTTGTTGACAATCTTAAACCAAGGGATAAGGGATATATTCGATGTCCTTGTGTCGATTGCAAGAATGACTTCAAATACTGAGGTGTGGACAAGATTAAGGATCATCTGATTCGCAGAGGGTTTACAGAAGATTATGAAGCCATAACAATACTGCATGGTCAACATTCAGTACAAGTGTTTGAATGTGCTGATAACGTCGTTGCAGAACAATCAGAAATGGATGCTTCACACGATTTTGGGGATACTCAAGATGATTCACTAGTTAGTGATTCAGATGATCAGGAAGACCTTAATGCAATGATGGAAGATGTTGAACAACATTTTTCCAACAAACCCAAAACATTCGAAAATCTGATGCAAGCATCAAAGGAACCGTTGTACAGTGGATGTGATACGCAAACACAAAACAAATTGAGTGTTGTCCTAAAACTATTCAATCTGAAGGCAAGACATGGATGGAGTGATGTGAGTTTTACAGATCTTTTACAACTGCTGAAGGGTGTACTACCAAAGGACAATGTGATACCCACAACAACTTATGAAGCAAAGAAGTTAATGTGTCCGATGGGTATGGAATATAAAAAAATACATGCTTGTCCAAATGGGTGTATGTTGTACTGGAAGGAGAATGAGTTGGATGACCATTGCTCTGAATGTGGGGAATCACGCTATGTAAAAAAGGGTGAGAGAAACCACATAAGCACTAAAGTGGGTTCTCCTGCGAAGGTGTTGTGGTATCTACCGATAATTCCCCGATTCAAACGTTTGTTGCAGTTCAGAAAGATGCTGAGAACCTCCGATGGCATGCTACCCATAGAAAGGATGATGGTAAATTGAGACATCCAGCCGATTCACCACAATGGAGAAACATTGACAGAATATACCCTCAATTCGGTACAAACCCAAGGAACTTAAGACTTAGTTTATGCACTAATGGGATGAACCCTTATGGCACTTTGAGCAGTATACACAGTACTTGGCCTGTTTTATTGACAATATACAATCTGCCGCCATGGTTGTGTATGAAACCCGGACATATTCTCCTCTCTCTGTTGATATCAGGTCCAAAACAACCGGGAAACAAAATTGATGTGTTTTTGCAACCACTTATTGACGATTTACAATTATTGGTTGATGCAAGGTTGCGACAGTGTAGATTCAATGATGGTATGGAAAACTTCACGCTCCGGGCTATGTTGTTTTGTACATCAATGATTTCCCTGCATACGGAACCTCTCGGGATACACAATTAAAGGAGCTCTAGCGTGCCCTATATGTGGAGATAGAACTTGCAGTATACGGTTAAAACACAGTGGAAAAATGTGTACATGGGCCATCGGAAATTCCTCCAAAGGGCACAAATACCGTAAGATGACAAAAGAGTTTGATGGAAAAACGGATCATGCAGTCGCACGACCACCACTATCTGCTGCTGAGACTTACAATCAGTTGAAGAATGTTGTGAACAACTTCGGTCCACCAATTAAAGCCACTGAAAAGAGCATCTGGAAGAAAAAATCAATATTTTGGGAACTTGAATATTGGCAACATTTAGAGGTGAGACATTGCATTGATGCTATGCACGTGGAGAAAAACATTGGTGAAAGTGTATCTGCGACACTACTAAACGTGAAAGGAAAGACAAAAGACCATTTAAAGGGTAGAAAAGATCTGGTTGAATTGGGTATACGAGAAGAACTCGCGCCACAACAAAGAGGGAAAAGAACATTCTTGCCTCCCGCTTGTCATACATTATCCAAAGAAGAGAAAATAAGTTTTTGTAGTTCTCTTCGTCATATTAAAGTGCCATCCGGTTACTCATCGAACATATCAAGTTTGGTATCAATGTCTGATCTTAAATTGGTAGGGATGAAGTCTCACGACTATCATGTGCTGATGCAGCACTTACTTCCGGTTGCTCTCGTGGAATCCTTCCAGCTGATGTCAGGAAAACTATTACAAATTTATGTGTTTTCTTCAAAGGAATTTCGTGTAAAGTGCTTGATGTGGAGACGCTGGATAAACTACAGAATGACCTTGTGATCACCATGTGTCAGTTGGAAATGTATTTTCCTCCTTCGTTTTTTGATATTATGGTGCATCTACTTGTTCATCTTGTTAGAGAGATCAAACATTGTGGTCCGTTATACCTTCGATACATGTATCCGTTTGAGAGATATATGGGTATACTGAAAAAGAAAATGAAAAACCGTCGGCGTCCAGAGGGAAGCATAATTGAAGGGACAGTAACAGAGGAGTAGTTGACTTCTGCACTCACTACTTAGACGGTGTTGATGTTATTGGATTACCGAAAGCAAGACATGATGGCAGGCTTAAAGGGGTTGGTACCTGTGGGAAAAAATTATGCAGAGTTGATATTGATACATTGAACAAGGCACATCTGGTTGTGTTGAATCATTCTGAAGTTGTTGAACCGTATTTCGATGCACACCTAGCCTACCTCAAAACAAAACACCCAACGATGAGTAATGCCAAATTAAAAAAAGAGCAGAATGCAACATTTGTTAAGTGGTTCAGACAGAAGGTGTTGTATGAAGATTCAAGGAACGTGGATGAAATGATCCAGTTGTTGGCACTTGGTCCAAATCTCGATGTGTTGTCTTATGAAGGATATGATGTAAATGGATTTTCTTTTTACACTGACGTCAAGATTGTAAATCGACAAACCAGAACAGTGGTGTGCATCTTATCGCTTCACAAGACATTTTCACAGGAACAAGTCGTAATACACATGAAGAACGAATATTATGGTGTTATTGAGGATATTTGGGTCTTGAATTACACTAGTTATGAAACTTGCGTATTTCGTTGCAAATGGGTGGACAACAAACAGGGATATCGTGAGGAGGATCATGGTATGAAGCTAGTTGATTTAACGACAGCGGCTCCTACTGATGAACCCTTTATTGTTGCATCAAAGGCAAAACAAGTATTCTACTGTCGTGATCAGTCTAATCCCAGATGGTCTATTGTAATGCAGAGTAAAAGATCGATAGTTGGGATTGATAATATTGTTGATGAGGATGAATACGACTGTGAAGATGAAACAGATGTACCTATTCGGTTGCCGATGGAGGTAGATAATGTAACTAATTTTGAATATCGAAGGTCCGACCACAATGAAGGATTGTGGATTGAACGATGAAATGTTATTTTGTAAGTTTGGTTGACAATATTATATTATTTCATTTTTGTCATGTTTCAATATTTGATTCAGTAGATGTTCGTATTAACCTTGTTAATTGTTGATTATTTTTCAGATTATGGATCCTGACGATAGAGTCGAAGAGGACTTACTGTTGGGGTTGGATGATATTGACGATGACGTCCCTACTGAAGAACCACCAGCTGCATCTACTTCGCAAACCCTCGGAAGGGACGTGGACCGACCCGTGGGTTGAAGGAGAAGAAAGATTCTCCCATCGATTTGATCTGGGACAAGTACCTCCGACATCTGGTGGGTCGAAGCAGCAGTTTGCTTCCTACTTGGGATTGATGGTAAAATCCCATTGCTCGATTAATAAGGATTGGAAGATCAAGAAAAGGCAGACAAAGACATCATGTGGCAGATGGTGCAGAAGAAGTACAAAGTCGCGGATGAACTTCGGACGAAGATTGAATCACTTCTAGCGACATCACTGCGACAGTTCAAGCATCGGTTGGTAGATGGTGGATTACCAAACCGGGCTCCAAGAGGTCACCGCCGTGGGTAGTGTATGATGGTATGATCACGGAGGAGGACTGGAAGATATTCTACGACCATCGCCAGACTGAAGAGTTTAAGGTACTTTTACAATTATTCTTTCTTAATTATTTAAGGAATAAAATTTAACAAATATTTTTTATTATGTATAACTTAAATATACAAATTTTGTAACAGTTACGTCAAGAACAAGCGAGACGTAACCGGGCGAAGAATATATATAAGCACTATGGGGCGAGCTGGATATACGGGGCGGTTGGAGAAGTGGAAGAGCGAGGGCTTACTGACGAAAACTAATGAAGACGGCACTCAGTCAGTTATTGATATGTTGACGATGCAAGTAGGGTGCAGACATTTATGCTGGGTCGCATGAAGAAAATGACGAGGGAGTATATGTGTTCCCGCAGAGCGAGACTGCTGAGTTGGCGTCAAGATTGTAAGTATATATTTTAAAAGTTGTTGTTTACTAATTAGTAAGTTCATTTCTAATATTTTTGTAATTTAAAATAGTCTGGCTACTGAGCGATGGGAGATGGTTCCGGCCCCTCCGTCTCAGGATGATCCACTGAATAAGGCCCTTGGGCAAAAGGATCATCCAGGGCGAGTGCGGGGGCTTGGAGGGGAAGTTCGCCAAAAAGACGTGTTTCTACGTCTCGATCGAGAGTACCACAGGCTGAAATGATAGAGAGAATGGTGGATGAACGGGTGCATGACCGGTTGGAGGAGTCGGAAAGACGTCACGCTGAGGAGCGTCAAGCCTACGAGGAGCGCCTGCGAAGACTTGAGGCTTTAGTATTGGGCCAGGTGCATGCTCCTACACCGACACCTACTCCTACACCTACAGGTGTCTGCTCCTACCGCGACGGCGGATACATCGATAGTGGCCGCGTCTCCTACACCGGCACCTACTGCTAGACCGACGTCTGCTCCTCCTACCACGACGGGATACTGTCGATGATCCTACACCGACGTCTGCTCCTACCACGACGGCGGATACTCCGATGGTCGATCATCCTGCACCTTCTTCTCCTACCAGAGACACATTTCCTTATCAAAACCTTTCGGTTTGTTCTTTTTTCCTCCTTAGTTATTTTAACATTACTTTTAAAACAATATAATTTTATTAGCTTGCTTACTGTTGTGAGTTGATGTAGGTGGCTAAATCATGTCATCTGTTTCAAGTGTTGGATGGTGGGACTGTGCATGTTGCATTCGGTCGGGTTTTACAGACCGGACCGAACACTGTAGTACATTTCAAGCTCATCCCACCTCTCCACGCTCGTGTGATGGTAGACGATATTGTGCAGGTCATGAGGACTCTCCCTTCCGTTGGAGTGGAATCAGTGGAGTAAAATAGGTCAACAATCTTCAGTTGTTCCATGGCCATATTCTCTCATTGATGTCAGTGACAAGGTAAACTATTTACATGCTTACTGTTTAGTTTTTAACTTGACTGTTGACTGATATGTTTATTATTTAAATTTTGTATACTATTAGATTGATAAGGAATTAAGACCGGTTAAGAAGAGGAAAGTGGATAAGGGGAAGGAAGTTGTGAAATCAAATGAGGAGAGTCAGAGTGTGAGAAAGGAAGTGGTGAAACCTTTCGATATGACTCCTAGGAGATCCCCCATTCTGACACCCAAGTATCTGAAGAAGTTGACAGCAAACAAAAAATGTTGTATGACTTTTTCATGACGAGCCGCAGTCTGTCACCAACTTCAACATGAAAGTGTCTAAGCATGTTTTCCACTCCCCTGAGCCCAGAGATCTGATGATTACCGTGAGCGATCTAAGAGAATTTTTGATGGGAGACCTGCTTAACATCTCTGTGATTCAGGCCTATTGTGTGTAAGTATCTTTTAAATTATTAATTATCTTTCATTTTTTAAGCTATTTAACATATCTTATGAAAAAATGTTGTTTAGGTGTTTGACTAGTAGACTGCTAGCGAACAAGAGATTATTGCCCTCTCTTTCTTGTGTCCGCAATTGATGTCAGCAAATCAGGCCGCATTGGATGAGCAAGGATGTGCAGCATGAGGCAGGGATTTTGTACTGCGGTGCGAAGAAAAGCAAATATTTGCTGATCCCATATCATCAGATGTAAGTACACAATAACTGGAATTTTTGCTTCCTAATTGTGATAATTAAAAATATTGTTCTACAAAACATTCTTTGTTTTACTGTGGCAGCAATCATTGGATGTTGATGGTGTTGTGTATCGACACCTCATGCTTGTTGATACTAGACCCATTGGGCGGCCCTGATGACCTTCGAGAGATCGCTGTAGAGAAATATTTGAAGGAGTGAGTATTCAAATTTTAATGCATTTGTATTTATTTTAAGCTTGTCCTAGATTATTGACAATAAATGGCTTCATTTTAAAATGTTGTATTTATGCAGGGGTCATAAGCTTGGTTTGAGTGATGGAAGAAACCATTCTCCATCTTGGACTTCCATTACATACGTGTAAGTAATCATTTAATTTATGCATTTTTGTATTAAAGTTAAACGTTTAATTTTTTGATCTGTCTAAAGTTGGTAATCCATGGATGGTGTGATGACAGTGTCCTCAACAGCCTGATTCACGAAGCTGTGGCTATTATGTGATGCGGTACATGTTCGAGATTGTACAAAATATTGACACGCTTGATGATGATGACAAGGTAACCCATACCAATCAAAGTTTTAGTTAAAGTTATTGCATTTTAAATAAAATTGTGTACTAATGATGATCAGTTTCTTTTTATGGACAGATCGTTTCTTTTTCACAAAAGCAGGGAGCACGTATTCCAAAGGATCTCGACTTTGTAAGAGATCATTTATCGCAGTTTTGGTGTAAAAATTACTTGAGTTTCTTAGATCTTATCCTAGTGTAGTTAGACTTAGACTTTTGTTTTGCTGAAGCAACGTAGACTCTCAAAGTTTGTAAAGTTCAACTCTCTCTTATTTTTGAAAGTTTGAATGGGTTTGTTTGCAATTCGTTTTCAATGTTGCAATTCAAATGGCAACTTGGTTTATGGTCATATAGTGTGGTTGGTTATCAAAGGGCAATACCAGTTGGATGCCCTGTACAGGTTGTATATGTGATTGTAAATTGGGTTGTGTTGGAAAACATGTGTAGAGGCTAAAAAAAAAAAAAAAACTAAAAAAAAAAAAAAAAAACCACGGTTATGTAAAACCGTGGTTTAAAATCAGTGGAACGACGTTTAAACCACGGTTTTAGAACCGTCGTATAAAGAGTCATATACCACTTATGTAATGAACCGTCGTATAAAAGCGTTATATACCACGGTTATAAAGCCAAACCGTGGTATAAAATCGGTCTGATCCCGCGACAGAAACGGCTTTAAACGACGGTTTTAGCGCAACCGTGGTTTATAATCCGTCTTTTAAACGACGGTTTCAAACCATGGTTTGTTACAATTTTCCGATATACCACGCGAGTATAAACCACGGTTTATAACCGTGGTATATAGGCAAAATAACCGTGGTAAAAAACATTTTCTGCACTAGTGACTTCATCCATCCCAGATACAGTGTATGGTTTGCTTTTGTACGCAAATTAAGGAAGTGGGTAAAAGTACAGAGGATGAAGAAAATTTACTGAACTCGTTCGCTCAGTCGGGTTTTCACTTCGCTCAGTCAGAAATTTAAAAAACTTTACGATTTTACCCTTACCCTTAAATTCTCCTATATATACACCTTTACCCTCTATTATCTCTCCACAAATTTTCAAACTCTCAAAACTCTCTATCTCTCTAGAATTCTCTCTGACTTCTCTCTAGAAGTGGTAACCGGAGCAAGAGCAGGAGCGGTAGCGGGAGGAAAGCCGGTGCACAAGTCATCATTTCTGTTAGTACGATCTGCAAAATCAGGTTCTTTTCTATCATAATTTATAGTTTTTTAGCGTAATATAGCAGTTAAAGTAGCAAAATTAGCAAAAAACAGTAGACGAATTCAGAAACGGGGGAGGAAGAACCGGGAGAGCAGGCGCCGGCAGCAGAGGGGTGCGCGCGGGCGCGCGGGAGCCTGGGTGGGCGTAGGCGCGCGGGTTCCTGGGTGGGCGCAGCGCGCGGGAGCCGGGGTGGCGGGGCGCAGGATCTGGGGTGGGCGCGGGAGCCAAGGTGGGCGCGGGCGCGGGCTTGCCGGAGGCAGCGCTGGCGCCGGGGAAGAAACGTGCGCGCGGGCGCGCGCTGTCGGGAAGACTCGGGGCTCGTTTTTTGCTGTTTTGTTATATAATTGGTTGTTTTTTACATTGTATACCTCTATTATGCGTGTTTTAATCAGTTCCTGGATTTGTATGAATTTGTTTTTGACGTTGAACTACTGAGATGCATGTATGACCGGTAATGACTAACCTCGACCGGTCTTGACTAACTGTAAAAATAGTATGACTAAATTCTACGGTAAACAACAGATGGCGGGAGGAAAGGGCAAGGCTTTGCTTGGTAGGTTCGGTCTGGGTAAGGGTAAGGGTAAGGGTAAGACGATTTCCAAGCGAGGCGAGAGTTCATCACACCCTCGTGTGAGCGGCCCTGATGCTGCTGCTGTAGAGAGGAGGCGTACACAGTACGCTACAGCTTCATCCAGGAAGCGTAGGGAGGTTGAGTTTCTACGAGCCCGTGAGGAGAGGTTGCGGGCGGAGTATGAGCTGGAGCAGGGGGAGGCGGAGGAGGACGAGTATGCAGAGGAGGAGGAGCAGGAGGTGGACCAGCTGCATGGTGTGGATCTGGACTCATTGATCGGCGATGGGACACTGGTCGTGAGGTCTGATAGTCCTAGTTGGCCTACTCCTCCATAGAGGGGGACCGGAGACGCACGTCATCGCGAGGCTGACGTTGATGACGAGGACGTAGATGAGCCTGACGCTGAGCATGAGGGCACACGGGTGCGCCGTCGTCGCAGGTCCCCAGTACATGGTCCGGCAGAGGGGGTGGCGCAGATGCCGGCTGCTGATGCTTGGTTGCTTGGGCAGACTCCAGTGCCCGGAGGCCCTCAGGATACAAGTTTGATCCCAAGCTTCAGTGGTCATATCGCGCTTGACGTGTGGCGAGGAGTGGTATGTTTCCCGTCTGGTAATAGATTCCATAAAATTTTAGATTGTTTAGGAAATGGTTAATATAGTGTAACTCAATCATAAATATTCAACAGGAGAAGGGATGTCTTAGCTTCAAGGCTAAGACGAAGTATTTGGAGGCGTGGACCCCGAGTACATTGAGGCACCTAGAGTCTCGAGCAGCGGTTGAGGATAGCGGACTTGCGCATCTTGCCGACATAGCGCATGGTAGTTTTGACCTCGCGCTCCTCTCAGCGTTCGTGGAGAGATGGCAGCCTGACACGAACTCCTTTCACATGCCATTCGGAGAGATGACTATTACTCTCCACGACGTCTACCACATTTTGGGTATCCCCATCACTGGCATGGTGATTTTGTACTAGCCCGAGGATGGCGCCCGGGTCGGTGTAGCGGCCCCACAATTAAACGTTCTTATCCCCCACTTCCTACGGCTGTTTGGCGTGGCAGACCAGTAGGAGCTGATGGACTGTAGGTTCCTGGAGAAGAGCCAGGTACGTTACCGAGCTCTTCATGATACTTATGGCGGTCCATACTGTACCCCACTTCAGGAGACGACGGCCTACCTCTGGTGGCTGGTGTCCCACTCATTGATCATCGACAAGGGCGGGGATCGTGTTATGCCCTCGTCCTACTGGCCCATCCGTGACCCTAGTAGGGTCAACTTGTGTGCATGGGGGACCGGGACACTGACATACTTGTACCGACAGCTCGGCATCGCTTCCCGGGCGGATACACGTCAGTTGGCTGGTTGCCTGACGTTGTTTTAGGTGAGAACTTGATTGTGAGCTCATGACTTAAGTATTGTAAACTTATTGTTTGACTATCTTGGCTAATGGTTTCGGATGATCACCGTAGTGCTGGATCTACGAGTACGTCCCCATGTTCAGGCCGGAGTCCCTTTCAGACTGGATGGTTGCTCCCCGACGATGGCGAGGTGGCCTCGTTACACGAGGAATTTGATGGATGATGACAGGCTACATTTCGTGAGGGGACGGCTGGACACGATGTCCTCTACTGAGGTACGAGTTGCTTAGCGATTGTAGTAATAAAAAGTTGACGTTTAACGTATTGTCAAACATTGTTTCTCATTTAAGTTGTTAATTGTTTTCCATTAAATGAAACGTAGGTTGATTGGCTGCCATTTGAGGCAGATGATACCCTCGTATCATATGCCCGCTCCCGGTATTATGGCACCATACAGTTCTTGGATATTGCTGACCCGTATATGCCCGAGCGGTGTCTGTGCCAGTTTGGATACGTGCAGACTATCCCACCTCAGCCTATGAGACCCGACACCCATTATCGTCCCAGACATGGGAAGGTGTACATTGCTGCGTACGACTACGGGACAGCCATGTGGGACAACACGACAGGGCCCAGCAGGTGGAGGTTTCCTCTGACGCGTCCGCGAATGCCATGGGCCGTGGACCCGGATTACATCCGGTGGTTCCAGCGCGTTTCTCATGTTCAGGTGCGTCCCCTAGGAGCGGACGGTGGCCCCAGTACACGACGAGAGGATCAGCTCCAGGTATAAACTTTGTCTTGTTAAATTTTGTTGTTGTTTGTAATTATTTTTAAATACTAACTTCACATTTATACTTTACTGCAGTATTGGGATGAGACAGCGCCGCTTATCCTGCGCCTCGCACCGGTGAACAACCCGGGCTGGCCCACCGGCTTCCCCCCCTGGGCAGCTGATACGCTGGAGATGGCCTTTGAGTACTGCCGGCTTAATGTCCTGACCACCCCTGATTCGCCCACACGTCACAGGAACCCTAACCAGCCTCGTGCTGGCATGGAGTGGTACATCGCGGGGCGTCGCACCAGAGGCCTTAGGCCTAGAGGGGAGGGTATGTACCGTAGGCACGTGGAGCAGGCGGGTCGTCATGGGGGTGATGGTGGGTGATGGTGGGTGCGGTGATGATACGAGGGGACCAGGTGATGGGAGGGGAGGACATGGTGATGGGAGGGGAGGGCGTGGTGATGGCAGGGGAGGACATGCTGTTGGTGGTTCTGGGGCTGGTGCGGGTGAGTATGGTGGGGTGGGTATGGTAGGGTAGGTATATGGTGGGTTTTGGATATTTTTAGACTTATTAGTTGATACTGTTTTTGAACATTCTGTACTGATGCTTAAACTGGTGTGGTTATTGTATTTTTAATATATGTTTATTTACTTTTTTAATAATTCATTCTTGTTTATGTCATTAGGATGTCAATTCCCTTTGCAATTCACGTGAACCATTACACTGCACTCAATGAATACGGGGCACGGTTCCAACGTGCTCTGGGATGGGCAGTGACCAATACAGAAATTAGAACTCCGAGAAGTGTTAACCACCTAACAGCTTCATTAAATCAAATTGTCAGATCACATTTTGATAATCATCAGCTCAACGTCTTTTCCATTATTTATCTTAGGATGGACCAAGATCTGTACAACGACTCTATCGTCGATATACTAACCGATGCGGACGTATGCATGATGTTGCTGAACTACTTAGACCTTGGAGAAATAATGGAAAGAGTTAGGATTCTTGTGAAGTATGAAGATGATTCAGACTTCGAAGACCCCTATTCTAATACGAAGCAGGGCTGAGGCGAACCGTAGGGAACACAATTCACGCTACAAGGCTAGTACGAGGAGACGACCTCTCCCCGCTTGATCAGTGCAACCACATTTGGATTTCATGTACTGGTAGTCAACATAATTGTTAATTGTTCTGGGATTTAAAATGATTCGTATGTGGAATAAGTTGTAACATTATGCGAAATGACGTGTGAACAATGTTGATTGAAATTGAAACTCCGAAATAGAATCGCTTTTGAAGTCTTCAAAATATGTTTCAAATATGTATACAATTACATTTAATTTGTAAAAAAAAACATTTTTTGAGCAATCTCCGATGACAAACCGATCTTGATTTTGAATTCCTGAAAATATGTTTCAAATATGTATAAAATTTAATTTGTAAAAAAAAAACATTTTTTGTACACAATCACCGACGAAAAACCGATCTCGCTTTTGAAGTCCTGAAAATATGTTTCAAATATGTATTCAATTTCATTTGTAAAAAATAAACATTTTTTTTCAACAATCGTCGGCGCCAAATACATCGAGGATGGCAGTGATATTTTCCTCCATAGCAATACTGCTTGTTTTTCTTTTCCTCTCACCTTCCATGATTTCCCTCCCTAATCATCGACGAAAAACCGATCTCGCTTTTGAAGTCCTGAAAATATGTTTCAAATATGTATTCAATTTCATTTGTAAAACATAAACATTTTTTTCAACAATCGCCAGCTCCAAATACGTCGAGGATGGCAGTGATATTTTCCTCCATAGCAATACTGCTTGTTTTTCTTTTCCTCTCACCTTCCATGATTTCCCTCCCTAATCACCGACGAAAAACCAATCTCGCTTTTGAAGTCCTGAAAATATGTTTCAAATATGTATTCAATTTCATTTGTAAAAAATAAACATTTTTTTCAACAATCGCCGACTCCAAATACGTCGAGGATGGCAGTGATATTTTCCTCCATAGCAATACTGCTTGTTTTTCTTTTCCTCTCACCTTCCATGATTTCCCTCCCTAATCACCGACCAAAAACCGATCTCGCTTTTGAAGTCCTGAAAATATGTTTCAAATATGTATTCAATTTCATTTGTAAAAAATAAACATTTTTTTCAACAATCGTCGGCTCCAAATACGTCGAAGATGGCAGTGATATTTTCCTCCATAGCAATACTGCTTGTTTTTCTTTTCCTCTCACCTTCCATGATTTCCCTCCCTAATCTCCGACGACAAACCAATCTCGCTTTTGAAGTCCTGGAAATATGTTTCAAACATGATGCAAGCAGAGCGAACGGCTTCAAGGAATCTTTTCCCTAGGGTTTGCAAAAATAAAAAGAAAATGTGGTACACTACAACCACTACACAGGCACATATAGATACATAAATAATGGAGAAACAGATTACGATCGGCGTTGAGATGGGAGGAATCGCCTGCTACAAATCGGTGGAAATGATAGACAATGTTAGTGTATATGGAAAATCCCTGCTGTTTAAAACTTGTCGTCATCATTTACTGCACACTTTGAAGTCTTGATCTTCTTTAGTCTTTCCTCATCACTCTTGCAGTCTAGTAGAATCTAGAGTAAATAGCCTACACGTAATCTCATTGATTTTGGCTGCTAAAAGTCCTTTCTTTTACAAGATGTTAACGAACTCCCAAATTCCTTAACTTTAGTTGTTCACAATTGGGATGAAAGCATCCACTCAACATGAAGTCACTATACGTATTCACTATCAGTATGGTATTCAACCTACGATTACTGATGGCCAAAATGCATTCACTATCAATAACCTTCCGGATGTTGTGATTGAAGGTATACTTGAAAAGTTACCCTTGGTCGACCAAGTAAGGATCAGCATCTTGTCCAGCGGTTAGACACACAGATGGGCCAAAATTCGATCGTTAGTGATGGATGAAGCATTCTACAACTTGTTTTCTACATCCAAGTCATTGTCGAATAAAAGGTAGTGCAACACTAAATTACTCCCTAATAAGGAGTATTTGAATGTCATAATTAGTTTTCTAGTGCACCACATTGCCCATCTTGTTGAATTCTCCATGTTTGTACCAAATAATGATCTAGAGTTGATGCCAGGATATCTTCTCCCTTTTCAACACTACAAAAAGACGTAAATTAGGTGGAAATGATTGATAATTTGTATATGATGCGAAATCTGTTAGTCTCGTGCTTACGGATAGAATCAGTAACCTTCCGGATGTTGTGATCGAAGGTATACTTGAAAAGTTACCCTTGGTCGACCAAGTAAGGATCACCAAATTTTACAAAATTACTCCCTAAATTACTCCTTTTTAAATAGAGTCATGTTGCAAAACATTACAAGACTTCTTGAATATATTACTGGCATACAAGAATTCAACAAAGTTTACAAACTCTAATCTTCTATAACCATTTGTCCTGATCCACTACTTGGGGGAAACAATTTGTACCACTCTGCATTGCGCGGTAATTACGGATCAATATAAGCTGTAACTGAGGCATCATGCCAACGTCGCCACATCGGATTCATGCATGGGACTGGACAATTTTCGACTGTTTGGAGTCTAATGAAATGAGATTGGCCAGCGACCTAACCCCCGATCATCACGTAGCGGCAGTACGACCAACCCACTAGCATTACCATAGAATCCTGTTGAAAAACTGATAAGCACAATGTGGTACACATTGGCCAAGATAGGACCAAGATCGAGAATTTCAATCCAGTATTGCGGTGGTGCAAATGTGTCTTCAAACCAATTCAATCGATGGTCCTGTCTATCGTACCAAATACATTCACATTTTGATAACCACCAATCTCTTCTACCCTCTAGCTCATCCAAGCATGCACGTCTAACCTCTTTCCATTGGTTTTCATCATTGTACACAAAATCAGCAATAGCTCGAAACCCACAGTTTCCATCGCCCACTATCTCCCTGTAACCTATAATATAATCAACTAATTTCTGATCGAGGTCAGTCCAATACGGCGAGTATTTCTAGGGGCTCTAGTATGTCGGATATGGTGCATGTTGTTAAGGTGAATTGTGTTGCATTGTCAGTGCTTGTCCAGTTTGACTCATTCGCTCAGATGACCATCGCACAGATTGACTGTGATGCATTGACGGCCCACGATCATTTGTACTTTCGGGTGTTGTCGAGCGTCGCTGAGACTGCGAACGTCGTAGGGGCGGGCCACGGTTTCCAAGACCTAAATGCTCATGCTCAGACTTGTCCCTAGTGTTTTGCCTCTTCTTTTTTTTGGTAGTGGGCCTACCCTTAGGCACCTTCACCTCTGGTGGCTGTAAACCAGTGTGATCATCATCGGGCTCCCATATTCGCTTCCACGCGTTGAACGCTTGTTCGATCGTCATAGGATCAAACCGCTCAGACAGATCCTCATACCACAAACCTACACAAGAGAGTTGTTCCTCTGTGCTATACGACGCATCGCATGTTTGGCGTTGTGCTTCAAACTCTTGTTGTGGGTCATATCTGAGTGTTCGCCAGAAGATATGCACTTCTTCAACTGGTATATTCAGACCGGCTTGGAGGTACTGATACATACGAAACACGCATGGTAATCCCATTGTCGAAGTAAACGCACAAACATCTTCGTGCGATGTTGTGTGATCAATATCGCAACGACCGCTTCTCAGCTGATCCTAGAGTATTTCCAAACATTTGAGGCTCACTTGATTGACCAGAAACAAAAATGGGACTTGCTGGTCTTCCGAAACCCTTATGTCAATGGAAAACTCGAAGTCGTGTTTAATGTGGAAATGTTGCCCTTCGATGAATCTATGTATGCTGTCGAAGCATGTGTCTAGAGATCCAGTGGATGTATGGAGCCAACACTTTAAAGCCGAGTGGGCGCTCTCCGCCCTATAGATTGAAAGACAATTAGTTGAAGATAAATGGGAAACATACCAATACAAACGACAGAACATGTTGACAATTGAAGTTAGGCTAACCTGTTGCTAGATGTGTTGCCGAAATGCATGAATCTCTTAACCCATACCTCACAAAATTTCTCAGGCTGACTTAGCCATGTCTTACTCAAGTACACAACGAAAGCATTGTTGGCGCCATAATGGTGTACTAGATTGTCGCACTCCTCATCGTACTTCGCGATAGTTGAGGCATAAACTATTCGCTTCCACCGATACACTATTAATCCGGCTCTCTCGCGGTTAACATGCAATAACTTGATCGCATTGGCAGCTATGTTCCTGCATATATGCCAACGACATAGAAGATGTGGTACAGAAGGATATACCACTGAAAGTGCTTTCACTAGCGCCTTTTCATTGTCAGTGACAAACACATTTGGAGGATAGATCAACACCTTCTTCAGCTGATTAAGCATCCATGTGTATGCAGACTCATCCTCTATGACCACAAAACAGAACGCTATACAGAAGTTCTTGCCGCATGACGTGACTCCGATGAACTCCACTAGAGGCAGCTTGTACATGTTCGTCTTGTAAGTGCTATCAATAAGCACTACATAAGGAAACATCTTAACGAGTGTCAGCGAAAAAGGGTGCGCAAACAAGACATGACCCAACCTAGATGCATTCCCTGCAATATGGACATTTAATTAGAACAAACATTTAAAGTGACTAACATACAAATAAACCGACACTAAACAGATGTGTTGACACTTACTTGCATCTTTCTCAGACCACCAACTGTAATTACGTTCATCGAGCGAGTGCATGAAGGACGCTACATCTATACGTCCGCCACAATCTTCTTTTCTAAATTTCGAAACTAGGTTATGAATCGATGTCTTGTCTGCAGTACTTTCGGGGTTCTTGTCATGCAAATGGGCCCACATTTGCCTAGGCGCAACACCACTCCTGTACAAACTTTTCATGCTTGCCCTTTCGTCGACACTAAAGCGAGGCCAGACGAAGTGAGATTGCGGGTTACTAGCTAACTCGTGGTTGTGCGTCGGGACCATCACCAAGACAGACCAGCCCGTAACTTCCCCACCCCCGATGCTTAGGCGGAACGGGCAGTTGCATTTCTTCGTGGCACGCCGTGGCCTTTGACTAGATGATGACGATTCTCCTGTGCTAACCCGTGGCCTATGTTTGCCATACCTCTCACACGTTAGTATTACTTCACCGTCGTCTCTCTTAGTCTGTCTGATTAGATAAATATTATTATCTTGTCCAGTGCGAAGCGCATAACCTACCGCCTCCTCTTTATCACCAAAGATTATGCTACTATTAAATACATGACTTGTGTCTACGTTCGCTTCCTCGAATTCATCATCGTTATCACCCTACGCAGAAAAACGTCATTCTTCACAAAGTGATACTCGTAAACCCTAATACTACGTACTTTAGAGTAAATCACACATAAGGCATGAAAATAAACAACAAACTATATCATCGTAAAGTACACGAAAAGACAAACGCAACGGCGCAAACGGATCGAAAAACGGAGCAATAACGAAGAAGATACAGTGATTTGAAAAACGAGCACCGGCGCAGGCGCCGACATAAAGACGCCGGCGCCGGCATCCGCAGCAAAGGAGGCGCGCAGGCGCGCGTTTACAGGGGTGGGCGCGGGCGCGCGTTTAAAGGGGTGGGCGTGGGCGCGCGTATAAAGGGGTAGGCACGGGTGCGGGATAGCCTGGGGCGGCGCTGGCGCCACCAATGAGTGGGGCGCGCTAGCGTCTGCTATTCCCAACGTTTTTTTCCTTTTTTCGTTCAGTTTTGTATATATTCTAGCTATTTTTGTACACAAATTGCTAAAATAACAACAGAACGTACCTCAGAATGAGCTCCTCGTGAGTACTCCTCGCTCCTAACATCATCTGCATACTCTTCTTGCATTTCTGGAACACCACCTTCAGCATTTCCTCCATCTTTTTTACTCTTCTTACCGAACTGTTTTTTCTTCAAACTTCTGAAAGAAACCATTTCCTCTCTTTATCTCTCTAACTTTAGGATTTCTGAATTTGAATATGATTTCATATCATATTCACTTCCTTTATATAATGAAATTTGGGGTCACCTTGTAATATATCATAAATTGTGGGTAAATATAGTAATTTTTGAAAATTATTATAGTAGGGGCAAAATAGTCTTTTTCCGATTGAGCGAAGTGAAAACCCGACTGAGCGTAGTGACCCTCAAAATTTATAGGGTGTGTGAGATATCATTTTGGGACAAAGAAAAAAAGGAAAGTTGACACTGTCTATGTGACAGAGGGAGTACTAAGGCAGCGTTTCCATCTTTAATCTATGAGGGGGTTTTAAATAATTCACGAGTCACATCAACGTTTTGTACATGGAGCAGCTACCGTGAGAACGGAGCCTAATACTCCCTCCGTTCAACAATATCTGTCATTTTAGAAACTTGCACACTTATTAGAAAAAGTAGAAAAATGACCCATGTACCCCTACTTTTTACTTTTCTATCTAAATAATAATTACTTTTGTGTGTTGAATAGTAGGGTTAAAAGTAGAAAAAAGTGTGTCAAAAAGCTAGAATGACATATATTGTTGAACAAGAATCACACCCTAAAACGACATTTATTAATTAACGGAGGGAGTATAATAATTTGATCATCAGTGATGCACAAGCTAAATTCAAATAGAAATCTGAATCTGGATGTCCTCATAAATACATTACTTACACTCCTCTTGTCTCAACTCAATAGATAATTTTCTAGGTGTTGCCATTTTAAAAAAATTATAAGATACTTTGGTTTTTTCTATCACTTACTTTCCACATTTATTCCCTACTTACTCCTCATACCAACAACTTTTCTATTATCCATAAAAAATAAGGGACAATAGTCCAAAAATTATCTCCTTAATTTTAGTATATTATGCCAAAAAAAACATCTATTAAGATTTAAGAACGTTAGAAAGTATTATTCATTATTACTTGGGAAAATTCATGAGATACCCCTGTTTTCTTTTGTAATTCACAATATACCCCTATGATTTTAGTAATTTAACTTTAAACATGCTTAAATGTTGTCCAAAATTGATGAAACTTTACATGGACGATGCTAAAGTGTTATATTTTGGTCCAATATCAAATTTGAAGTTTTTTAAGCTCACATGTGACATGTGGGACCTAATGAACAATCACATATTCATTGGGTCCCACAAGTCACATGTGAGTTTAAAAAGCTTCAAATTTGATATTGGACCAAAATATAACACTTTAGCATCGTCCATGTAAAGTTTCATCAATTTTGGACAACATTTAAGCATGTTTAAAGTTGAATTACTAAAATCACAAGGGTATATTGTGAATTACGAAAGAAAACAGGGGCATCTCGTGAATTTTCCCTTATTACTTCTTAATCATTAAGAAGATGGTTTGAAACGGGAATTAAACTGATTATCAATGTACATTTATGAAATACCGAAGAAGGAATTGTTTTATTACCCCTAACTATTCAGTTTTCTATAATTATTAATTGCACCAATATGTGACTTCTCAGCTAGTGTGGTATGAATGTTAAGTAGATTACCGATTCACATGCATACCAATTATCGAGAGACATTTTAATTTCTTACAAATAACCTTTCGACCTACATCAATTATAGCTGTTCACTGATTTTTATGTATTCACACACTCATGAAATCCCTAATACTCTGTTACACCAGTTCACACGCATTACCTTAGTTATATCTACCTGTGTGACTTTCATGCCTACCCATTCTTCATTTTTTTCCTAATAATTAGAGACACATCCCCGCACAGTCCTTATTGCGGATAATACAACAAAACTGTAAACTTACGGAAGAAACATCCTTACCAACTCACCTCCCTTCTAAGAACTAAAAATACCCCTAACTCTAAACATATGATACAATTTTCATTTATCCATACCCGGCATTCTATATGCTATTTCCCCGACTAGTGAACTGAATAGTTGCTAAAAGACATACGGGTTTTCTTGTTTCTAAGGTCGTTCCTTGCGATTGCTCTAGTCGGGGGCTTCTTCTGCCTCAAGGCCTCAACCTTGTTACCTTCCGCTGTGACATTTGACCATGAGGTGCACCTTTTCTTGTCTTACAAAGGATCATGCATCCAAGCTATTTAGCAAACATAAGAGTTGATTTTGCTTCTTCTTCCCTTATTCTTCATTTGCTTATGACAAATGTGAGGCTGCACGAAATAAACATGTAGATCCTATGAAAAATTTATTAAAACCATTAATGAACTTATATATAAGTTAGCTACTGAATTCTTAAAGATTGGAGACACCAAACTACAGATCCTAAACTAGAAATTGTTTTCTTTTTCTTCGTAAAAGTGGTAGTTATTATTATTAATAACATACAGGGAAATGACAGCCCAAATAGGTAACAGAGCATGAATTCAAATCCTATATATACGAGTGGTACACTTGAGATGTATCTTCAAACCAACCTAACCCAATCGAGCACCAAAGGCTCTACATCCAAACCATATAACATACTAAGACTGTTAAGAAGACACAATAAAATTAACCAACTCTAGGAAACAAGATGAACAAACAAGAAAAGATGGACCAAGGTTTTACATACCAAACGTTAAAATAAAGTAAAGGATGAACATAAGCACAAGGGGAAACGAGTTGTGTCTTGGCTGCCAGAGGTGCCCCTGTAGTCGACCTAACACCAATTTATTGTTTTCGGCAACCCGGGGAGTCCGGGAGACTGCCGCATTATCATTGTCCTGACAAGCACTTCACTCAGTCACCGATAATACTCCCCTAGGATGCCAACGTCGTAGGAAAAATGAGTCCTTAGCTTCTTGAGAACATAAGTTGAATAATAATGGTGCGAACTATAGACCGCATATTATCACAATTCCATTGCAGACTCTTATGATTCGGTGGGTCCTGGGTCATAAATGCAATAGTAATCATCATGCATGTTGAGTCATGACATCTAAAGCCCCACAATGTTATCCATGTTGCAGAGCTAGAATTGGCCACTTGTTCCACTAGGAGAATGCGGTGCACTAACATTCCACGATTTGAAGATAATGTCGCATGGTCGGTCAACTGAAAGCTCTTTTGTCGTTGACTTCCGGCGCGACCAAGCCAACTCATCAGAATGTATTTTCCATCTCCTACCTCAACCATGTACTCCTCATCTTTATCCTTCTGGATCGAGTCGGCCCCGTTAACTCGTACGTGTTGATGTACTAAACCATTAATATGTCGATTGTTCGCTATACCCTCCCTACTATGATTGAGAGGCTGCTTCTTCTTGAGATCTGGGCAGAAAACCGAAACGTAAGAGATCTCACCGAGATAACCACTACCATAGTATGCGCACAATTCCTCCTGTGTTCCATCCTTGCAAAAGAATATCGTAGGGACATGGGGATGTTGTTGGTTGTACCAACGGCCACGTGCAAAGTTTCTCGTGAGCAGCAAATGGAGGACGGAGGAACATCAAAACCCCCATGCCTGGCCCTGTGAAACCGTTGAAAACGTACCAACTCCACACCACAGATCCCAACTCTGGTCATACCCCCTCACCATCTCCTACATCAGCCCCCACCACAGATCCCAACTCTGGGCCACCATCTACTCCCTCTGCGAGCCCTACCCCTCTACCACCTAAGCCGACACATCCTATGGTCACCCGCACCCAAACAAATTCACTAAAGCCCAAGACATACACAGACGGCACAATCCCCTGGCTAAATCACACTACCTCCTCTCCTATCATTCCAGATCAACCCAGTTTTACCACTGCTATGAAATTCCCTGTCTGGAAGAGTGCGATACAGCAAGAATATGATGCTCTAATGCGCAACAACACTTGGGAGTTGGTCCCTTCTACTCCTCACATGAACATTTTGGGATGTAAATGGATTCTAAAAACAAAAAAACATGCTGATGGATCCATACAGAGAAGGAAAGCACGATTGGTTGCGCAGGGTTTTAATCAGACACACGGTGTTGACTATTGTGAGACATTCAGCCCCGTTGTTAAGGTGAATACTATTCGCCTAATTCTTGCCCTTGCTGTCTCCTACAATTGGCCCATTCGACAGTTGGATGTCGACAATGCTTTCCTTCATGGTCATTTGGAGGAAACTGTCTATATGAAACAGCCAAGTGGCTTCGTTGACCGCACTCATCCTACTCATGTGTGTAAGCTGAAACGGGCTTTGTATGGTCTAAAACAATCACCCCGTGCCTGGTTCTCAAGACTCAGTACATTCCTAATTCACATTGGTTTTTCCCCCTCTACCTCTGATCCATCCCTCTTTGTCTACTCTTATCAAACACAGAAAGTCTATGTTCTCATATACGTGGATGACATTCTTCTTACCGGTTCCTCACAATCTCTCCTCCAAACTCTCATTCAAACTTTGGCCCAGGAATTTCCCATCAAAGACCTTGGGTCCCTACATCACTTTCTCGGCCTTTCTGTCACTCGCACTACCCACGGTTTACATCTCTCCCAGCAACAGTACATATTAGACCTTCTTCACGCTACAAACATGCACAAATGCAAACCGGCTCCCACCCCCATGACCACCACAGACAATCTCGACAGCACAGAAAGTCCCTTGCACACAGACATAACACAATATCGCAGCACAATAGGTAGCCTCCAGTATTTGGCTTTTTCCAGACCAGATATAAGCTTTGCGGTAAATAAACTCAGTCAGTACATGCACACCCCTCGCGAATGCCATTGGAAAGCTACTAAGCGGATCTTACGTTACCTGAGTTCGACGGTCTCACTCGGTCTCTTCTTCCCAGCCACACCGCTTGGATCTCTTCGAATCTTCTCCGACACCGATTGGGCGGGGTGTCGCCAGGACCGCCGCTCAACCACCGGCTACTCTGTCTATCTCGGTGACAAGTTAGTGGCGTGGAGCTCCAGGAAGCAACGTACCGTTGCAAAATCGACCACTGAGGCAGAGTTCAAGGCAATTGCAACTGCGACCTCTGAAAGTTTGTGGATACAGAAAATGTTAGCAGAGCTTCACATTCGAACTACTCAAGCTCCTGTCTTGCATTGTGATAATATTGGTGCTGCCTACCTCGCAAAGAACCCGGTGTTTCATAGTCGCGCCAAACATATTGAGGTCGATTTCTTCTTCGTTCGTGAGCGCATCAACAATGGCAGTTTATCTCTCTCTCTGGTGCCCAGCGACTCTCAACTCGCCGACGTCTACACTAAGCCCTTAACCACGGCCAGATTTCTTCGTCTTCGATCCCACCAGTCTCTGGCTGCAGCTCCGATGGGCTCGCGGGAGGATAAAGACCCATGCACTTAGTATAGGCCCATACATTATTTCTAGCCGATTATACTAAGGCCCATTGGCCCACAGCTTATGTCTAGAACACTGTAGATCCTTCTGCAGATATTTTGTACATCTCAGCCTATAAATAAAGGCTTCGTCTCACTACAATTCACAACAGAATACAATTACATATTTTATCTCTCTCGGTAGTTTACTGTGACATTCTTTAAGTATGACTATGTAAAAGGTAATGCGAAATCGTTCATCATTAGGCGTGGAGAAGACAAGTGCAAAGAGCATTGCTCCGCATTACAAAAGAAGAGTCCACCAATATTACACGATTTTTTAGTATAATTAGTGTGAGTATTGGCTGACCCATCCACCGAAGGTATAATCTCGGCATCTAAGCTACAATCCCGCCTCCATCGGTCCCATGAAACATACAACAAGGATGAAACCTGTCTCTGTGGAGATAAGATGTCGTCACCGTGAATCCTGAAGGCTTCTCCAGCTAGATAGAACCTCCCATATTTACCAATCATATTGATGTCTGGGTCTGGAGGAAACAAGGGGATCCGGTCACAAAAGAAAGTAGGCATGCCGGGTGAGAGGCGAATGAGGTCTCGGGCGAGTGAGCATAGTGCAAACAAATAGGATAAGGTGATGGCAAGGGGATGAGGCTCAACATTGTAGAGACACTTTGCTAGGGAGAGAGCTCCACTAAGGATACAACTAAGTAAGATGTTATTCTTGACTCGAACTTTGATTACCCCCAACCCAAAAACTTATTATTGATCTCTGCACATTTTAATTGTCCTAACTTTTATTCTCCGCACACGGGCGGGACGTGCATGTAGCTCTTCTTAAGAACATATCTTACTAACACAAATAAAATTTTGTTAAACTATAAATTGTTGAGAGAGTCCATGGTGTAAGATAGTTGAAATACATAGCGCGTTCACACCAACAATAGTGGGTTATACCCTCAAAATAATATTACTTTAATTCTCTCATCATAATCTGTTAAGATACCAACTTTTTTGGATCTAAAAACTTCTCACCCATCTTCTCTCATATTTTATAGTAGATTTCACTTTGTTGAGGTTGCTATTCTCACAGCTGCTCCATCTAGATTGTTGCGGAACACTAGCTAGTATAAGAAAATAAAATTAAGGGAGGCATTATGTGTCTTATATTGTGAATCCAGATTATGTGTCAAGCATGCCTAGGGATTACCCTTAAATAGGCTTGAAAAAATGGCAAATAAAATTCACCTAAATAGGATATTTCCTTACCCTCTCTAAATTGGATAGATGGGAATGAATCATACATTAAAAAAGACAGAAAACATTTTCCCCAAAGAAGAATAGAAAAAAGACAAAAGAAGAATAGAAATTCATGACAAACCGACGACGCTGGTTGACATTCCACAGATAACAGCATTTTCTCCTCATTGTACGGCGAGTAAATCGCACCATTGCAGCAGGCTTTAAATCTCGAGCTTTCGGACATCTCCATTCCACCATTTCCCTCTCTACCTCCCTTCTCTCTATCTCTCTCTGCTCCTGCTTATTTGATTCCAATAAGCTCTTTTACTCTTTTTAATAAATTAAAAGCTTGAACTTCTTCATCAATTTGGTGAAGAAGATAAAAAAATAAAGGAGAGATCTAGAGAGGGCGAGAGAAGAAGGAGAGAGGGAGACGTCAAAGTTAATCAATACGAGAGACCAAAACTTTTCGTATTTCCTTTTGAAAGAAAGAACAAAACCTTTTTGTTAAAGTTTCCTTCCTCAATCTTCTTCTTCTTCTTTTTCTTAAAAAAAAAAAGTTTCCTTCCTCAAGTAACGTATTGAAAAAGTCTAGAGAGGTGAAATAATACTTACATTATATATTTCCATATGTCATCTCAAAATATATTTGTTCTTCTTTATATTCTTTTGTAAAAAAAAACATTTCTAATTTTTCCATTTCCTTTTTTTTAGATCAATCAACAGAAAAGATGGTACACTTCGACGGGATTGTTGGCAAAAAAATGCACCATTTGAAGAGACACACGCCTCCGGCAGAGTATATACATATATACATAACTCGTTATAATAATACTCCATAAAAGATAAAAGAAGAAAGAAACGTACTACTTATATTTAATAAATATATTCAGTAACTAGGATTAATATATTTACTATTATTTGCAGTGCGATTGCAAAACAGTTCAGACATCTAAAGCTGGTTGAGAAAGCACAACATAAGTTTAGGAAGACTGGGAAGAAGAGAGGAGGAGAAGAAGGAAAAGAAGGAAAAGATCATCATCGGGAAGCAACTGATGCGCGAGACTCATCAAGGCATAGCTCAGGATCAGAGTCACTGATGGAGAATTTGTTAGGCCTTCTGAGAGTCAAGGTTATCCGTGGGATCGATCTCGCTGTCCGAGATGTTCATTCCAGCGATCCTTATTGCGTCATCAAGATGGGAAATCAGGTTCTCTTCTTTTCTCTCAATCTATCTGTCTAGAATCCCTAGCGATTCAACCTGTGGCCCCGTAGTTGATTTATATCAATTGGCTACGATTCTGTTTCAAAACTGAATACTCAGCGAAACGTTGATATGACGGTGGATTGACGATTAATAGATGAGATATATTTGTGTGTAAATCAATCTTAGGAATACGGCATTGATCTCGCTTGTATCTAGGTTCATTTGATCATCCCATTTCCTTCCAGCTTGATTGATTATGATCGACTAGTTGAGACAGGTGTTCTGTTCATGGCATTCTTTCGACCGTATAATTTGATGAAGAAAATACTGGCAATACCTTAAATGACGTTTTCCTATTCCTGGAATTGAACTGAATCACTAGGTTACCAGTTCGAATCGAATGCATGTCTGTGTTAATATTCTTGGCTTGGCTTCTTCGAGACTCTGACTGCAGACTCTGTTTCTTGGTGCAGAGGTTGAAGACCAGCATCATAAACAAGACTGTCAATCCTGAATGGAATGAGGATTTAACCCTCTCCATTGATGATGAGTTTGCTCAGGTCAAGCTGGTAAGTTCAATCATGCCAATAAAAAAACAACTTGCAGATTCATTTTGCTTCACAATCATTTACGTAAACAGAGAAGATGTTAAATCAATAGGCTGTATGATCATTTGCTATTCACGCGATATTTGTATGTTTAACTACCTGTAAATGTAATAATGATCTTCTTTGTCTCGGCAGAATGTATTTGACCATGACACCTTCACCAAAGACGACAATATGGGAGAGGCATTTTTTGATATCAAGCCATTCATTGACGCACTGAGGATGGACAATGAAAGTCTGCCATCGGGTACAATGATTTCAAAAGTGGCACCTTGCAGGCAGAACTGTTTGTCAGATGAGAGCCAAATCATGTGGGATGACGGCAAGGTACTTCAGAACATTATCTTAAGGCTCAGAAATGTCGAGCGTGGTGAAGTTGAAGTTCAACTCCAATGGATTGATCTTCCTGGTGCCAAGGGTTTAGTTTAATACTTTATTAGATTCAAAATTCTCACCCCCTTTCTTTCCTATGTTTACTTCTTCTTATCCTCCTCTTCCTGCTGATATAATTAATTCATTTACAAAAGGGATGAGGGACAATAAACCTTACTATAAGGTTTTCGTGTTTTTCTTTTCCTCCCCATTTTACTATCGAGGGTGGGAGGAAGTACTTTTTCCTAAGTGGGAGTTTTTTGATTCATCAGTGTTTCTTTTATTCTATGGACGAGCTATAAAGTAATCATATGATGATGATGGATGATTTTTCATATTTAATTCTGATTATGAAGACTTGTATAATATGCCTTACTCATGTCCTAGAGTGTAACGCCCACAGAGATCATAGATCTTGAGATTAATCAGCGCCCTGCGATTTATTTAACTACAAATAACGATTCACAGGAGCAATGGTCGAGGGATCACTGTTCTATTGTAAAAGATCGAGTCCCAGTTAGATTGGAGTCCCCCGACCCTTTTATTGTCACTTCCCGTCTACAAGGGATCGAGTTTTCAACAGGATTGCTAGTGGGGGTGTTCCGGTTAACCGGATTTTCGGTTAGTTGAATTTAATAGCCGTAACCAGTTTATTTAGAAGCGGTTAACCGGGACCGGTTAACCATCGGTTTCGGTGCTGTTTTACCGGTTTAACGGTTAACCGAAATGATGTAGATTTATGTGTTTTTTCTTTTATAATTAGTAAACAATGTGTGGTTTTACCGGTTTTGGTGTGGTATTAAACCGGTTAACCGTCGATTTTGGTAAGATTTTATTGGTTTTAGTATAATTCTAACCATTACCTATATAATTGTACACTTATTCTTGGTAAATCTAATAATTAACCATATAGTTTTATACTTATACTCAAAAAATTAAAGAATTAATAGATTGAAAGACTTAAACGGTTTTTCCGGTTAACCGGATCCCTTAAAATCAATAACCGTAACCGGAACCGGGAAATTAAACGGTTAACCGAACCGGTAAGCCACTTCGGTTAACCAGGTTTCCGGTTTCAGTTTCACCGGTTCCGGTTTGGCGGTTCCGATTTTCCATGAACACCCCTAATTGCTAGTGCCTGTCTATAAGCTATATGATTAGATTCCACTTCAATGTAAAAGAAAAGATAAATGAATATGTGGAAGAGAATGTTCCTTAGCTACACTAAAAACATGTTGTAAGAGATGAGAATAAATAATAGTATTAGTTAGAGGCGGGAGGGTGTTCCGCCCCTACATATTTAATTTATTTTGGGTATTTTTATTATATAGTTTATTTATTTTAATATATTATTATTTGTCCCCTAATATGTTGTTCAATGTCACATGATAATATTTAGTATTAATTTTTTGCTAATAATACGTAATACTTATTTTAAATTTATATTATAAAAATCCTTTTTAGTGCATACGGGATAGAAACTCAAAACTTTTTTATTTTAGAAATTTATTTTGAAGTAAAATTGAATATTATGTAAGTCTTAGTATTCACCTACTTCATTCTAGTTTTTTTTATTACAAACTTTGCAAATTGATTTCGATTTACCCAAAAGAATTTATAGTTAAAATTTTAGAAAATGTTAATAGGTTAGAACTATTATTCTATATTAATTATTATAGACATTGGCATATAGTTTAGGCTACACATTTAAAAAATTGTAATAAAAGAGCTAAAGCAACTCATACTTTGGATAAAATGAAGCATAGAGAGTATAATTTAGTATTACTACTAAATAACTTCTTTATATATTAATCTACATATTATCATTTAATTTTTATATCGAAACTAATACCTAGTTTCACTTTTTAAATTATAGTAATAATTATTTTTCTTGGAATTTTAATATTATTCTTTAATGTAAAATATTAATTTTGTTTTTATTAATTAATTAATTATATTTAAAAAAATCGGCCCCCTTATATCATTTTTCTGGCTCTGTGAGTGGATTCCACATTCATTGCTATGGTTGCTCTAAGTTAATTAATTGTCAAATATTTGTTTGTTTAGGTATCTATGACATTAGATTCCATTCCAAGAACTATATTTTATGGACATAATGAGTTAATATGTTGTGTTGTAAATTTTTATGTGACAATTTTTAATTAGATATATGTTATTTTATTTAATATCTTGAGACAGGGTTCACTATTTTATATAATTTTTATAGTTAAAATGATTAATTTATTTATCAATTGTATACCTAATATTTTTTTGTTATTTTTAAACCATATTATATCATATATCAAAAGGAGCTACTTTCATTTTTTAAAAGTTGATAAAATAATCTTTAGATTAACAACAACAATATTCAAGCTTTATTTTAAAAACATTTGGAGTCGGTTGATATGAATTATAACGTGAAATTGGGTAAAATCGTAGACATGTAAGAAATAAAAACACAAAAGAATGAAGAAAAAAATAGATGTGGATGTGGGAAGGAGCAGGGTAGAAAACTTAGATATTAAAACCCAATTATCGGGTAAAATCTTCTTATGTACAACAATTAAAATACCAAGATAGAAAATAACTATAAATTTTTTTTTGTCTTTTTGTTGTTTTAGCTATTAAATTACTTTTGATGTATAAAAGTTGTTATGATTTTATCTATTTAAATTATTAATTTAAATGTATATATATATATATATTGTGTGCCTCCCTCCTTAAACATATATACTTCCTAGATTCGCGTTAGGTGATGAGTTTATAGTTTATAACCGGTCGTGCTTATACATACCGTGTAGTGTACTCCACTTGAAAATTAATTTTTATTATACCCTCACATCAGATCTTCTGGTGCTCTGTTTTAACCCTTATTCCTATATGTTGTGGGCTAAGATCTTATTTTAGGTTATAGGTTCGATTTTTAACTCCGGTTGTTAAGCTAAGCTAAACATAAACTACTAAACACTTAGTTAGTTTACGCGAACCTATTAAAGATGTCACCGCCAAGTTTTAATCTATTAAACTTGGGAAGCAACATATTCGAGTTTGGGGGAGTGATATTAAGCTTTTTCAAGGTTCAAAAACTTTTATTTTCTATCAAGCTCATTTCCTCTACTGGTGCATTCTTACGGCTTTAAAAATTGTGTTTTTCCTTATCAAAGTGTAGCTTATGTCTTTTACGAATTAAGGCAATTAAAAGAGCTACAAATTACCTAGGTCAGGGTTTTAAAGAGCACAATTTAGCTTAGAGTTTACTTTTGTCTGGGACCTTAGACCTAGCTAGTGTATGTGGCCTCGAACCATTATTTTCTATGTTATCAAAAGAGGATAACAATAAAAAAGATCAAAATTTATTCGGTTTGGGACCCTGGACCAGCTGTCCATGACCCTGAACCGCGCCTAATGAAAATTCAAAAATGTCAATTTTTGATCCGGTAGACGATCTAATCCCTCCGACCACCCGTCCGATACCCCGGTCAGGGCGTTTAATGAGATCTCAAACAACTACCAGATTGCTCTATTTTTATGGTTTCCGGTGGCTTTTTTCAATGAAATTCTATGGGTTTATTCCTTAGAGTATTCTGAACCTGTTGGTGATTTCAACTTTCAAGTTTGACAAGAGATTAAGGGAGAAGAACAATCAAAAACAAGATTAAAAAAAGATCAAAATTTATTCGGTTTGGGACCCCGGAACAGCTGTCCATGACCCTGAACCACACCTAATTAAAATTCAAAATGTCAATTTTTGATCCGGTAGACAATATGATCCCTCAGACCACCCGTCTGCTACCCCGGTCAGAGGGTTCAATGAGATCTCAAACAACTACCCGATTGCTCTATTTTTATGGTTTCCGGTCACTGTTTTCAATGAAATTTTATGGGTTTGTTCCTTAGAGTATTCTAAACTTATTGGTGATTTGAACGTTCAAGTTTGACGTGAGATTATGGAAGAAAAACAAGGTTAATGCACTAAGAACAAGCGTAAAAGACAAGAAGTTGGTTTATTTCAACCAAATTAAGTTCAAAGACAATTGTAGGGGAGGCGGAAGAGGTCGTAGTATAATAACACAGTATCTCACTGTTGTGATATTGTCCGTTGTGCAGCAGCTCATGATTTCTTTTATATGAGGGATCCATTCTCACTCAAAAGGCCTCACAACAAGAATAGGTATCTCCACTAATATAAGGAGTGATTCATTCTTCGCTTTAATAGATGTGGGAGGTAAGCCTCAGGGGGATTACACTCCACCCCATGGGAGCGCAGCGCCCTCGCGGGCTACAGACGCACTGACCTGAGTCTAGCTTTGATACCAACTGTTGCAGCTCATGATTTTGTGATATTGTCTGCTTTGTCGCAGCTCACGATTTTGTTTCTGAGGGGTTCATTCCCACTTTAAAGACCTCACAACAAGGAGAGATATCCCCTCCCATATAAAGAGTGGTTCATTCCTCTCTCCAATCTATGTGGGATGTAAACCTCAGGGGTATTACATGTAGGCTCAAGGATTTTTGTATGCTTACCTTATTTGAGATAGATATGACGGTGCCCACATGATTCTTGAACTTGTTCTTTGGGTGGGATTTGGATTGAATTTGACCTCCAAGCTTCAATGGAGTTCCTGGTGTTCTTTCCTTCACTTTTTGACAGCACTTCACCGCTTGATTGTTGATCATTAACGTTTATTTTGTCAGGGTTTTTAGATTTGAGTAGAGTTTTTGTAAGTGTTGGCAAAGAGAAGGCAAGTGTACCTAGTTGATGTAGTACAACAAGTGTCGTATCCACGGAGAAATTGGTTAAATTATCCTAGTCTCGGTATTTAATTAAAACTGCAATTGGGGGGGTTTAGCCGGAGGCAAGCTTGATTGTTTGGGGATCAGTGCAAAAATAATAAGCACAATAATCTAAGGTGATTTAAATGATATGGATGGAAAAGTATCCTATGATAGTGGGGGAATTGCCTAAATTACTTAAACGAATTTATAACCATGTCTCAATTATTTATTGTCTATCAGAGTTAATAAGGGTAAGTTACGAACTATTTTAATAATAGCCTTAGTATTTTCCTACTTAATCCAGAGTGTAAAAACCGAGGTTTATTCCTTCGTGGTCCTAACTTCTATCTCAAAATCATATGTTGATAGACGTTACCATAAAAATGCAGTAGTTGATCGCTTAAAGCATTTAACAATATTTATTGAAAGGAATAAAAACAAGTATAATAAATGAGACAGGTAATAAATATTTATTTAAGCAATATTAGGGTCAAACCCCATCCTATGATACAAATGAAAATTACTCAGACATTGACAGAAATAAAAAGATAGCAGAGATAGAATTAGCCATTATTTGGAGACAGTTGAGGATATGAATCTGCTCCTCGCTTCTGCTCCTGCTGCTTCTCTTCTTATTCTGTTAATGCTGGTGGTGGTGATACGTGAGTGAGGAAGAGAATGGAGTGGAGGTGTGTTGTGAGTGGATGAAGGCTGATGTGATGATGAAAATGAGGAAGAGAGTGTGGGTATTTATAGGAAAATAGAAGGGGGTACGTGGTGGTAGACGTAGTGGGAAAGGGAAGAGAAAGGGCTGCAGGTTCGTCTGACTCGTCAAAAATTGGTGCCTAAATTAGGCACCGAATTAACGCGTTGAAAATCTGTATTCCTGGCCGCATTTACACGCGTCTGTATGAGTGTCCGGGTCTAGCTCATCCGGACGTCTCACATCCGCACTGGAGTCTGAAGCTAGGACGCCTCTGTCCGAATCCGTCCGGGTCTGTGATCCGGACGTGTGTATTTTTTCCCGTTTTCTTTGCAAACTTTGACAGACTCCAGATTCTTCGTTTGAGCTCCGTTTTTCGATCCGTTTGCACCTACGCGTTCGTCTCTTTGTCTACTTTGCTCCTAGATTGGTTTTCCTCATGTTTAGCCAATAAATCTGTAAGATAATCAATAAACATAAAACTAGAGGAAAACTTAACTAAAATAGAGAAATGAGCAAGAAAAGTGCTAATATAACATATAAAATACACCCTTAAATCATGCTCATTTGGACACTTATCACACCCCCACACTTACCTTTTTGCTTGTCCTCAAGCAAAACCTTGTACCCAAGCAAGTGGGGAATGCCCAATACTAACAAATATTATTATGAAAGGTAGGATAAGGAGGTGAAAAATACGTGATTTAAACTTTTGAGGAGTGTGAACCATCACCTACTAGTGGCGTAGGTGTGCTCAGGGTAAAAACAAAATATAGACTTTTGGGGTATGATCCAAGGTGCTTTAATGCTTTGAAGATTAGGTAACTTTGAGAACTTTTTCCATGGCCAACTTCTCTCAAGAATGGGCATTGAGGAGAAAACAAAAGGAAAAATAGATTTATGCATTTGTTTCACTTTTGCATTAGAAATGAGGAGATAATATTTAGGCATCAAGCCTTTGTATTTAAGAACACTCAACTCTCATTTGTTGGTTACCAATGGTGTCTCGCAAGTCCCTTGTTTATTTTTTTTGTTGACAGAGAAGCACCCCTTAGCAATCCCTAGGAGGTAAGATAGAAGGAACCCCTGAGCGATAAAAATCCAACCATTTCAGATCATTTGGTCACACCGCATAAAAATGCTCCTCAAAAGCAATCAAAATGAAAAAATTTGTACCATTTATCCCACAATTCATAATAGTATTTGTTCTTAAAGAGAACAATCCACATCAAAAGGGTCCACGATTTTAAATTTTGGACAAACGCTAGATAAGCAGAGAGGTTATCATTTTAAACAATGTGTCAACAAGAGAAATTTAAGACGAGCTACAGAGAAGTGAGTCCTCCCCCACACTTAGACTAGAGCAATGTCCTCATTGCATAGGAAGAACTAAATTAACGAGGGCATGCAATCTACAAGAGTACCTCACACAATGCAAAGCAGTAGGGAGTGTGTAAAAATTTGAAGAGCAAAGCAACGAGAGTGTACTCCCAGAGTTCACAGAGTGTAAAGCAGAGCTCCCCCACACTTGAGTTTAGCTGTAGAATGACGTAAAATGTTCCTGTAAAGAATATTCTATACATCCAGAAGAACTCAAGTGAAACCAAAACTCACCATATTTATTTAAAAAGGAAAACAAACACATAGAGTGAAAACTGAACAAAATAGAAGTACTGGAGAATGATAGATAGTGGGAGAGCTTCCCCCATACTCGAGGTGTAACCTCAAAGTAGCGGAGCTCGACAGTGGTGTGGACACGAAGTTGCACCTGCATAAGATACTAAAGGCAGCCAAACCAATCTCGGGGCTAACAGTGAAATAAATGAGCATTTTTTTGGAAAACAAAATATAAAAATATTGAAATATAGGGAAATAGACTGTAATAGAAAGCAAAATAATGAAGAAAATTCGGGTTACCTCCTGAAAAGCTGCCCTTCTTTTTAAGGTTTGTGGCTAGACCGTAGTAAGGGTTAGATTAAACCTGGGGGTGGTTATGAGGAGGAGATCCAAAGCATGACTCGAAGGCATTTTTGAGTTTCCACCTGGATGCATGTTTACCTTTCTTGTCCCGCTTTTCATCAGGGATTGGTGGTGGTGCCTCTGTAATGGACATTCCGTCGGGAAGGGTGACAAAGAGAAGTGGGGAAGATGGTGATTTTTTGTCCTTCACAAGCTTGAGATCCTTGGATTTGTTGGACCTTCCTGTTATAAACACCAACTTTTCATTATAAGCTTGAAGGGTGATTGTCCCCCGGGCCACCATAATGTGCACATCGGCTGTGGCAAGGAAAGGTCTTCCAAGGATGAGAGGTGTAGTGGAGTTCTCTTCGATGTCCAAAATGACAAAATCGCATGGGAAGTATAAGTGTTCCACTTTAATGATAACATCTTCCACCACTCCGCTTGGGTAAGCTACCGAACCATCTGCCAGTTGAAGGGTCATCTTGGTCTTCTTTATTTCTCCAATTCCCAGCTTTTTGAAAGTGGAGAGGGGCATCAAATTTATGGAGGCACCCATATCACATAGGGAGTATGGAAAGGAGGTGCTACCAATTGTGACGGGGATGGTGAAGCTACCTGGATCATTGCATTTTGAAGGCAGTGGTTGTTTGAGAATACCTGAGCAAGCTTCATTGAGTGGTACGGTACCGACTTCGACCAATTTTGTTTTATTGGAGATAAGGTGCTTGAGAAATTTTGCGTAGTTTGGCATTTTGGAAATAAGGTCTACAAACGGTATATTGACATTTAATTGCTTCAGCACTGCCAGAAACTTCCCATATTCAGTATCCAATTTCTGCTTTTGGAGTCGGATGGGAAATGGTAGAGGCGGTTCTTGTGGAGAAGGTTTTGGATCTGGTGGAATAGTGAGAATGCTGGGAGATGTCTTTTCTACTGGAACCTCGACTCTTTCTTCATTATCCTCTTGGGATTCTTCTGACCTTTGTGGGATGTGAACCTCGTTGGTTTTTATACCACTTCTCAAGGTTATCCCCTTAACCTCTTCATCTTCTAAATTGAGCTTTTCATTTTCATAGCCGGCCACCAATTCCTCAAGGTAGGTCTTCTTGGACGGAATGTGATTTTCATAGCTTATGGCGAAGGTTTCCAATTCGACTATATTCCCTTTGGATGTTTCAATTGCTATCGCCCACTCTTGAAGGGAAGGGTGAAGTTCTGGAACCTCAACTGTTTTGGTCACCTCCATCTTTCCTTCCTTGTGTTCCTTCACAGAGATGTATTTGGCCTGCTCTTTTGGATTTGGCTTCGGTTGGCTTGGGAAAGTCCCTAGCGGTCTTTGAGCAAGTTGTTATGTGATTTGATTGAATTGACCTTCGATTCTTTGGTTGAAAGCTTCTTGCGCAAAGAGCTTGCTTTGATTCATAGACATGAATCCCTTCATTATCTCTTTGAATTCCGTATTTGGATCAACGGAGTATGAGGACGGTTGTTGTTGGTGAAAACCTGGGGGGGCACCTTGTGCTCTATAACCCATATTTGAGTTTGGTTGGGGTCTATAGTCTTGTGTTGAGTCGGAAGTATTACCCCCTCCTTGGGTTTGATCATTGTTTCTCCATGAGAAATTTGGATGATTTCTCCACGGGGAGTTGTTGTTGTTATAGTTGTAGTTGTAATTGGGGTGGTTACCAATGAAATTGATGTCTTCTTGTTGCTTGATGTTGTTTCTTCCTTCACACAGATGGGTATCATGAGGACCTGCGCAGATAGCACACCCTTCTGAAGCGGAAGATGAAGATGATATTGATTTAGTGGTTTCTTTTTGAGCCACAGCAATCTTTTCAACCATTTTTGTGAGAGATGACAGTTGTGCTGAGAGATGATCGGTGGGCTCTACGTGGTGTAGACCTGCTGCTCTCGGAGCTCTCCCCTTGTTCCTAGACCATTGTCGCGTGTTGCTAGTCACGACTTCAAGAAGTTCCATTGCTTCTTGAGGGGATTTGGTCATAAAACTACCTCCAGCTGAAGAGTTTACCAAGAGTCTGTTGGAATCATCCAGCCCGTTGAAGAAAGATAAGCAGAGAGACTGGTCATCTAACCCATGGTGGGAGCTGTTCATCAACATCTCTTTGAATCTGTCCCACGCATCATACAAAGTCTCCCCTGGTTCTTGAGTGAAGGTGTTAATCTCTCCGATGAGTTGTCTTGTTCTGCTTGTGGGGTAATATTTGGCAAAAAATTTCTTGGCCATTTGTGCCCATGTTTGGATTGATCTTGAAGGGAGGCTTCTATACCATTTTGATGCTGTTTCGGACAATGAATGAGGAAATAGTTGTAATCTAATTCTTTCATTAATGGTACCTGTTTTTCCAAATGAATTGCAGAAGTCGAGGAACAAGCTTAGGTGATTGGGAGCATCGTCTGGGTTTGCACCATTGAATTTTCCCAAATCACGGACTGCTGTGATGAAGTGGGTCTTGAAAGCCCATTGTGCCGCTTGTGTTGATGTCAATTCTGGTAAAATTATGGCTGAAGCTCGTCCTTTAGTGTCTGGTTAGTGATAATCAGAGAGGGAGAGTCGTTGTTGATTTTCGTGATCCATCTCATCTATGACTTGGTTATTGGCCATGTCTTGATTTCTCTGATTTCTTCTTGCTTGTAGTAGAAAATGCTCAAGCTCAGGCCTCGGGCTAGTGAGTGGAGAACTACTAGCTCTAGTATTTGGCATGCACAGTAAGAGATGGTGTTTTTGTAAGAATGTATCTCTTACAAATATAAATAAGTGTAATGAAAAGTAGTAAACAATTAAGCATAACAAAAAAAATGAGACTTGATAAATACTAAAATACCGAAATTAGATCAATTTCCCCGGCAACGGTGCCATAAACTTGTTGGCCAAAAATATATAGTAGAAATATATATACTTATGGGCAAAGAGAAGGCAAGTGTACCTAGTCGATGTAGTACAACAAGTGTCGTATCCACGGAGAAATTGGTTAAATTATCCTAGTCTCGGTATTTCATTAAAACAGCAATTGGGGGGGTTTAGCCAGAGGCAAGCTTGATTGTTTGGGGATCAGTGCAAAAATAATAAACACAGTAATCTAAGGTGATTTAAATGATATGGATGAAAAAGTATTATAGGATAGTGAGGGAATTGCCTAAATTACTTAAACAAATTTATAACTATGTCTCAATTATTTATTGTCTATCAGAGTTAATAAGTGTAAGTTACAAACTCTTTTAATAATAGCCTTAGTATTTTCCTACTTAATCCAGAGTGTAAAAACTAGGGCTGGCAATTTCAACACGACCCGTTTGACCAACACGAACCCGACACGAAATTTACGGGTTTGGGTTTTATAATTTGACACGATTAAATAAACGGGTCGTGTCCGGGTTGACCCATTTAATAATCGGGTCGGGTTTGGGTTTAACCAGTGTAATCCGCCAACCCGTTAACTTTTAAGGGGAATTATATATATATATATATATATATATATATATATATATATATATATGATATATATAATATATATATATATATATATATCCAAACCCATTACCGTAAAATTACATCACCTACTCTCCTCTTTTATCCAACCACACAGCCAAACACCCAAATCGGCACATGATGACATCCCAATTCCCATTGAATTTTAATTTTTTACTCAACCCATTGAATTTTAAATTATATGTTTGTAACAGTGCTCTTTAATCTTTATAGCAAGGAAAACTAATACGTCAAAATCCAAACCATATTTGGATTTTGAATTTTGAATTGAAAGAATAGCCGCACGTCAATATCAGATTAGTCGTGTTCTACTAGGTTAATCGGGTCGACACGAAAAACTAATCGTGTCAAACGGGTCGGGTCGGGTTGAAGTATATTCGTGTTCGGGTTGATGTTCATGACCCGATTAATTAAATGGGTCGTGTTCGTGTCGACCCGTTTATTAATCGGGTCGTGTTCGGGTTAAGCTCAACCCGACCCGCCAACCCGTTTTGCCAGCCCTATTAAAAACCAAGGTTTATTCCTTCGTGGTCCTAACTTCTATCTCAAAATCATATGTTGATAGACGTTACCATAAAAATGCAGTAGTTGATCGCTTAAAGCATTTAACAATATTTATTGAAAGGAATAAAAACAAGTATAATAAATGAGACAGGTAATAAATATTTATTTAAGCAATATTAGGGTCAAACACCATCCTAGGATACAAATGAAAATTACTCAGACATTGACAGAAATAAAAAGATAGCAGAGATAGAATTAGCCATTATTTGGAGACAGTTGAGGAGATGAATCTGCTCCTCGCTTCTGCTCCTGCTGCTTCTCTTCTTATTCTGTTAATGCTGCTGGTTGTGATACGTGAGTGAGGAAGAGTGTAACACCCCACTCATAATCACGTCGTAATCACTCACGTAGCATTAATAAACAACGTCTCACAGCGAAAGTCTCACAGTAATTAAAACTCACTCGGGTGTCACATGCCATTACTCGCCCATACGAGTAAAGAAGCAGAAGCAAATTAAATACGAAACAACACTGGTAATGAATACATAACCGCAGTGATAACGAGATACTAACCAATACAACAATCTAACCCAACACAACTTTAATGACAAGTGAGCATCAAGGTATTCCCAAATATATACAACAATTTAAACACTTTAACTAATGGACACTCTAATACGAAATGAAGACCCGTGCGTATACGGGATCCTAACTACCCGGGTCCCGCTCTTCGGCTTCATCAGTAGTCATCACCTGCAGCAATGCCATAAAGGCTCAGCGATAAACGCTGAGTATGCCAGGTTTGGACCCTATTGGTCACTTAATAGTCAAGGTCGCCTTTATTAAGTTCGTTACATGCTTTACCGGTGTACAGGTATATAAAGCTGTAAACGCATGATTGACGGTAAAATAAACAGTTAAGGCAGTCACTACAGTTCACACACAACATCACACAACACAATATATCACAACAACAATAATAAGCGAGTAGCCGTTAGTAACGGTCGAGTTATTTAATTATTCATACGACCCCCCGGGTCCGCATCACATCATAACAACAGCACAACAGAGACGAAAATCATCTTCATTTATTAACATCAACACATGCATCATCAGTCGGCCCCCCGGGCCCTCACATATAATCTCAATTCAGTTAGCACTGTCGAGCGTCAGTTAGGACGACCCGAATAGCCTCACTTGGACGGTGGTCCTATATGAACACGAGGTGCTCATTTACTTGGCCCGTTTAAGAGCGTCCATAGTTTGCCTGTTTAAAAGCCACAAAGTTACGATCATAATTGTCGGTCTATCTAGGCCCGACTAGAGTAAACCCGATACGGGTATCACTCAAGAGATCTCAATGCGCAACCAGTAGCCAAGGGCTACCTGGATTTAGTTACATCATCCCACTTGTACACACTCGACGTTTGACTTAGTCAGTCAGTCACTCAATTACAATTTTTGATATGAAGAGACCACGTTTAACTTAGCTGCCCTGTGGGTCTTACGCACACCTAGAAATCATCCAGGTCATATACATGTTCGAGTCAAGGCTCTAGAGATCGACGATGTCGTATCTCGTCCCTAAGTAATTTACTTAGGTTATAACTTACATAACTTATAATACTCAAGGTATTATGTCACACAACGGCAGCCACAAACACATTGCTCGTATATGTAGATTAGTATAGGTCGATCTATAGTCGACATAGTATTAGTCCCGTAGGACGTTCGCGCATAATTAAATAATGCGGGGATTAAACAGATACACATCACATATCATATTACAAATACATTCACACGTGCATGCATCACACTCGTTATACAGCACACATATCTGAGCCCGAGGAATTCCTCAGGACATCTCAGATCAGACCCCTTTACATACCGTTCACCAATGACCTAGGTTGCGCAGTAGACCACTAGCTCGTCAAGCGCCTCCGTCGGTGATACGGTCTAAATAGAAAACACAGTATAAGTCAATCCACATGACTTATTTAAGCTCGGTAAATCCGAACAACACTAATAACCCTGACATTTCATCCCCGGATTTCAACAGTTAATTGTTAAAGTGTCGTATTCGAACTCGTCAGTCATAATGCGTATTAATTGTTAACACTTGGGGGTTTATTTAGACGAGTCGGTTATAAACGTCTTAGTTGTAGCGTTTCCAACGTTAGGATTTATTCCTTGCATTTATAAGTGTGCGAATATATACATTTACGTTTATCGTATACAGTTGCATGTGTCCATGCAACGTTATTCCGCGTCGCAAGTTATGCTTATGCACTAATGTTTCATGGCATTATCATTTAACCATTTAATATTGTATTAGATATTATACATCCCATTATTCATCTTAATGAGCTATACTTTAATTTGTAATTGTATGACTTATAGCATATATTTATACTAATGTCATCACACTGATAATTTATTATTTCATGACATTGAAATCATATTGTATATACTTATACGTATTACTCTCGGTTTCGCATATATATATATATATATATATATATATATATATATATATTTGCTATTTTTATTTGGTTTAGTAATATACTATATAGTTGCATGTGTGCATGCACTATATTATATAGTTTTCCAACTCGAATAAAATATCCTTTAAAATCATATTAACGTTGTAACACCCATTGTTGTATTATAAGATGGAATACAAGGTATACTCTTTATGTATATACTTTCATATGCGTTTATATATATCTTTTGTCATTGTTATGCATATATCCATGTATATTTTATTTCATGAATTTTCCTTTATCCATCACCTTGTGTTATACTCCCCATTTTATTTATATGATATCCCTCATTATTTCATTTTAATTCCTAAGGTTTATTTATTACTAACCTTAGTGTATATCTTTCCAATTAATCAACATAGCTAGTTATTTTTAACTTTGAACTTTATGACTTGTAGTATATAATCATACTAATGAAATAACATTTGTCATTTCTTATGGCATGGTTTTAAAATCATAATATATACATTTGCATTTGCGCCATTTATACATACACAAATATATATTTATTGAAGTATAAAACTTTATATTGTGTGTATGTTAGCTCTCACTCCAGATTTATTTTACCGAACCAAAATCACATATTAACCAACATATTTATTTCATGGCATACCATAATTTATAATTTCATTTTCAATACATCTATATATGTATGCGCTTATAGTACATAGTTTGTAAACTATGTTTACACCTCATTATGTTATACATTGTATATATATATATATATATGTTTTTTTCATTATACAATATAGTAAAACACTTTACATTTCTTTAAACATTATAATATATAGTTTGGAAATCTATATGTGTATATATATCTATATGGCCGAAAATATATATATATATGTTATATTCCATTTTCTTTTCATTACATGTAACCATATATCTTACATTATGTTATGAAATACCATATATTAGAATACTCCAACCTTGTAAGAAATTATAACCCAAAGTTTATAAAATTTCTTTTATGGCTGAATGGCCCTTAGATTATAATCCCAATTTCCTCCTAACCTTATATTTGTTACTTATTACAAATGTGATACTAACTTATAATATATCATATACCTTGTATTTAATATCATTTAAACATTATAGTAACTATATTATATAGTTCTAAATTTCCGAAAATTGCAAACAGCCCTTGGGGCCTGTTTGGCTTTCATTTTCCAGCAACAATATTTTCTTTATTTACACATTTACCCCACACATTATGCCATGTTACATATATACCATATATTATACCATTTTATTTTATAAACCATTATAACCCATGGTTATTTTTGTTGTAAAATTTCGAACAGTACCCTTGGGCTATTGGAATTTATTTTCCAGCCCTCAACTTCCCAAATTTACGGTTTTAGTCCACCCATTATAACACATGTTTTTAATTTCATAAATACCATATGTTATTCACCTTTCTTTGTAAAATCATTTATATAACTCCAAAAATTCCCAAACTTTACAATAATGATATAAACTATTATATTAACCATCTCATTCCCCAACTTTCAGTAATTACAATATATACCCCAAAAGTTTTATAATTTTAACATTTAACTTATAATGTTACTATAAGTCCATAAATTAATTATTCAAGACATTAATTTTGGTCAAACCTCCTACCATAGTCTATATTGACCCCTTGACTTTTAGTTTGACCAGAAGTTATTTTATTTACGGTTTTGACCCCAAAACTTTTCAAAAATTACATTTTTGACCCTAAACTTTATAAAACTTTATAAAATTCATATAATAAGCTTTTAAAGCCTAATTTTCGGCTATACTCCATATTTACCCTCAAAATTTATTTAAATTACAAATCAACCCCAAATTATATTCGGTGGTGTTTATTTCTATATTAATTTCATTTAATCTTAATATAACACAAAAATTAAATGGCCTAAAGCATGGCCTTATTACAACACTTAGCATATAAATAAAATTACATTTAAATGTCACAAACCATACCATATGCTCTCGGCTGGTTACATACTTAGCATTATATTTTTGTTTTTCACATTTTAAACACTTATAATATATTCCTTGACATTATAAGTCATTAAATTACCAAGTGAATATACTAACATGTTATAAAACATTTTAATTAACATTTAAGCCATGATTAATCCCTATATGTCACGGCTTGGTTTATTTTTAAATAAAATGACATAAAAACTATATAATAAAAGGATTAGATGTACTCACTTGATCTTGTAGTGATTAAATTTTCCAAATGACCTCCAAGGCTCACGGCTAGTTTAGGAAAATTATTTCAAGTTAGGGTTTGCACTTAAATTAACACATAACTTAATTAATCCATAATTTTAAGGAGAAATTACTCACTTTGTTAATTTCTTCACTTAAACTTGAAATCCTTTATTAGTGTAGAGTTTTTCCACTATTTCCATGACATTTTTGCCACCATATAAACATGGAAGAAGAATATGTATTAGTTTATAATATTAGTAATTATTTAAGGAGTATTTAAGCATAAAAGACCATAATTATTACCTTAATGATCTTGCTTGAATAAGGGCTGGTCACGCCTAAATTTTAAACATTTTGATGTGTTAAAACATCATAATAATTAAGGAAATGAAGTTGATGATGAAGAGTAGAGATTTAGCTTTTTAAAGCTTAATTTAATTACCTTTGAAATGCTTTAACATTAGCTTCCCTTTCTCTTATATCCCAACTGAACACAACCTCTTCTTAAGCTCCACAAATTACCTCAAAGGGCTTATAGAATTAGGGATTTATGAGTCTCATGAAAGAGGAAAGATTAAGGAAGAAAATGAACTTAAAATGGGTTTAAGAGCTTACCAACCAAGAAGATGATTAATGGCTGATTTGGGAGCTTGCTTGGTTTGGGAGAAGCCAAAGAGCTGCTTGGGTGTTTCTAACGTGGGAAGTGAAGGCAACATCACAAGAGTTCTTAATTTGTCTCTTAAAGGAGTTAAAAGAGTAAAATAAGGTTAGCTAGGGTAGTAGGAGTGTAAGAGGCCATGAGAGTCTTTAGAATAAATTAATGAAGGGGAAAGTAAGCCCCTCACGTTGGACTTGGTCAAGGAGAAGCCAAGAGTGTATAAAATATGTTATTTGTGTAAGAAAGCAGTAGTAACTTCCATAAATCAAGGGATGATGTTGGGAGCTCTCTCTTATTATATTATGGTGATGAATCAGCAAGGGAGAGGGGTCCATGTTGCCGCCCAGCCTAGTCAATCCAAAGGGAATATGTTGACTTGTCATTAGGTTAAGTAGTTAAGTGATAATTTCGGGTACTAATCATTATTAAATGCCTAATTATTATTTTTTTTGAAAACTTTGAATTAGGCATGATAATATGATATAATAGGATATATTAGCATATTTAAGGTTAATTATAACCTTTAGGCCCATTGAAAACTAATTTAGAAGACAATTTCACAAAAACGTGCTTTAAGGAGTTTTAGCGCACGTTTTGCGTTTTAGCGTGTTTTTGAGCTCAGTTTTATTTGGTAATTATTTCATTATGTTCTTAGCATCAATATAGGGCCTAGGGATTCACTTGGAACCCTTGTTAAAGTTGTATAGTCTCTAAAAATTCTTAGAGCACATTTTTGCCCTAAGGAGTCTTAAGGCATATTTTGGTGTTGGATGATTGTTCTTGATTCACAATCATCTTATATAGATTAGTGTAGTAAACTAACCAACTTTGGGATTTATTTGAGCTCCCAAAGTCTCTTAGTGCTCTTAAGGCACATTTTTGACTTTAAGTGTTCTTGAAGTGCAATTTGTGTTATATTGATCTTTGATGGTGTATAATAGTTTCTTAGGCTTGTTTTAGCCTTAATATATCATAATATAATGATTAATTATCATAATTAAGGTTTGGGGTATTTCAGTCTACCCCCCTTAAAAAGACTTCGTCCCGAAGTCGTATTTTCGAATAGTTTAGACTGTTATCTGTATACCCATGATGCACATCTATGTGATGTAGCATCCACGCATAAAGTGTTGTGCTAATAGCGCACATAGCCCTCAGTTGTGGCGTTAGTTAAGGTACGTCGTTATTTCCTATCAGTTCTACAACCCTGACAACCTCCCCGAGGTGTCCACATCATTCAACATTCTACATTCCATCATTCTATGCTATGATCCAATCAGTATCTAAGCGATACTATGTGCAAAGGATTCATAGAACATAAGTATATATGTATATCACATGTATCTTTAGTAGATACCACTGCACATTATCATACAAGTATCGCATGGAATAGGTAAAACATACATTCACACGTATTCAATGCTCACACAATCAAATAATGCATGCCCCGCATGACGAACAAACAACTCAACAACAACCACTAGCAACAATACAACAACAACTTATCGTATGCCCCACATACAACTCATTAAAATTTAGTGCACACACTGTGCACAGCCCAGAGGCTCTACCCCCCTTAAAAAGGGTTACGCCCCCGTACCCCACAAGTATACAACAACCACTATGTAAGGAGCGCTGGATACTTGGCTCTCATAGAGTTCTCCAACTCCCATGTGGTCTTTACACCTCATGGTTCGGAGTGGAATCTTCTTATGCTTGAGAGACGGGTCTATGTTTAATCACTCGGTACTAAGGGAATATATACAGAGGGTGAGGCACGTACTTTCCATCCAAAGGCGTGGAGTACTGCGTGCGCTCTCCCAAAGATGTTTTATTGGGCCCACTCGCTCCGTAAGGAGGTGCAGACCCATTGGCATAAGGCTTAGTTGCCTTTCAATCCTATTGACATATCATGGATGTTTTATTAGCAGCAGGTTATTGCTGACGTGGTTCCAAGATGACAGTGTCGTTCACGGTCTTTGTTGATTGGAAATAGAGGTATCTCAGTCGGTGTGCTAACATTGGTTGCGTGTGCACATGACTGGATCGAAATCGTATATCCATGTTGTACATCAAGTAGTGCGCACTATAGTTTGAGATGTTCCTATCTTCACTCATGATATACTGTTGGGATGAATTATGATACTAATTATTGTTTGTATTTAGTGCCGTTTTGCACTTGTCTCAATAATTTCTTTAAGACATATTGTTAATGACGTACGAGGATGTTCCTTGTAATCCCGTGTCTCCCGGTTGTGTTGTTCCGGAGTAAGGTATTTAACTGTGGTATTTGTTATGTACTTCTTACTGATGTATATTGAGTTTTCCGTGTGTCGGTTTTGTAGCATTCGTTGTATGGTTCATCCCGTTTACTAAGGGAATCCATTGTTACATTCACATTTGTTCTGCATTGTGTAACATCCCGTGTGGTATGTTTTAGCAGTTGAGGTATTTTCCTCTGGTACATTCGTATCATTGAATTCTCACATTGTTTACAAGGATTGTAATCATATATTCATGAGTTCCTGTGTGAGTTATAGTTTGAACTCGGTGTTAATTTTATATTGTAGCCATTAACGGTCTAGGCTGTTGTATAGCCTGCCATACATCTTTACCTTTCATCATTGTATTCTGTACGAGTTTTACTCGTCTATGTTTGTGAATGTATTTATTATGATAGTTGTTTGTAATGGTCGCTTCCGTGCGCACTATATCTCAGTCAATTTGACGGTTGTATATTTATTGTGGTATTCTTTCTTTAAGGTTAAGGGCATCCGCTAGAGTGCTAGCTTCGCCTTACTGTATATTAGGTAGTAACGTACTTACGTTCAACCTCTTTTTGGTTGTTAACGTACCACTGCCCTTAGTTTGGACATACATAATTTTGATACCATTCGGTATTGTTGTATATGTTTACATATGTGGAGAGTAACTCTCTCCTTGTCCTATTTTATGGGAAATGATTATAATAATTTAGTGGTTTCTTCTGAGCATTTGAATTGTGTCAATATAAGTGGTTACTGGACCTTTTTAGGTTATTTTACATTTACCCGCCCATTTGGTGGGTTTTCTTGGTTACAATCAGGTCGATTATCAATCTTCTCCACTTCGGGAGGTTTCTTTTTGAGTTATTGTATTAACTACTCTTTTTGGAGTTATGACTTGGTCACATTATATTCAAGGTTGTTGGCTCCATTAATCTTGTTAGTTGAACTAGGGTTTTATTTGCTAATTCATCTGGGGTGAGTGTTTATACTGGTTTGGGTTTACCTCTCTGACCTTCGTATGGAGCTGACTACCTCTGGTGTTCCTTCCACTACATGTCTACGTGTATGGGGTACCGTGCTGATACATTGCTACTTACTTGACTAACTCAGGAATGAGTCCGTCGAGCCCACAAGCTCCCATGGAGTGTGGTCGTCCCATAACTCGTTTATAGACTCGTAGCATCCGTCACACATTCGTGAGGTATCCTGTTGTCAATCTCCTTCCTTATTAGTGTTGTGGGTCTCTCATGGGAATGTTCAGTTCCCTGGGTTTCCTGCCCAATGGATATGGGTCCACGTATTTGATTTAGCAGGTGTTAGTTATGTTGATCCTAAGGGTATGGGTCGTAATGTAATAATGGAAATGGTTCTGCTCTTCTTTGTTGTTGGCAATGGTCCGTCGATTTCCTTAGGAGAATCCATGCATTCTCGTATTCATAAGTTTGTTGTTATTTGTTGCTCATTAGCAGTTGCTTGTGTCTACTGTCGTTAGCTTCCAAGTGCGCGGTTTGGCGCCTGTTAATTAATCATCATTGTCATACACGTTGTTTACGGTATGTACCGTAGTTCCTGTAATTTCATCATATTTACTGAGACATTGTTATCTGGGTATTATACCTCGGAAGGTAATCGGGGTCGGTGTTCCCGATCTCCTGGGCTCATGCCCGTTATTAGTACGTTAGGTATTTGCTTGCTTACGCTATTTAGCGTTTGGTTCGAGTATCTTGTATTGTCGATTAGGCTGTTTGCCATTGTTTTAATTTACACATTCATTTTTCACTGACAGTCGTCATAATAGTAAACGACATGTCTTTAACACACGTTAATACTTGTCATATTCACATGGCAGAACGCCAATGGCGGTAGCCTTTCTTTTACTTAGAACTGGTTTAATGATCAATATGAACAATAGTAGTATACATGGAACTTAATCTTGGCATTTATTCGTTCATAATCATTTATGGCACTCCTTGGTAAAGGTAGTGCCCAGGGGTGGTAATTATTCATGCATTCGTTATTGATTCGCATTTGTTGTTGTGAATTGTATAATTGATAACCGTGTTATGGTACACTTGTTCTTTTCAACTCTGGTCCAACTGTGGACTGGTATGTTTTACAGCTTTCCTAGTGTTCATCATAAGTTGGCGTAAGCCGTTATGGTTTAATATTGGTATTGCTCGTTAAGTGTTCATACTTTCTTCACAATTTTTCTATACATGTTGTATGGGAGTGAGTTGTATTCACAGGTATACCCATTTAATGCTGTATGTTTGAATTGTTGCTAGCTGTTCCAGCTGGTGTATTGTAGTTCTTGTTTTATTCTTACAGTAGTTAATTGTGGCAACTTGTGAAGAGTCTCAGAAATCACCCGATTCTAGTGTGATCAGCACCAGTGTCGAGCTATCCTTCCACCCCAATTTGTGGTTGGCTTCCCTTGATTCCCGGGAATCAAGTTTCACCTTCCACGTCCAATCCAGCCATTAAATGGTTTTAACAAATAAGTTACATTATTTTGGCTCATAAGCCGGTGTCATATAACTTGTTCTTGTTTAATAGATGTAGTTCGTTATGGGCTGGTGTATGCCCTTTTCATCTTGCCTGTTGGACTCATCGGTCCTTCCTTAATTGTTAAGGTGATGTATTGGAGTTATGTCGTTGTATTCGAGTCGCCCGATTATTGGCGGTTATTGGTGGCTATGGTATACAGAATGGTTGACAATAACAGTCGTTTGCAGCACTTGCTGTAGCAAGTGCGCGGGGTAGACGGAATTAATAGTACGATGCCTGTTGTAGCGCTTGCTGTAGCGAGTGCGCCATGCAGGTTGAATTTCCGGCTTTAGGAATCGCTTATTTACCAACGCTTGTTTACCCAAGTGTGGGTTAGATGATTCAAACGATAGAAGCTAATATTATGATTGTCAAGGATTCGAGAAGGTATGAAAGTCTTCTTGGCAACGCCGTTATCGGAATAATCAAGTTCTATCTCACACACGGTTCATAGTACTAAAACGTTTAAAGCATATCGAAATATACATAAGGCCATGTCGAGGGTTCAGTGTTACAGTGGCGTGTACACATAACTGACCGGGAATTTGTTTACAACAAAAGCGAGTGAACTAGCGACAAGATAGTTTACAAGTACAACCTAGTTTCATTCTAGGGTTTGGTCCTGGTAACACTATATAATAATAGGCGAAAGCTCTCCCCAAGTGGTGAAGGTCTCGTGGAGCTCAGTGTGCTCCCGATCCACTCGCCGTGGTGCTCTGGGTGGTCCGCGGCGGTTTGAAATTCCTGGTACTCTCAGAAGGTGCAAGTCTCTGTGGCACTTTCGGGCCGACAGATGGAGTGGTTTGGTTGGCTCTAGGACCAGGATAGGTTCTACTCACTGGGTTGCTGTAGCACTCGTAGTCCCGGTGGCCTTCCTTCTTACAGAAGCGGCACACCACCTTCCGGCCTTTACAGTCAACTCCCGGATGATCCTTCCTGCACCGTTTACAGTAGTAATGGCGCTCGCGCCTGGTGGCACCTATTGGTACACTCTTGGTTATTCAAGAAGGTTATGATATTGGATGTCGTAAACATTAAAGGAGTAGAGGTTTATACCTCCAGGGCGAGGAAGTTTAGGTAGTCTGTTGGGCCTTCTAGCATTGCCTCTTTCGGTCGGGGCTTGACGCCCATCAGTAGTATTGGTTTCATTGGGTTGTGGCGGGAGGGGTACCGTTGGCGGTAGTCCAAGCTGGACTTCCACGTGAAAGTGGACTGTCGCCATCGTTCTCACGTCGTTCTGTATGTCTCCTCCTGTCTGAGCCCTTAGCCGGTCCATGACAGCCGAGACAATCTCGGGGATGCTAGGCATTCCCGGGCCTGCGTGCCCCTGACCAGCTTCTTGGTCATCGCCACCAGACATCTGTATTGTAGTTCGTTTCGTCATTTCACGATAGGTTACCACATTATAGTCAAACATATTTGTGTGCCGTTCTAGCTAACACTTGCAAGCCAAAGGCGTTGCTTAACACATAAATTCATAGAAGTAAGGACGTCTCGTACCTCACAACATTTCCCATATTACCCAATCCTAGGCTCACTGTCTTAAATCCTATTATCTCGTTATCAGAGCGGTACTCCGCTCTGATACCACTTTTTGTAACACCCCACTCATAATCACGTCGTAATCACTCACGTAGCATTAATAAACAACGTCTCACAGCGAAAGTCTCACAGTAATTAAAACTCACTCGGGTGTCACATGCCATTACTCGCCCATACGAGTAAAGAAGCAGAAGCAAATTAAATACGAAACAACACTGGTAATGAATACATAACCGCAGTGATAACGAGATACTAACCTATACAACAATCTAACCCAACACAACTTTAACGACAAGTGAGCATCTAGGTATTCCCAAATATATACAACAATTTAAACACTTTAACTAATGGACACTCTAATACGAAATGAAGACCCGTGCGTATACGGGATCCTAACTACCCGGGTCCCGCTCTTCGGCTTCATCGGTAGTCATCACCTGCAGCAATGCCATAAAGGCTCAGCGATAAACGCTGAGTAAGCCAGGCCTGGACCCTATTGGTCACTTAATAGTCAAGGTCGTCTTTATTAAGTTCGTTACATGCTTTACCGGTGTACAGGTATATAAAGCTGTAAACGCATGATTGACGGTAAAATAAACAGTTAAGGCAGTCACTACAGTTCACACACAACATCACACAACACAATATATCACAACAACAATAATAAGCGAGTAGCCGTTAGTAACGGTCTAGTTATTTAATTATTCATATGACCCCCCGGGTCCGCATCACATCATAACAACAGCACAACAGAGACGAAACTCATCTTCATTTATTAACATCAACACATGCATCATCAGTCGGCCCCCTGAGCCCTCACATATAATCTCAATTCAGTTAGCACTGTTGAGCGTCAGTTAGGACGACCCGAATAGCCTCACTTGGACGGTGGTCCTATATGAACACGAGGTGCTCATTTACTTGGCCCGTTTAAGAGCGTCCATAGTTTGCCTGTTTAAAAGCCACAAAGTTACGATCATAATTGTCGGTCTATCTAGGCCCGACTAGAGTAAACCCGATACGGGTATCACTCAAGAGATCTCAATGCGCAACCAGTAGCCAAGGGCTACCTGGATTTAGTTACATCATCCCACTTGTACACACTCGACGTTTGACTTAGTCAGTCAGTCACTCAATTACAATTTTTGATATGAAGAGACCACGTTTAACTTAGCTGCCCTGTGGGTCTTACGCACACCTAGAAATCATCCAGGTCATATACATGTTCGAGTCAAGGCTCTAGAGATCGACGATGTCGTATCTCATCCCTAAGTAATTTACTTAGGTTATAACTTACATAACTTATAATACTCAAGGTATTATGTCACACAACGGCAGCCACAAACACATTGCTCGTATATGTAGATTAGTATAGGTCGATCTATAGTCGACATAGTATTAGTCCCGTAGGACGTTCGCGTATAATTAAATAATGCGGGAATTAAACAGATACACATCACATATCATATTACAAATACATTCACACATGCGTGCATCACACTCGTTATACAGCACACATATATGAGCCCGAGGAATTCCTCAGGACATCTCAGATCAGACCCCTTTACATACCGTTCACCAATGACCTAGGTTGCGCAGTAGACCACTAGCTCGTCAAGCGCCTCCGTCGGTGATACGGTCTAAATAGAAAACACAGTATAAGTCAATCCACATGACTTATTTAAGCTCGGTAAATCCGAACAACACTAATAACCCCGACATTTCATCCCCGGATTTCAACAGTTAATTGTTAGAGTGTCGTATTCGAACTCGTCAGTCATAATGCGTATTAATTGTTAACACTTGGGTTTATTTAGACGAGTCGGTTATAAACGTCTTAGTTGTAGCGTTTCCAACGTTAGGATTTATTCCTTGCATTTATAAGTATACGAATATATACATTTACGTTTATCGTATACAGTTGCATGTGTCCATGCAACGTTATTCCGCGTCGCAAGTTATGCTTATGCACTAATGTTTCATGGCATTATCATTTAACCATTTAATATTGTATTAGATCTTATACATCCCATTATTCATCTTAATGAGCTATACTTTAATTTGTAATTGTATGACTTATAGCATATATTTATACTAATGTCATCACACTGATAATTTATTATTTCATGACATTGAAATCATATTGTATATACTTATACGTATATACTCTCGGTTTCGCATATATATATATGCTATTTTTATTTGGTTTAGTAATATACTATATAGTTGCATGTGTGCATGCACTATATTATATAGTTTTCCAACTCGAATAAAATATCCTTTAAAATCATATTAACGTTGTAACACTCATTGTTGTATTATAAGATGGAATACAAGGTATACTCTTTATGTATATACTTTCATATGCGTTTATATATATCTTTTGTCATTGTTATGCATATATCCATGTATATTTTATTTCATGAATTTTCCTTTATCCATCACCTTGTGTTATACTCCCCATTTTATTTATATGATATCCCTCATTATTTCATTATAATTCCTAAGGTTTATTTATTACTAACCTTAGTGTATATCTTTCCAATTAATCAACATAGCTAGTTATTTTTAACTTTGAACTTTATGACTTGTAGTATATAATCATACTAATGAAATAACATTTGTCATTTCTTATGGCATGGTTTTAAAACCATAATATATACATTTGCATTTGCGCCATTTATACATACACAAATATATATTTATTGAAGTATAAAACTTTATATTGTGCGTATGTTAGCTCTCACACCAGATTTATTTTACCGAACCAAAATCACATATTAACCAACATATTTATTTCATGGCATACCATAATTTATAATTTCATTTTCAATACATATATATATGTATGCGCTTATAGTACATAGTTTGTAAACTATGTTTACACCTCATTATGTTATACATTGTATATATATGTTTTTTTCATTATACAATATAGTAAAACACTTTACATTTCTTTAAACATTATAATATATAGTTTGGAAATCTATATGTGTATATATCTATATGGCCGAAAATATATATATATGTTATATTCCATTTTCTTTTCATTACATGTAACCATATATCTTACATTATGTTATGAAATACCATATATTAGAATACTCCAACCTTGTAAGAAATTATAACCCAAAGTTTATAAAATTTCTTTTATGGCTGAATGGCCCTTAGATTATAATCCCAATTTCCTCCTAACCTTATATTTGTTACTTATTACAAATGTGATACCTAACTTATAATATATCATATACCTTGTATTTAATATCATTTAAACATTATAGTAACTATATTATATAGTTCTAAATTTCCGAAAATTGCAAACAGCCCTTGGGGCCTGTTTGGCTTTCATTTTCCAGCAACAATATTTTCTTTATTTACACATTTACCCCACACATTATGCCATGTTACATATATACCATATATTATACCATTTTATTTTATAAATCATTATAACCCATGGTTATTTTTGTTGTAAAATTTTGAACAGTACCCTTGGGCTATTGGAATTTATTTTCCAGCCCTCAACTTCCCAAATTTATGGTTTTAGCCCACACATTATAACACATGTTTTTAATTTCATAAATACCATATGTTATTCACCTTTCTTTGTAAAATCATTTATATAACTCCAAAAATTCCCAAACTTTACAACAATGATATAAACTATTATATTAACCATCTCACACCCCAACTTTTGGTAATTACACTATATACCCCAAAAGTTTTATAATTTTAACATTTAACTTATAATGTTACTATAAGTCCATAAATTAATTATTCAAGACATTAATTTTGGTCAAACCTCCTACCATAGTCTATATTGACCCCTTGACTTTTAGTTTGACCAGAAGTTATTTTATTTACGGTTTTGACCCCAAAACTTTTCAAAAATTACATTTTTGACCCTAAACTTTATAAAACTTTATAAAATTCATATAATAAGCTTTTAAAGCCTAATTTTCGGCTATACTCTATATTTACCCTCAAAATTTACTTAAATTACAAATCAACCCCAAATTATATTCGGTGGTGTTTATTTCTATATTAATTTCATTTAATCTTAATATAATACAAAAATTAAATGGCCTAAAGCATGGCCTTATTACAACACTTAGCATATAAATAAAATTACATTTAAATGTCACAAACCATACCATATGCTCTCGGCTGGTTACATACTTAGCATTATATTTTTGTTTTTCACATTTTAAACACTTATAATATATTCCTTGACATTATAAGTCATTAAATTACCAAGTGAATATACTAACATGTTATAAAACATTTTAATTAACATTTAAGCCATGATTAATCCCTATATGTCACGGCTTGGTTTATTTTTAAATAAAATGACATAAAAACTATATAATAAAAGGTAGTGATTAAATTTTCCAAATGACCTCCAAGGCTCACGGCTAGTTTAGAAAAATTATTTCAAGTTAGGGTTTGCACTTAAATTAACACATAACTTAATTAATCCATAATTTTAAGGAGAAATTACTTACTTTGTTAATTTCTTCACTTAAACTTGAACTCCTTTATTAGTGTAGAGTTTTCCCACTATTTCCATGACATTTTTGCCACCATATAAACATGGAAGAAGAATATGTATTAGTTTATAATATTAGTAATTATTTAAGGAGTATTTAAGCATAAAAGACCATAATTATTACCTTAATGATCTTGCTTGAATAAGGGCTGGTCACGCCTAAATTTTAAACATTTTGATGTGTTAAAACATCATAATAATTAAGGAAATGAAGTTGATGATGAAGAGTAGAGATTTAGCTTTTGAAAGCTTAATTTAATTACCTTTGAAATGCTTTAACATTAGCTTCCCTTTCTCTTATATCCCAACTGAACACAACCTCTTCTTAAGCTCCACAAATTACCTCAAAGGGCTATATAGAATTAGGGATTTATGAGTCTCATGAAAGAGGAAAGATTAAGGAAGAAAATGAACTTAAAATGGGTTTAAGAGCTTACCAACCAAGAAGATGATTAATGGCTGATTTGGGAGCTTGCTCTCGGTTTGGGAGAAGCCAAAGAGCTGCTTGGGTGTGTTCTAACGTGGGAAGTGAAGGCAACATCACAAGAGTTCTTAATTTGTCTCTTAAAGGAGTTAAAAGAGTAAAATAAGGTTAGCTAGGGTAGTAGGAGTGTAAGAGGCCATGAGAGTCTTTAGAATAAATTAATGAAGGGGAAAGTAAGCCCCTCACGTTGGACTTGGTCAAGGAGAAGCCAAGAGTGTATAAAATATGTTATTTGTGTAAGAAAGCAATAGTAACTTCCATAAATCAAGGGATGATATTGGGAGCTCTCTCTTATTATATTATGGTGATGAATCAGCAAGGGAGAGGGGTCCATGTTGCCGCCCAGCCTAGTCAATCCAAAGGGAATATGTTGACTTGTCATTAGGTTAAGTAGTTAAGTGATAATTTTGGGTACTATTCATTATTAAATGCCTAATTATTATTTTTTTTGAAAACTTTGAATTAGGCATGCTAATATGATATAATAGGATATATTAGCATATTTAAGGTTAATTATAACCTTTAGGGCCATTGAAAACTAATTTAGAAGACAATTTCACAAAAACGTGCTTTAATGAGTTTTAGCGCACGTTTTGCGTTTTAGCGTGTTTTTGAGCTCATTTTTCTTTGGTAATTGTTTCATTATGTTCTTAGCATCAATATAGGGCCTATGGATTCACTTGGAACCCTTGTTAAAGTTGTATAGTCTCTAAAAATTCTTAGAGCACATTTTTGCCCTAAGGAGTCTTAAGGCATATTTTGGTGTTGGATGATTGTTCTTGATTCACAATCATCTTATATAGATTAGTGTAGTAAACTAACCAACTTTGGGATTTATTTGAGCTCCCAAAGTCTCTTAGTGCTCTTAAGGCACATTTTTGACTTAAGTGTTCTTGAAGTGCAATTTGTGTTATATTGATCTTTGATGGTGTATAATAGTTTCTTAGGCTTGTTTTAGCCTTAATATATCATAATATAATGATTAATTATCATAATTAAGGTTTGGGGTATTTCAAAGAGAATGGAGTGGAAGTATGTTGTGAGTGGATGAAGGCTGATGTGATGATGAAAATGAGGAAGAGAGTGTGGGTATTTATAGGAAATAGAAGGGGCTGCGTGGTGGTAGACGTAGTGGGAAAGGGAAGAGAAAGGGCTGCAGGTTCGTCTGAGTCATCAAAAATTGGTGCCTAAATTAGGCACCGAATTAACGCGTTGAAAATATGTATTCCTGACCGCATTTACACGCGTCTGGATGAGCGTCCGAGTCTAGCTAATCCGGACTTCTCACGTCGGCACTAGAGTCCGAAGCTAGGACGCCTCTGTCTGAATCTGCGTCCGGGTCTGTGATCCGGACGTGTGTATTTTTTCCGGTTTTCTTCGCAAATTTCGACAGGCTCCAGATTCTTCATTTGAGCTCCGTTTTTGATCCGTTTGCGCCTACGCATTCTTCTCTTCGTCTACTTTGCTCCTAGCTTGGTTTTCCTCATGTTTAACCAATAAATATGTAAGATAATCAATAAAACATAAAACTAGAGGAAAACTTAACTAAAGTGGAGAAATGAGCAAGAAAAGTGCTAATATAACATATGAAATACACCCTTAAATCATGCTCATTTGGACACTTATCAGTAAGCAAGAGAGAAATTTCATGGGAGAGTTTTAAAGGAAGCTTTTATGGCTTTTAATGTAAGTTTTAGCCCTAGGGGAGAGCTTCATATATAGGCGAAGGGCTAAGTAGCCGCATTAAAGTAATTTTCGGTAAACAAATTGAGTTAACTTACTTAGTAAGCAAACTTGGAGATACAATCCGGATGTAAAATTTGTTTAAAGGTTAATGTTTTTGATTTCTTCTTTTTTTTGGGTTTGAACATAAATCTGATTTTTATTGTTTAAGTTCAAATTGGGGGAATTTTTGAGCCAAAAAATGATTTTTTTTCAAAGAGATAGAAATTCTTTGGTATAATGGGATTTTTCACCTTTAAAGAGTTGATAAAAACTAAAAACGGATTTTGAAAAGGCATACGTCATTATAGATGGAAATCCAAGTTAAAAATCTGATGTTGGCTCCTAAAAAATATTAACTTTGCAATATTAAACAAATAAAGAGTTGTCAAAAGGTTTTAAATTCATAAAAAGGGTTTTATAAAGGGGATTTTTAGAACTAAAACTGATCTTAACAACGACGATGATGTTTTGGTGGGATAGAATTTCAAAACAATTGGAGTAATAGATGGATTATATAACAATAAAAGGTTGTAAATGCTTAAACGTCATAATTGTCCGACCTTATGCCTTTTGACTATTTTGCCCTTTTGATCACATTCGCTTGCCTTTGAAGCTCTCCCAAGGATCCAAATTTTGGGTATAGTGATGAAACATATGAAATTGAGTTGAAGATCGTAGACACTACTTAGTTGTTCTTGGTTTTAGGTATTTGTGAAACCCGATTTCATTATATGATTATATGTTTGGAATAAATAGTTGTGTTATGAGTTTATAGTTTACAATCCACTGTGATTATGTATATTATGTAACTCCCTTCCCCTCTTATTTGAGCCATTAGATTTACTGGGAAAATGATGGGCTAATCTGGTGGTCTATTTTGTAGTAGTTAATATGAGTCTAGATGATTATGCCACATGGTTGGTAGGGAGATGAAGACATCAAATTAGGATGAAGATCCTAAATGCTTCAACATGTTAACCTCATACTTAAACTAGAGAATGAAGCTATATAACAACAACATTATACTCCCATTAGCAGTCTAATATGTTATGACCGGGAATGAATCAAAGGAAAAGAAAGATGAAGGTGGATAATGATCAAAAATTGAACTTTATTATTTAGGATTATCTCAATACCAATCTTGGTAGATTTAAATTCGTTAAAGATAGGACCAGCCTTATTATGTGTTAGAATTGTAAGATAGACAAGGAAATAAGAAGAGGTCACTGATCCTTATATGTTTGATCATACATTTAGCCCTTTATTTGATATTGAGTTTGGGGGGGGGGGGTGTGCAACGTAGGGCTAGGGGGGATGCTGGGGGTGAGCGTGGGGATGCTGGGGTTGGGCGTGGACGTGGATTTTAGACTTATTATGTTTCATGTGTTTTAAACATTTTGTCTAGTTTATAAAACCTTATTTATATGTTTGAAGTTTGCAACATTATTGTTTATGTTTGTATAATATTTTTCCTATGGTTTTCAAATCTAGAATTTATGATTAATTTGTTTATCTTATGCTTCTGCTTATTGTTGAGCCGAGTGAATATAATGTAACCTATTTTTTGTATGTACATAGAATGCCAATTTCTGTTGCAATATATGTGAACCATACTAGCAGAGTTACGCAGTACGTTGGGCGGTTTCAACACGGTCCTGGTTGGGCAATGATCGATGTAAACATTTCATACTCAAGAAGCCTAAACCAGTTGAAGTCATCATTGAACTGTGCAGTTCGTTCACATTTTGATAACCTGTCGCTTCATGTATATTCAATGGTGTGCCTTAGGATGGACCAAGACATATACAACTACACATTGACCAATATTCGAACCGGTGCACATGTGCTGCAAATGATCCAAAACTACTTGGATTTTGAAGATATCATGGAAAGAATCAAGATTCTTGTTAAGTATGAGGGTGATTCAGACTTTGAAGACCCAGATGTAGTCTGAGGCAGGGCCCAAGATGCTCGTAGGGCTGAAAGTTGTCGGCACAGTGCAGATGTAGTGAGAGGTCGTGGCACCAACTGAATGATCGCGCAATAGCTATATATTTCTTCTATTGCATTAGACTCAAAAGTTTGTAATGTGGTTATGCTCATGGAAGCGTACTTTGTCATTTATGTTTTTAAATTTTCATATAGACAAGAAATTCCCTGCCAAAAGAACATTAAGAAAAAAATATGTCATAACAAGGACTACAAAATAAACATGGCCCGTATTGAAGTGCAGAGACTTACTTGCATCTTTCTCAAACCACCAATTGTACTTACGTTCATTCAACAAGTGCACGAGCGATGCTACATCAGTACACCAACTACGGTCCTCCCTCCTGAATTTGCTACCAAATTATGAATATAAATTTTGTCAGTCGTGCTCTCAGGGTTCTTATCATGCCGATGGGTCCACATTTGTCGTGGCGTAACTCTGTTTCTATGAAAACATTCCATACTTCCTCTTTCATCCACGCTGAAGCGAGTTCGCACGAAATATGAGTGAGGATTACGAGCCAATTCATGGTTATGCATCGACTACATTACCAAGATTGACCACCGAGCAACCAGCCCACCATAAATGCTTATGCGGAACAGGCAGTTGCATTTCTTCGTAGTGCTCATCACCTTTGACTAGATGAGGACGAAATACCTTGCCTATTTCATGGCCTACTTTTGCCTTACCTCTCGTATCACATGGGCAGCAACCTCTTATATATCTGCAAATATTTTGCTTGTACTGAAATGTTGACATGTGTCTACGCTCACTTCTTCGTCATCAAATTCACCATCATTCTCACCTTTAACAACAAACATTTACGTGCAGTCAACTAATGCTTGCAGTACTGAACACGTAAATGGTCAAAGTGGTTACTTAAGAAAAAAACTAGACATATTAATCAAATTATCTTCAAAGTGTAATGATGCAAAGTAGGCGAAGAGAGGAACACGTAGGCGCAAACAGATCCAAAATTGGGGGTCAAACGAAGAAGATATAACGTTTTTAAGATTGACCTCCCTAGACGACTGACCCACCTAGGTCGGTTTGCAGGCGTGGACGCCGACATAGAGGCGTGGGTGTCGCCGCCGGTAACAATACATTGCCTTCAACGCCAACAAGCCATGGACGTCGACGCCAACTTCATATGGTGGTCATCGACGCCGCCATGAAAGGGTGGTCATTGATGCCACTGATGAGTGAATAAATGAGCATGTTTTAGAGGTATATTCATGTGCTTTATCAATGTTTTATCAACACTTTTCATGCTATTTTTTCACTCTAGCTAGTTTTCCTCTAGTTTTGTGTTTTATTGGTGTTTTACACAACTACTGCTGAAACCGGAGGAATAACATAGCTAGATATAAAGTAGATGAAGAGACGAACGCTTGGGCCAAACGGATCCAAAATCGGAGCTCTAACGAAGAAGATAGAGCAGTTATTTTCTCTCTGTCTCGGACCTCCCCAGGTCGACCGCCCCTGTGGGGCGGTTGGAAGTTCCGGAGGCGGGAAACGCTTGTTCCGGGGGCCGAAATTCTCTCAGGTCCGGACTGCCCCCGGGACCGCCCCTGTGGGGCGTTCGGGTTAAATCTGGCACGTAGAAATTCTTCAGACTCGGACCGCCCCAGGAAGACAGCCCCTGTGGGGCGGTCCGAATGAGATTTTTGCCTAAAATTCAGTTTTAAAAGCAGAAAAGAAGGAGAGAGAGGGGGGATTCTTCACAGACCAAAAGCAACGGGAAAACAAGAGAACCGAGAGAAGGAGAAGAAGAAGAAAGGAAAGGAAGAAGAAGAAAATGAGGAGAAGGCTCACCTCCATTGAAGCTCTTCTTCAACCTCCCATGGCTACTTCTTCTCCTTTCTCTCATTTTTATGCTTTAATGGTTGTGTAGTCTCCTTGTAGCTTAGGATGAGGATTTTGCCCCCAAATCCCTAAAGGCTCATCTGCATACTCGTCGAAGATCTCTGCATCGTCACCTTCATTATTTCCTCCATCCTTTTTGCTCCTTCTTCTGACAAATTTCTTGAAACCTTTCAAAACCATTTCCTTTATTTCTCTATCTTACTAAATGATTTTGAATTTGAATATGATTTTATAACATATTCACCTTTCTCATATAATGAAATTTGGATACTCCTCGTAATATGTCACAAGTTTTTGGTACATATTATAATTTTGAAGCAAGAGCGAAGTGGTTATTTCCCGACTAAGCGAATGGAAATTCGACTGTGTGTAGTGAGGTGTTTCTCTTTCAAAAAATTGTATATAACTATCTAATCTTATATTGGATTATTTTGTTTATAAACTGAAATATATATATATATATATATTCTTATTATAATATATAATCATTATATAATCATAATTGAAAATATTTCAATGAAGATGGAAAATGATAATCAGTGGAAGAAGGTAAAGAACCCAAAGAAGAAAAAAAATTAATTTGTTTGAAGTGTTATGTATGTTTAATATTTGAAAATCATTACATTTATTTAAAATTAATATCTAATTATATATTTTTATAACTTTTTTTAAACATCTTTGTAATTGTTTAAATTGTGTAGTATTTGAATTTTTTTTTGAAAAAATTCATAAAATTTATTTATTACCTTTTTAAATATCTTTGTAATTATTTATATTTTTGTAGTATTTAGGGGTGAGTATTTGGATAATTCGGTTAACCAAAATCCAAATTGTAAAAAGTAAATTGGATTTCGGTTATTTCGGTTAAAAACCAAATTATCCAAATTAAGACCAAAACCGAAATAACCGTTATCCAAATTATCCAAAATCCAAAATTTTTTTGAGTGAAAAACCAAAATCCAAACTGAAATCCAAATTTTAGCTAGTTTGGATTTCAACTAACTGAAATGTAGGGTTTGTGCTTGACTATTTGTCACTAAAGACTAGAATTAGAAATGAGAATATTCTTTTTTTAACCAAATTAGACAAAGTCAAAACCAAAATCCAAACCAAATTATAATTTGGATAATTCGGTTAACCAAAATTTTAAATTCGGTTAGAAAATTCGGTAAAAAATCCAAAAAAAATTATTTAATTCGGTTTTTGGATAAATCCAAAATATCCAAACTGAATGCTCACCCCTAGTAGTATTTAATGGTTTTTGAAAAAATTCATAAAATACCATGAATAAAACAAATGATATATTACGAATTCAAACATGATCTATAACAGTAAAATAGCTATTATTTATTTAATGAAATAAGAGTATGTTATGAATTATGCAACTTTTTATAACATGAATAATGAGTTTTAAAACCACGGACATCAAGAATTATGCAATTTGTTTCAAATAGAAAAAAAGGCGGGATGCAAAGAACTTCTATCCCTTTTTGGTTCACTAACGAAAAAAGAGTGAGCGAGAGAACTTCCTCCACATGGGAACTGGTTCGAACGGAAAAGAAGCGGAGAAAAACTGCAAATGATTGCAAGAGTTCTATAGTTTTGTACACATTTGAACCGAGTATGATCAGGGGATTGAACAGAAGGATCTGGGATTTCTATAATGAGTAGAAGAACGAAGCAATTATGGAGCCATGGGAAGATGTTCTAGATTTGGACGACTCCGATATCCCTAATCTCATTCGCCCTTGCAAACGCCAACACTCCCAATCCCAAACACAAACTCAACACGACGCCTGTAAAACCCTTCTCCCTTCTTCATTCCACCGGCAACCATCCAACCCTAATTTCTCCATCCAACTCTCCCCCGCTCACTCTCATCCTCCCGCTGAATCCCAACCTCACTTTCAGTCTCAATCTCCGCTTCCGCCGCGGGTTTCAGAGCCAGCCGCGGCCGTTTCGAGCTCTGTTTCCCCGATCCCAGGACCTGCGGGCGCTATGCAGGCTGCAATGCATCGGAGAAACAAGGATTGTGCTAAGAATCTACAGGGTAATGAGGTTCAGTCATCGACACAAGAGTACATGAGAAGGGTTGAGGAGAACGCGGATGAGGATTTCGCCAACAACTGTTTGTGGATTTCAGCTCTTGAATTCCTGGAAAGAAAGGGTAAAATCGGATTGCTATGCTATAGTCTAATTGGTTTTGCGTATCCTACTACTTTTTCGTTTCCGCTAATTTGGGAGATACATGGAGTTGATTGATTGGTTACATTTGTTCATTTTCCAGGTGTTACGAGGACAAAGCCTTTGAGTGATGTCAAGAAGCACGGAAGTGGGTACAACAAGATAGATATGGTACTACTAGTTTAATTCTGAACTAATGAAAACCTTATAGATCATAATTGAAGCCGAAAAATTATTGTAACTTAATTTACAAATCGGCATTCCAGATTCTGTCAGTTGCAGTTGAGAATTAGAAACATGAAGGGGTGAGAGGAGTTACAGTTACCTTGTTATTAGCTTGGTCTATGTAAACTCTCAAGTGTTAAATGCAGGACCTTGAGTTTAATGTCTTTCTTTGAACCAAATTATTGATTATCTTCTCTCTAAATCGATAACCCGTAGGTTGTTGCCATCGTCAAATCTTGCACCCCAAACGGTTTTGGTGATATGATGGTCGAGCTCAAGGTAACACCAATGACTCCTTGTTCTTGTTTTTGTGTTCTATGTACTGGCTATATTGATTAAGTTAGTTTGCAATTCGTGTTAGGATCCTACTGACACGATTGCTGCTAATATCCACCGCAAAGTCCTTGTTCAAGGGGGGTGCACAAGAGAGATGCTTGTTGGTTCTGTTTTAATACTTCAGGAGGTCTGTGGCTTTACATCATTGGACGTTTTTCTGATGATTAATTTTAAATCCACAAACCATCACATCCGTTCTCTAGTTTGACCAACAACGCGGTGATATTTCCTGTGAATGTGTCTATACGCTCTTCATTTCACTGAAACCAATACTTGATGATATTATTACTGGTTAACTATATGAAATCTCTTTGGGTTTATTCAGGTGTCTGTGTTTTGCCCTTCACATAGATCTTATTACCTGAGCATATCACTCAGCAATTTAGTGGAGGTATGTGCTCTGAACATGTATCTTACGGATTGTTATCTGGAGACCAGACATGTCAGGATGAAGTTTGATTAATTGAGCGCGTGATTAAGATGGTTGAGTCAGCCAGACCTCATTTGGTGATGTTGAATCAGGTATTTTCCAAAGAGACTGCAGGCCACAAGTCCAACTCGGCACCAGTAGCTAAAAATGATTCAGCTGGTATGTTTTCATATTTTAGCTTATCTTTCCTTCCTGTTTACCCCATAGTTTTCATGTAAATTGTTCTTGTGCACTTTCCTTTTGAATCCAATGAGAAACTTCCCATCGGTTGTATCCATCTGGGTCACTATTGTGCTATGTTTCTCTCCTATACTGTAAATGAAAATGTTTTTTTTTTTTTTTTGCTATACCTGTCTAATTGTTGATTCAATATGAACGACAGCCATGAGCTGCAGCAACAGCAGCCTTTTAGAGATGCCAGAGCTGCTGGAGTCCTCTGGAAGAACGGAAGAACATCCTACAGAGTACGACCAACAGAACTGCAACTTGAGCGAAAATTGGTATGTTAATGAACCTACGGGAATGGAGGAATGTGTAGCAGCAGCTAGTCCAACTATCGTTAACAACGCAGGGGAGATACATGCTATTCGAGATAGTGCTCGAGATTATAATAATATGTCAAACAAGCCAGCTGAGGAATATCTTGTGGATTTAAACTTCAAATTTTCTAGTGCCAAATACAAGCAGACCAATGAAAATGTTGCATTGGATTGCACTCAGACCGACATTGCTCCCTGTCGTAGTGCTCCAATGACCATCTCAAACCAGGATGTAAAGCAGTACATAGCTTCAGAACAAGGGCCAGTTTTCAAGAAAAACTGCACCCAAGAGCAATGTGATATTGAAGAAGATGACCAATTTGTTGCCCGTGAGAACACTGTTCAGATTGGAAGGATACCAGAAAACAGTAGATCTGCCGTGGACAATGATGGTCCCGTTACTAGCCACTTGAATGGGTTCAAGAACCATATACAAGAACCTCCTAAAGGGCTAATTCAACAGTGGACTGATGAACAGCTGGACATTCTTGACATGGATTATGATTTTTAGCCTGATTATCCAATAGACTAGCGCGCTACTTGGTATCACACGATGATTCTCCCACTCATCTGTATCTAGCTCTGTCCGTTATTTCGTGTTTTTTTATTTCCGTAAGTATGGGGCTTTCTTTGCAATTGCATGCTACCCACTTGTTAAGGGGCTCCGGATTTCCTGGATCTATGCCAACGTCTGCTGGCTGCCATCATTCGGGGTTTCAGGATATGCCAACTTTTAATGGCTCGTCACATGGGGGTTATAGGCCCCAGTTCGTTGAACTAGCTGATAGTTGATAGTTGATAGCTGATGAATGATTAGATAAGCTGAAAGCTATAATTAGTTTTAAAAAACAAACTTATTCTAAATAATCCGAATGTGTTGTCATTGTTAAGCTTATTTCAACAGCTTAATGTATAATTAGATTCATTAAAAAATTAAATGTAATATGTTAATTTACATATACATGAACATATTAGAAGTACTATAGTACAATTACAAATTTAATAAAATACTATTTACCAAATTTAATTTATCTTAATTACAAACAGAACATATATGTTGATTTTAACATAAATAATAAATAATGTGCAACATAAAATTCTATAATACAATTTTACTAATTATTTAATAAAAATAAGATTTACTAATATGTATATATCATAATTGCATAATAACATATATTTCATATAACTAATAAATAATGTGTAACAAAAATTATTCATACATATAAACTAACTATTTAAAAAACAAATATTTAATATTTAAATATCAAATTCATATATAACTATAGATGCATATTCATAAAACTATTATTAAATGTGTAAATAAATTTCTATAGTCCGTATTACATTATTTAATTAAAACAATATTTACTATCATAATTACTATTTGACAAACATTTATTTGTTACATTATACATTTAAAATTACATATATAATATATTTAATATATATTCATAGTTATATAAATAATAAATAATGTGTACACAAAATAAATGATAACGGAAGAAGCAGCATGCAAGATTTGTGCATGATCTAATATTAGCACAATAGGTTCACATGTTTATGCATGCAGGCAGGCGGAACAAACATGTAACATCCATGGTCTGCGCTAGGGGGTGCAACGGTTAAAATGGATATCCGTTAACGAAGTAAAATAAAGTACGGTGTTCGGTTATTTCGGTTATAACCGAATTAACCGAATTTAATACTAATATCCGTTTAACCGATAACCGTTTTTGGGTTACACTAATAACCGTTAACCGCCCCAATAACCGAAGTTCCTGAAATAACTGAACTTTTTAAAATAACTGAAATAATCGAACTTCCTAAAATAACCAAAAAACCCAAACCTTTGAATTAACCGAAATAATCAAAACCTAAAGTAAATATCAAATAAAATTATGGGGTTAAGAAAATTAAAATTTATAAAAGTTCGGTTATTGCGGATAACCGAAGTTTAAATTTTAATATCCGTTAACCGAATCGTACTTTATTACTGATAACCGTTTTAACCAAAATAACCGAACTTTTATAAAATGGTTAAAAAATACGATGAGTCGAATCCGAAAAAAGAACGGTTATTTCGGTTGCCGTTTGCTCACCCCTAGTCTGCACTGGTACCGATGTGCAATTGCATCACAGTGAAATATAATTACACACAAAATCTATCACGAAATTAATAATGTTGCCTTCCGTTGAAGTAGTTGCAGTACGGCTATTGTTAGAGAACGGACTTAGGCAACGAATCGCTTAAGTCATTTAGAAAAGGCCTTACGGGTTGCCTTTTTTGGTCACGAACTGGGCCATAGTTGATGACGGTGTTGTTCACAGTAGAACTCTTCCGCAGACTTCGATAGTGAAATTTTCTGGGTACCACAGTTGAGCAGATATGATTGATCCACTCAAAATTCAATGAAAAAAAAGTTTCTGTAGGATCTTGCATGCTTCCTCCCAATATCATCTCCGTTCTCGATGATGAAATTACAAGGGACTTGGATGCATCTCAAAGTCTGTTAATGAATTGTTTCTGGTCTTGTTTCTGCAATCAAACGATCGTAAAAAAAAAAAAAAAAGAGCTACTGTGTTAGCAAATCTGTTAGGTTTCAATGGGTCCTTTGTGGTTTAGCTGATTTACAACTATGATACGCTAAGGTTAAAGTAAAATACGTAAAAAGAGAGATTTGAAACAAGAGTTCATAAACAGACTCAGCATCTACTGTAAAAATAATCTTTTAAAAAAAATTAATTATACGAAGTATATTAGGAAGGGATGGTTGTGTCGGTATTCTTTTTGAATTTTACACTAGGAAATAAGTTTTAACTTTTAGTTCATTTTATATGTTACATTGTATAATATCATATTTATTTTTTCATCTTTTATACACGTTTATTCTTATTTTTACAAATTCATCTGGCACGCAGCTAGAAAATAATGAACCGCCATCTAAGATCAATGGACTATGTATATGAGCGTCCAATAGGCAAAGACTTGCAAGTTCAATTTCTTTTTTTTTTTCTTTCAATTAAAGGTTCAGTTTCATGTTAGCTGCTATTATAACCGTTTTGTGGTCAGTTGCCACATGCAACTGTCAAAATAAATTAGAGGTAAAATGGTATAAAATTGATGACAATTATTAGATCTACATTTAGATACAATGTTTGAATAATGTAGATGCAAGAAACTGACACTTAAATTGATAGTAAATGTCATTAATTTGCCACATACGCATGGGTTGTTCATTGGATGTGGATGGGTTTTGGGTCCGGTTAATTTAGGTCCCATTTGGTCGTTTGCTGTGAAAATTTAGTCAAATTAAGCCCATATTAATATCAGTGGATTAAGCTCAACTTAATGTGGTATGGGGTATTGGGCCATTCGTTTGGTACTGGAAATTATGGGATCCAAAAGTTGGCAAATACCACAAATGCCCTTGGCTCCTTTATCTGGCTTCTAGTATTTTCCATCACTTCTCCCCTTCATTCTACTTCCTTGTTCATTCTCTTCCTTGATCTCTCGTCTGAGTTCTAGACATTTTCTTGTTATTGCTATTCAACTGTGATTTCTGCTGTTTATTGTTTCGAATATCATCGACACTATTGTTTTCTAGCTTCTAGATCAAGGACTTCTCATTGAAAGGGTTTAGGTCCACAACAATGGTTACTTCGTACATTACTACTACTTAGGTGGCTCTTCCCCTCCCCCGCTCCATCTCCCTTTATGTTCTTCTTTTCCACTCGAACGTTTTATTGAAAACATCTCAGGTTCCTATTCAGACGCTCGCATTATGATTTGTGTCGACGAACGAGGTAGAAAAACTACATTTGGAATGATGGTGCTACTTTCCATGCGAGAGGGTTAAGAATCGGGCAAGGGGAAAAAAAGAGAACCCCACTTGTATAGGATGAAAAAGTAACTGGGGACAAACAGATAATATCTCAAGAGAGGGAAAACACAAACACTAGCTTAATTTATGAACACAACAAATGTGACCTCTATGGTAGAGGTCATAGCTTGCGAGAAAAATCCAGCAATCTAATTCGACATTAGAGATTAAAGACATTAATCTGCGTTTTTATTTTGGTCATGAAACGGAGGCTTTAAAGCCTTCTTATTGAATTATTAAGAGTCTTACAATCATCCTCTAGGATCGAGGCAATAAAATCAGGAGCTGTACTAAGAATGTGCAACCCCCTCTCCCACCTCTGTCTAGATTTGGCAAGCATATCAACCGCCCTATTACATGATCTAGGCGAGTAAAAAACACTAATATCAGTACCCGAAGCTAACACAACTTTACACTCATCTATCAATGGCTTATACACATGGTTACTGGGACAAAAAGAAACAAGCTCCACCACAATGGAGGAGTCTGAGCAGTTAATTACTTGCATGAGGTTTTTCCTCTGTATGAGTCAGACAGCTTGGAGGAGAGCCATCACCTCCGAGTACAGCACATCCCTCTTCCCTTGAACCGCAATGAAACCAGTCACCCACTCTCCTTTGTGGTCACGACACACTCCAGCTGCTGTAGAGCAATCAAACAAAGGGTTAAAAGAGCCATCAATATTAAATTTTAAGTAACTTAAGACCGGTGGTGTCCAGTAAAGAACATCCCTGTCGATTGGAACTCTCAGCTGGGGAGAATCAAATTGCTTCTCCATTCTTCATCTTCCATGCGCTATTGTTATACTGTATGGCAATGAGGACAGATCTGAATTGCAAAAACATTCTACATTCTACACCAAAAACTTTAGAGTTTCTCCAACACCAAAGTAGATAACATATAATCGGAAACAATGCTTTCAATTTATCTTGCATCATAAATAAGCCTTTCCTGCCTAAATGACTTGATACCCAAACATCTAGAGTTGAAGCATAAAATAAATTCCTCCGTTTTGAATCCAGAATTCTATCCCAAATGCTACTTGCCACTTTACAATCTCGCAAGATGTGTAGGATAGTTTCTGTTTTACCGCAAAAATGGCAAGAAAAATTAGATGTGAAGCCAAGACTATAACGTCTGGAATTTGTCATAAGTTTGCCAAGGCAGACTCTCCAAAGGAATAGCTTTATCCTCTCCTGCACTTTCATAGACCATATTTTTAAATAAACCTCAGCCAGTCCGTTAGAGACAGTGTTATCATGAAGTTTTCCTGAAATTAGACTGTAGGCAGATTTAACACTGTAGGATCCTTTCGGGTCCAGCTGCCAAGATAAAAAATCTGGGTTTCCCGAAGGAAAAACCATGAAGACACTAAGTATAGTGCAGAAGGTAGGGGGCAGAAATTATAAAGCCGATCCCATTTCCAACCACTACCTTCCTTCCAATAATCAGCAACCTTAGCCTGTAAGTCAATCAAAGGAATCTCTTGCGTAGCAATACTTAACAGATTAGGAAAATGCACCCAGTAGTCAGACCAAAAGTTCACAGATTTACCATTCCCAATTATCCAAACAGCTCCTTTTTCAATGACATCAACACTGTATGTTTTTCAATTAATGGAACATCTACTCGATTCAGGTTCGAGTATACTAGTAAAGCTTTATTGCATAGGTATTTGTTTTGATGATAAGGTTCCACCAAGATTTACCCAAAACAACTTATCATATCACGCTATCTTGCGTAACCCTAAGCCCCCTTTCAGTTGGGTTGCAAATAATATCCAGCCTACATCATGTAATTTTCTCTCCTCTGAATCGTGACCCCATATGAAGTCACGACACAACTTATCTATCCTGAAATACCCCAAACTTAAATGTGTTGATAAATCATGTAATTATTTTATTTTAAGGCTAATTAAGTCCTTAATAATTTTGGTGAAGAAAGAGAAACCAAAAGAAATAAGAAAACACGTTAAGATCGTAAAACGCAATAACGCGCGTTAAGAAATCTTGAGAGGTATATGACCTTTATTAAGGTTCTAAATGGATTCTTTGGACTTAGTTATATACTAAGAACATTCGGGAATGATTCCCGAAGAAAACAAATCCAAATAATGCGTTAAAACGCTAATGGAGTCTTAAAGCACGTTTTTCGAGAAAACCCAAAAACGTGACTTTAAACAGTTAAATGACCCCGTAAAAATTATAGTTAATCACATAACTATAATCAAACATTAATGGGAGCTTAGGCGCCATTAAAAATAAAGAAACGAGAAAAATCCAAAAATGGACCCGGATTGATAAATACTGACAATTCAAGTTTTACGGGTGTTAGTTGCTAATGACCATTGTTTCCTCTCTCCCATTTGTAAAATCAAAATCAGATTTCCCTCTAAATAAGGAGACTCACACGTTTTTGGGTCCTCTCACATATTTACATACTTTAATTTATTCACTAGAGTACAAGAAAGAAATAAAATAAGATAAAAAGCAAAGTACACTCATTACCTCCCTCTCTCACAATTCTCTTTCCTTTCCCCTTTTTCTGTGTGACTCACGAATTTTTCCCCCTCTTCTACTTATATTTGCTCTACCTTATTGAAAAAGTAACAAAAGCAACCATGTGAGAGAAGAACAAAAGTACATAACTCATTCTCTCACAATTCTCTTTCCTCTACCCCTATTCACTTACGAATTCTTCCTCAACAAAACACTCCTCCTCCTTCATTGCTCCTCCAATGGCGATTTATATAGCCCAACCAGCTCAAGTTTTTCTCCTCCATTTTCATGGCTTAAACCAACTCAAAACAACAAAAAAATTACATATTCTTGCTTCCCTCATCAAGGGCTTCTACTCTCTCTTTTCAAAATTTGAAAACAATGAAGTTGAATTCCATGGGTGTAGCTCATTCTTGAAGGAAAGACCTCCATTGTTGAGCCAAAATACTCCTCATTGTTCTAAGGTAAGAAAGGAGCAAGAAAAATTATATTTTCCTTTATTTCTTTCATGACCTATTTTTACCTTGTTTAAAGCTTCATTATTCTCTTCATTCTAGCATTGGATATCTTCAAGAAGTGATGGAGGATTTTTTAAATTGATTGCCCAATTACTCCCTTGGAACAAAGAAGGTAATTCCCTCCATTTCTATACCTAAAAACACTTTCTTGTTCTAGGGTTTGTCTCAAGAGCTCATTAGTTTCATCAATGCTCATTGTTATTCATTGGGTTTGGTCATTAGCGTAGCAATTAACTCCCATTGGAAACCAGTTGTGGAACAAGAAGTAAGGAGGAGAAAGTTTTGAAAGAAAAAACAAAAGGTAATCAACTTACCATAAAACTAGTGGTGTGTTTTAATAATGTAATTGTGTTTGAGTGTAGTGCAGGTGTTGCTAATATATGAGGAAATTCAGTTTTTAAATAATGCAATTTAAGGGCCTAAGAGCCAAGCTATCTAAAATTAATGCATTTGATTGTTGTTGTTGTCAATGTAAAGAGATTTATGTGTGTATAAGTGCTTGGAATGAGTTTAAATGTTGAAGGGATTTAGATGTGATGAATAACACTTGTGAGTATGTTAAGATTTGTAGGGAGGTCATGGCAAAATTGGTGTAGAAATTTAATGACTTAAGTACACCTTTAGGTAGAAATGAGCAAGGGAACAACTAGGTGTGTATGGAGAGTTATGTGGTGAAATATCCACCTTGGAATTTGAATTTAAGTGAGTTATGTTGTTGGGGTAAAACCTAAGATAAAAATGATGTAAGTTGCATTATAGTAATGCTCAAGTTGTGGAATGTTGAGTGAGTGAAGTTGTAAGCAAAACTTACCTCTTTGGAGCCAACACAATGCAAGTTCTAGGAAATTGAGTGAGGGAAACCGTGGGCATCTAAATCAAACCTTAATGTGTTAATTAAATGTATAATTATAATTTCCTAAGGCTAATTAAGCCCTTAAGAACATTGGTGAAGAAATGAAAACCAAAAACGAAAAGAAAATGCGAAAAATCACAAAACGTGAAAACACGTATTTAATTATTTTAGGAGGTACATAACCTTCGTTAGAGTTATAAATATATTTTTATCCTTAATTACACACTGAGAACGTGTGGGAGAAATTCCGGAAGAAAACGGATCCAAACAATGCGTTAAAACGCTAACGGAGTCTAAGGCGCGTTTTTCGAGGAAACCCAAAAACTGACTTTAAACAGTTAAACGACCCCGTAAAAATAAGTTGATTTTATAACAATAATTAAACATTAATGGGAGTTTAATAGCCATTAAAAACAAAGGAAAGAGGAAATTCCGGTAAACAGTCCCGGTTAGCGAATAGTACTAAACCGGGTAATTAAACGAGCGTTTTCTGTCAAAAGAGAAAAACGCTCCAGCGTGTTTATATTGGTGGGCCGGTTTTATTTATGTAGACAGCCCACTCACATGTGACTAGTTAACTAATTAATTAAGTCAAGAGAGAACAAATAACAAAGGGGCACAAATACCCCTCACTCTCTCTCTCCTCTTTCCTTTTTCCTCCTTTCTCTCTCTCTCTCTCTCTCTCTCTCTCTCTCTCTCTCTCCTCTCTCCTATCTCCACCGGCTCCATCTTCTTCCCCACTCCATCGATTTCTCTCCTCCTTCTCCAATGGCTACCACACTTCAATGTCATCCCCAAGCTCCATTTGAGCTCCAATCACAAAAATAATTACATATTCTCCTTCCTCTCATCCTCCTCTATCATCCTCTCTTTCCAAAATTCCAAAAGGATGAAGTTGACCTCCATGGGTTTTCACCATTTGAGGAGAAAATGGCACCATGAGAAGCTTGGAGCCTCCTCTTTCTTCTAAGGTAAAAATTTCCAAGAAAAAGTCATTCCCTCTTCATCTCTTGGTGTAATTGATTTTTCACCATTTTTGATACCTTGTTTTCTCCTTGTTCTTGAGCTCCATTTATCCTTCAATGGTGGAGTAGTTTCCTTCTTGATTCAAGGGAGAAAATCCCTCTTAAAAGCTTCAAAAGGTAACCCTAATTCTAGCCCTTTGATTAAATTGAGTTTCTAAGGGTTTAGATAATTAATTGTGTATGTTTTGTGTTCTTGGGTGTTGGGATGGAGTTTGGAAACTCCATACCCTCTTAACCGATTTTTGGAGAAGGTTTGGAGCAAGAGGAGAATTTAAGAGACTTGTGAAATTTAAGGTAAGAAGAACTACCTTAAACTTTGTTTATAAATTGTTTAAGTGTTTGGGATGGGTAAACAAATTAATGAACCCAAAATTATGGATTGGAATATATGTTGGAATGTGTTTAGTTGGTTTTGGAGGAATTTGTGAATTGATGTGAGTTGAGGGCCTTAAGAGCCAAATGTTTTGAGTTTGAGATTTACATTGTGGTTGTGGAGAGTTATGGTGATTATGTTGTTGATGATGGAATTGAGGAATTGTAATGTGCTGTTAGGACCCTTGAAAGGGTGTGGCTAGATTAGGAATGTAGGGGTTGTGTTTTGATGATAATTGATGAGGATGAATGTGTAAGGTTATGGGGAAGTTATGGCAAATTTTGGATGGGAAATGAGTGAAGAGTTGGTCTTGTAATGGGATAATAATGGAGCTAGGAGAGTGCAAGAATGATAGCAAAATGGTGCTAAACGACTTGGGATTTTAATGAGTGAGTATGGATTTTTGGAAGTGTAAGAATAGATTGAAATTTGCCTCAGGTTGCTGAAAATTTGGGTACGTCCGAACTTCCGTCCGGACTTGGAAGTTCGGACATGCCCCGTTGCGTTAAAAATTTTTCCGGAGTTGAGTGATGTCCGGACTTCTGTCCGACCTTCGAAGTCCGGACGCGTCTAAAATTTTTTCCCAGACTTGTGTCTCGACTTGTGTCCGACCTTAGATGTCCGGACACAAGTTCGGACGTGTCAAAAATTTTTCCCAGGTTTTAGTCTCGACTTGTGTCCGACCTTAGATGTCCGGACACAAGTTCGGACACCTTGAAATTTTTCCCGGATTTGCTCTCGACTTGTGTCCGACCTTTGATGTCCGGACACAAGTTCGGACGTGTTGAAAATTTTCCCCAGACGTTGCTTCGACTTGTGTCCGACCTTAGATGTCCGGACACAAGTTCGGACACAGTGAAATGTTGACCAAAAATTTTGTTTAAGAGTAGGAAATGACATCCAATGATGGGGATTGATATGTAATGATGTTATAAGGTTGTTAAGGATAAATTAAGTGAGTTATAAAGGTAATTGAGTGGTGAAAAGTTGTAATATAAATGTAAAGTTATAAAACTACCGAACGGGGCTAATCAAGGGCGCATTAGTCGTTAAATAATTGTGTTACCCCGATGTTGATAAAGGTAGTAATAATGTTATCAGTTATACAAAGATTTTCAAGGAACATGTGATGACACGTAGGAGTGCATCTTCGGTGACAGGTATGGTTTTCTTGCAACCTGTGTCCTAACGGATTACACCGGCTTGTATGCCAACATGTTTTTCTGTGTGTTTGCCACCTTGCAAGATAAAGCATGAAATGAGTTTATAGTAATTCATTATTGTGGCGTAATCAATTCCGATACCGCTTAACCTTAATTATGTGTTAAATAATAGTTAACCGACCTTAGGTTCACATAAGAGTTCGGTATTCGGAATAAACGTCCCAACCCACGGGAACGTTCTAACTACGGCTATCCGTGTGTTATTGTATGTTGTGACAATGTGTGATGTATGTGTCTTGTTTAACGTGTTGTTGATGTTGGATACTGTTATCCATGTTTGTCAAAAAGGGATATGATTCCCCTTATGTGTCTAACCGAGTTAGTAACACTAGGTGATGTATGTATGTGATAAGTTCCATAAGGGAACCTCTAACTAATAAGTATATGTTATGTATGGAGAGGAATCCGGTTGTTCCGGTCGCGCGTATTGTTTGGGAGTTAATATATATATATGTAAATTAACTCCCATCCTGTTATGTTAAGGGTTGATTTCCTTCATTGGAATTCGACCTCCCATTAGCTTAGCCAAAGCTTACCTACCCGACCTCCATATCGGGCTAGGAGGGAAATTATGTGTAATGTTGTTAGGGTGTTGACGCCTATGTTGCCTCGACTCCCTCTCTGTTATGTTATGGTTGTTTTTCTTCCTGGAATTACAACCACCCACAAGCTTAACCAAGGCTTACCTACCTCATCACTATTGGAGCTAGGGGGGAATTATGTATGTTGTGATTGGTCCTATATGAGGCCACCACTCAAGTAAAGGAAATGTATGTATGTTGTGCTCGGGCTTATATCACCCCGGCATTCCCTAAGTAAAGTTATATCCTCTAAGAAGAGAGAAATTAAGTTGTGTATTTTATAAAGTGAGGTGTGTTGTTATTGAGTGTGTGTGCTAATGTGTGTTTGTGCCCTATTAATGGATGTTTGCTTATAAGCATGATATGTGTGAGTTGTGTATGTTTGAAATAAAATCAACCTCATGCTAAGACGACAAATAGTCGTGCGTGGCCCGGTAGCATGCGGGCTGCGGGATTACCATACCAGCAAAGGTGCTGACCCCCTTTGGGGGCTCCCATTACTTTACAGGTACAAAGGAGCTGGAAGCCGTTCGAGAGTAGGACGGGTAGTTGTTGTACATGGGTAGACATTCAAATTGAACATGTATTGTAGGTGTAGTAAGACCGAAGTTGTTATCGGCATTAGTTTTAAATACTCGGTACAGCTGTAATATGTATAATGATTGTTGGACATGATACAGGATTAATGTGTAGCCGCTCGGGAATTTAGTCCATCAGACCGGTACAATGTATGTATGTTAGCCTTGTTAGCCACGTGGGTGGCTAACGGCGTGTAACACCAAAGAGTTAAGTGATGTTGTGAGTTATGAATTCCGCTGCGATATGTTGTTAAGTATGTTGTCAGTAGTTGGGGTGTTACAAAATGATGTAAGTTGCATTATAGTAATGCTCAAGTTGTGGAATGTTGAGTGAGTGAAGTTGTAAGCAAAACTTACCTCTTTGGAGCCAACACAATGCAAGTTCTAGGAAATTGAGTGAGGGAAACCGTGGGCATCTAAATCAAGACTTGGGTGATGAAATTAGACAATGGATTAGAGAGGTTTAAGGTGTCCTTTTAGGGTTATAATATGCCTAAATACATGTGTGATGATTGGGGAAACAATGGATGAAGAAAGGAAGGTGAAACAGAGTCAAAAACTGTTATATTGCATTATTCTGGTGGTGGTCCGGGTTTGTAAATCGGTACACAAACCCGGACCACATCAAAAACAAGGCAGAAAGTCATTTCAGGGTTTGGTCCAGGTTTGTAACCCCGGACACAAACCCGGACCACATGAAAAATTAGGCAGGAGGTTTTTCCGGGATTGGTCCGGGTTTGTAACCCCGGACACAAACCCAGACCAGTGTAAAAATGCTCCAGAATGTTATTTAAAGCATTCTAATGATGGGGAATTGATTGGTGATGGTATTAGATGATGTTTAAAACTTGTTTAGTGAATATTAAAGGTCATTAAGTGTATAAACAAGTGTTAGATTGATTGAGGAAGTTGAGAACTTAAGACCACCTTGGTAAAGTGAAGATTAACGGGACAACGAGGTTAATTACGGGTGTACTAATCATTTACATACCGTATTGTCTTGGTGATAATAAAAACACTTGTAATGTCATCAGTGATTCGGGAAGTATCTAAGGAACGTGAGGTGACACGTTAGAGAGATCCCTTGGTGAAAGGTATGGTTTTCTTACACACTGTTTGCTACCGGTTTACACCGGCTTGTGTGATTGTGTGTTTTCATGTGTTTTAACCTTATAAGATTAAGGCATGTAATGAGTTTACAGTTATTATTTTTATGTGGCGTGTACGTCCCGATACCGTCTAACCTCAAAAACGTGTTAACCCCACTAGCTACAAACGCTAGGGTCACGAAAAAGAATGGTATTCGGTTTAACGTTCTCAATCTCGAGATCATTCTAATTACGGCTATTCGTGTACTGATTGTGGGTTGTTGTGTGTGGAAATAACTTACCTCCCTTGTGTGCCTAACTGGTCTTGGATGACCATAAAGTATTGTGTTGTGATAAGCCCCGTGGAGGGAGCTTCTAACAAGTGTATAGTTGGGGGGTGAGGAATCTGGTAGTTCCGGTCGCGCGCGCTATGTATGGGAGTTGGTCTCTATATTGATTCAACTCTCTCCCTTGTTCGGTTGTTTTCCTTCTTGGATTTCAACCTCCCATGAGCCTACAGCTGGCTCTCCTACCTTGACTGTTGTTCGGGGCTAGGGGGATATGTTTATGTGTGTACCGGTGTGTTCGGGATTAATAAACCCGACACATCTGGGTAATACTTACGTTCGACAAACTGAACGTATTGTGCATTAATATATATATATATATATATTTATATCAAGCTTGTCATGAGAATGAAAATATTCTCTAGGCTCTATAAGATTGACTAACTTCAATCCGCGGTTCGAGTCCTCACAAGACTCGTCCCTAAATTTTGTGTGTGTATGTTGTTGTGTGGAGTGTGTTGTTGAGTTGATGCACGTTGATCAAGGAGATCAACCCCGTGTTTAATGTGAAATGTGTTTATGTTCTTATATGTTGTTATATAATGTTTAATATTATGTTATGCATGTTGGATGTTTAAATCAACCCCATGTTCATAACGACAATTAGTTGTGTGTTGCCGTTAGCCGGCGGCTTGTACGTTAACCATACCAGCCATAGGTTGCTGAGCCCTTCGGGGCACCAAATTTTATTTCGGGAGAATGATCGAAGAAGCGGAGTCACATTAGCGTTGGAGTGAAGAGCGATCCTTTTATTCATTTTTGGATAGTTAACCCGAGTTGTGCTTGTACACTCGAGGTCGATCATATCATAGAACGTTTAAAACAGATTTGTGACTTTTGTACATTAACACTCGGTATAGTGATTATGGAATTGTGTTGGTTTGTAGTACCTAATGCTCGGGAATTCTTGTTCATTGGACCGATACACTTGTACGTATTAGCCTTGTTAGCTACGTGGGTGGCTAACGGCGTGTAACACCGCCCCTGTTAGTTAGTGGTTGTGTTATAAATTCCGCTGCGATTATTTGTTAAGTGTCCAGTTCGTAGTTGGGGTGTTACATATCCTATCACAGACCTTGTTTGGGATAAGCTGGCACTACATGGTGTGAATTGGGATAGAAGACACAACACTTTTAAGTAGACAAACTCTCCCAGCCATTGAAAGGGACTTCCTTTTTCATATTGCAAGCCTCTCTTTTACCCTAGATAGGACAAGATTATAATTATGGTTAGAATCCCTACCTTGCTTAATATGAACTCCTAGGTATTTACCGAAATTCCTAGTAGTATACATCCCTGCTTCTAGTCCCATGATCCTTTCCCTCTCAGCACTTACATTCCTGGACAGGAGAACTACTGATTTTTTAAGACTAACTACTTGGCCCGAAGCTTTGCAAAAAACATCTAGGCAGTCACGCATTACTCTCACCTGACTAGGACTCGCGACACCAAACAGAACCAGGTCATCAGCAAAGCAACAGTGGGAAAGAGTATTATCTTTCTTACCTAAACAGAGAGGGCGCCAGCATTTCCTATTTACTTCTGATTGAATAACTTGGGATAATCGCTCCATGCATAGCACAAAGATGAAGGGGGATAGTGGGTCTCCTTGACGAAGACCCCTCTCAGCTTTGAAAAAATCAGTAAGACTGCCATTCCAGTTTATTTGGAAGGATACTGAGGTGATGCAATTCATAATTAGGGTTTTAAAACCACGAGGGAGCCCAAGACAGTCCAAGGTTTTGCTAATGAAATCCCAAGACATAAAATCGTATGCCTTTGCTAGATCTACTTTCATTGCTAGATATCCCTCCCTTGCCTTGGAATTTTCCATGCAATTTACAGCTTCTTGGACAAGGACTATATTCTCAAAAATACTACGACCAGGCACAAAACTAGCTTGGCTATCGGACACCCATGTAGCCATGAAAGGTTTAAGACGATTAGCAATAACTTTAGCTAGAACCTTATACTGCACCTTACAAAGAGAAATAGGTCGGAAATGCTTGACTTCTAAAGGATGCTCAACTTTTGGAATAACAGTAATAATAGTCTCATTGAGACTAGGATCAAAGCTGTGGCATGAGAAAGAATCTGAAACAAAACTGATCAGCTTGGGTCCAACTAAATCCCAAAAATTCTGGTAGAACCCCACAGGGAAGCCATCTTTCCCCGGAGCTTTAAATCCTTTCATGCTCCTAAGGGCAGACCAGACTTCCTTAGGATGAATCTGATCATTCAAAGTCAACAAATCCATAGGTTCTAGGGGTGTAAACTCGTGACCTTCTAGGGCAGTCCTACTAGGGTTCTTAAAGCCAAACTGATGTAAGAAATGACGCCTAACTAAACACTCTAGTTCAGAACTATCCGAAACCCAGGTACCATCAGGGCCCATCAGTTTGAGGATCCTATTTCTACTTCTCCTAATCGAAGTTTTTGTGTGGAAGTAAGAGGTGTTTCTATCTCCTAAAGCAATCCAGTTATCTCGAGATTTCTGAAGTCATAAAGACTCCTCTCTAATCTGCCACAAATCCAATTCTCTTAACAGTTTTCTTTCCAAACCTCTTAGGTGATCACCATTACCATGATCTACAAGCCTTTGAATCCCTCTAAGTCTACTCAGGATCCTATTCTTTGCATAAAAAATATTACCAAAGATCTGTCTGTTCCATTTAGCAAGATGATCACTAAGGGTATTTGTAGCAGCCTCTAAACTCGAATTTCTATCCCAGACTTGGTTAACGGTCTGCATAAAAATAGGGTGAGAAAACCATGCAGCTAGAAACCTAAAAGGTTTTTTACCATGACTTAGAGGGGGAGGGGGGGTTAAGGGTAACACAGATAGGGCTATGATCAGAAGCTACTCTAGGAAGAATTTCGATTGCAGCATCAGAGAAGACATTCCTCCAAGTAACGGTAGCAAGAATTCTATCAAGCTTAGCACAATGGGCACCATTAGTCCAAGTATAATTATTACCAAACATATTAATATCAATTAAATTCTGATCATTGAACCATCTAGAAAAATCCTTATCTACCCCACACGCACTACCCAGAGATTTATTTCTATCCCTAGGAAATAAAGTAGCATTGAAATCCCCCCCCCCCATAAACCAACATTCTTCTTGTAACTTATAGGACTGTCTCAATTGAATCAGCTAATCCCATAGAGTACGTCTAAGACAGTTATTAGGCCTAGCATAAACAGCAGTGAAAAACAATTTTCGCTCATCATTAAGGATCTCACAATGAATAAACTGGGTACATGACTATGCCAAAGAATCCAAATATCTTCACTGAAACCATCAGCATCCACATGAAACACACAATTAAAGCCCAACTTAGTACTAACATGTTCAGCAATAATACCACTAATTCGAGGCTCAAGAACAATCACTACGTCTGGCCTTTCCAACCGATTCAAATCCTTGAAGGTGCGGTGAAAACTAGGTTTTTGGGCACCCCTAACATTCCATATCAGAAATTTATTAGCCATAGAGAGAAAGACTTACAGAGATTTTGGTTGTTAATGGCTACGCCATCCAGGTCCATCTTTATCTGGGGGGATGCTCTAAATCATCGAGCTGTGCAAATCGGTTGATGGACAGCGAGATTCCGCTGGACTTTCTCCCACCTGCGTTCGCATCTTGGATTGTTCTGGATTCAGAAACCACGCCTTCTTCAATTTGAGCGCGAGGGGATAGCCCCGTTCTAGAGTTGCGGTGGGGCCGTGGAGGTGAACTTCCCAGATCCGAAGGTGGGCCTAACTTGGTATTAGTGACCGACTTCTTATCTTGGCCATGATGGGCATCGACTTTTGCTTTGTTATTCTCCGGTATGGGGGTTCTCTTTTGCGAGGACGCAGGATTTGACTCACCCGTGGGTTTTTTAATATTTCTGGTGGTATTTCTTCACTTTGGTATCTTCCAATCTCCATAGTCCTCCTTGATATGCTCTGAGATTGTCTCGTCTACTTCGGGAACTAACTTGACACTAGCATCTTGCTGAACTTCTCTTTTGCAGTCTTTGAATGGGCACGTCGAATCTTTGTGCCCATAACATCCGCACTGAAAACAAATAAGGTGGAGTCCTTCATATTCGATTTTCATGGTCCTTCTTCGAAATCGACACTTGGCTAAAAGAGGCTTTGTGAGATCTATCTCCACCGCAACTCTAGCTACTCTTGACTTTCCAAAGTATGATGATGACAGATCAACCTTCTTGACCTTTCCAACTTTAGAACCCAAAATTGTGAGAAACTCCTCATTGTAATATTCACATGGGAGATCCGGAAATCTCACCAGGACTTCCAAACATTCCAACGCTTCAGAATTAGGGTTAAAGTTTGGTCTCCATCTTCTAATTGTTAAGTATCGATCCATGATTGGCCAAGGGCCTTCTGATAAAACGAACTACAAATCCTCCGTATTTGAGAAAACAATATTGTAGAACCCGTTTGTCAAGTCTTCCATCCTAAATTCCCCTTTTAACTTCCATCTGTTGCGTACTCTCTCGAACAGGATCTTCATTGGGATAGTCTTACCCAGAAGTTTTACAATGATCATATTCTGCCATGGTCTCCTAAATTTCAATTTCTGCTCCTTTGACAGCAAAATTGTTGGACATTTTGGGTCATCCCCGTTCATCTCTTCGTCCTCGTCATCTGAGATATCTTCAAGGTTATCACCCTCCGCCAGATTAGCTTGTAGATTATCGCCCCCTGCGACCACATTCTTGAACGAAAATGAACGGGAATCTTCATCCATCCCCAGAATAGGCTCTGAGTTTACCCCAGAGTCCACCACCGAAGCGAAATCTCCCGAATTCCTTTGTTTCTTTGCTGAGTTCCCAAGCAAATCTTGGTCGTCCATATTCCAAACTTCAGACAGAAACTCGAACACAATATGGCACCTTTACCACGGAAAAAATAAAGAGAATAAAAAAACAGAGAAAGGAGTAGTGTTAGGCTACGAGATGCAGCCTAGGTCACCGGCGATGGACAGGTTAGAGGCGTCGAAGTGGTCGGTGGAGATTAGTTCACGACTCTCATTTTCTTTGGAAGATGATTCGTCTTTTCCTTCCGTTCTCCATTAATCTGCGTTTTTTCACATTAATGGTTGATGGCTCTACTGAACAACCCCTAACGTATACCAGTTTATTTTATTTTATTAGAGCGAGACGGGTTTGAGTAAGGCTAATTTAGTAGAGGTGGTAGTTCGGGTCAATCGGTTTGGTTCTGGTTGATTTCAAATCGTCCAGTATTTGGTTCGGGTTGGATCGGGTCGGGTGAATTCGGTTTGTTCGGGTTGAGTTTGGTTTGTTGAAATTTCGGGTCGGTTTGGATCAGTTTGGGTGACTTTCAGTTTAGGTGACTTTCGGTTTGGTTGACTTTCGGCTAGGGTGACTTCGGGCTGGGTAACTTTCGGTTCGGGTTAGCCTCTGGTTTATTCGGTTTTTTCGGGTCATGGGTCTAATTCGGGTCAATTATTCGGTTAAATTCGGTCGGAATTAAAGAATCAAGCAACTCAATAATCATGATATGTAAATCTGACTTCAATCAATCTCAACAAGTATGAATGCATATAAAAGACTAATTTAAACAAATAATTATAATGTGTATCATGTTATACATTAGTAACCAACTTTTAACTGAACATAATTATTGATGTAGTTTTATTTTATTTAGTAGTTTCATTATTTTGAGAGGATATAAGGTATGTTCGTGGATAGTTAATAACTTTGTATCAAAGTGTAGTAACTTGTTTTTTCAATCTATTAATGGTGACTATTTTGGTACCCCTCCTATTTGTGAGGGTACCCTCTTTCTTTAATCCAATTACAATTTGACATGTGTAATATTATACTTATATTATTTTTTAGATTTTAAATAGTGTCTTCGAATTTATTAACTAGTCCTTGAGTAACTTAACTAAAAGAGTTTAATTGAAAATTGAAACACTTTATTAAATATTTAGAAATTAGTAACTTCCCACCTTAATGTCAAATACATCAGTCGTCTATTTTTTTCTTCATAAACTATTTAATAGGAGATTTTAGTTTAATATAGTTTTTGAAAAAATTAAGACAAAATTTACTAGTGATTATGTATCGTTGAAGAAAACTTTTATAAACAAAATATATACATTACTCTACATTTTAGAATAATATAAGTAAATGTACATATTTAATTTCATTAAAAAATAAAATAAAGAAAACACTAATAAATTTTTACCTTTGAACTTTTATTTTATAATAAATCTCTAATGACTCATGATATTTCTTTGTAAACATTGTTCCGTATTTTCATGTATGGTATTATATTTTTTGGTATAATGATAGTATTGTGGGGCATTGATTAGTGTTGTATGATATAGATGTTAATTACTTATTTATATTCAAATTAGATATCTGGTATGAACATTTTGTTTCACCCTCATTATCTCCTATAATTAATGTAATATATTCTTTCGGGTCACATTGGATATATTCATTCGGGTCACACTGAATTTGGTTCGGGTTCGGTTCGGTTGGTTTCGGTTCGGGTCACTTCGGATTTCGGGTCATCGGGTTATGGGTGGCTTCGGTTCAGTTGATTTCGGTTAGGATGACTTTGGTTCGGATGGTTGTAGATTGTGGTTTATTCTCAATTTTAAAATAATACGGTTCGGTTTGGTCCGGGTCGGTTTGTTTCGGATTTCGGGTCATTTTTCAAGTTATAGTTTTCGGTTGAGATTCGAATAGGATCGGATTGGTTCGGTTCAGTTTTTTGGGTTCGGGTCAGTTTTACCAGGTCTATAATTTAGTATAATACTGGACCAGTTTATTCTCTTCGATCGCAACAAATTCGCTCTAATCATATTGAATTTTGTTATGTCTAGTTATTTTACTATGGAGTGGAGACCCTGCACTTACGCCAGGGTGTAATATGGAGTAATATGGAGAAGATACATGTGTCATGTTGTGGTTGGAGGAAAAATAAATAAAGGAAAAAAAAGTAGAAAAAGATATAATAATGATGCACGCTAGAGAAACAACACGCACATACGGGTAGGGGAGAGAGGGAGGAGAGAGAAATAATTTATTTTTTCAAAATGTTATAACTCACAAAATATAAGTGCAAAAATAAAAAAAAATTATACCATTATTCATCATTTTTCGTGCTCTTCAAAACTAGATGCATCATGGATATGTTTTGGTAAACTTAAAATTTTATGTTTTTAGAATGATTATATATTAGGTATTTTTAAAGTGAATCTTACTCATTAGTAAAATGAATCTTCTTTAATAATAAAATGAACCATATTCAATAGCAAAATGAATCTTACCCCAAGCACTCTAAAAACCACCCTTGAAAAGTTAAAATCGTCGAAGACATTTTTAGGGTTTGTAGTGTAGAGTTTAGGGTCTAACGACCCTAAACCCTAAACCACAAACCCTAAAAACCTGTCGAGTCTGTAACGACGATATAAAGTGTAGAACCAATGCCAAATAGATTACCCTACCCCCAAACATCCTAAAAACCACACTAGAAATGCTAAAAACGTCGAAGGCATTTTTAGGGTTTGTAGTGTATGATTAAGGTTCACTTTTAAAAAACACAAAGGATTCACATTGTTTTATATGAAAGATTCGCTTTTCTTAAACATAAGATTCTCTTTTTTTAAAAGAATGATTCACTTTCAATAAATGAAAGGTTCATACTATTCTCGCATAAGTTTGTGTTAGGATTAACTTTTACTAGTATTAAACAAAATATTCACTTTTCTTAAACCTTTGATTCACCTTTAAAAAACCTTTGATTCACTTTCCTTAAACCTTTGATTCACTTTTCTTAAACCTCTTATTCACTTTAGTTAAACAATCTCTATTTATGAGAATCACTTTTCTTAAACCTTTGATTCACTTTTCTTAAACACGTGATTCACTTTATAAAAACCTCTGATTCACATTTCTTAAACCTCTTAATCACTTTAATTAAATAATCTATGCTTAGGAGATTCACTCTTATTACTCTGATTAACTTTGTAACAACTTGTGATACACCTTTAACAACCTTTGATTCACTTCTCTAAAACCTCTGATTCACATTAGTCAAACAATTAGAATCACTTTAGTTAAACAATCTCTGTTTATGAAATTCACTTTTTGTAAACCTCTTATTCACTTTTTAACAACCTTTGATTCATTTATAACAACCTTTGATTCACTTTTCTTAAACTTAAGATTCACAATTAATCTTAAAAAATATGTACATATAAAAAATAAAAAATTTATCAAAACATATTCATGTTTGATCTTATTTTAAAGAGCTCGAATTATGATGAATAATGATATAAAATTTATATTATTTGGACTTATATCTAATAAACTACAATATTTTAAAATTTTACAAAAGTATAAAAGATAAAAAGACAAAGTAACATTTAAAAAGGTGGATTATATAAACACACGCTACAAGTACGAACAGGAGGAGTTCTGGTAGTTGTACGTACTTAGTTGACGTGATTAGTACTGTGATCATAAGTGTTTCAAATGGTTACCACGTAAAAAGGTCACATGTTCCGGTCAATATTTACCTAAAGTTGACCATGATTGTACGTACGTGAATGACATGCACACCACGGAAAATAAGATTTCAGTTTTTTTTTTACAATCTCCACAGTAGAACCTGGCGCAAGCGCCAGGCTCGAAAACGCGTTTTACTATTATCGGTTGATTTGTTTTTCTAGCCAAAATCATTTTACATGTGAGACATCCCAAACTGTTTTTTTTTGCCCCAAATAATTACTTGTGCTACTTTTTAATTTAGTAAAATATAACTTAAATGAAGTTAAATCCTATTGTCCCTTCGGGGACATCTGATAAAATTGGAAGTTAAATCCTATTGTTTTAGTACTATATTCATAAATAAATTTAATTTATTAGACTTACTTGTAAAAGTCAGTTTATCAATTAAAGTCACTAGTTAATACATGCAATTTTATAACCTATGCAAGAAATGTTATTTAAAATTTAGTGTGAAGGTTTCTTTAACTAAATTGTTAGTTGGAGTACAAATTTACTAACAATTGTAGTACAATTTTTTTTAAATCACAGTAATATTCATAACATATTATAATACACCGGTGTTAACTTTTATTTTTTAAAAAAAGGATTTCCAATAGCCGAAAGAATTTTAATCAGTTAAAAAATAGGTTCATGTTGTATTCTTTTAAGTCTTGGCTTAAGTTATGGGAATTTTATTGTGTCTACTAACAAACACTTTTTAAATTCATTTCCACAACAACTTTTTTTATTAAAATTGTTATCCAATAACAGTAACGGTAGAAATAGCAAAAATTGTTGTTACATACTATACACGTTAAAAGAAGCCTACTTAACTTAACCTACTTTACTTGATTAATATTATAATCCCTGTTTAACCTAACCTAAAGGTTTAGTGAAGTAAAAAAAAATTATACAACTAGTAAAATTTACTATTCATGGACCATGTGCGTCTTAATTTTACTAACTATCATATATTCATGGAAATTTTTTTGTAACGATAGAACTTAACATAATTAAAATCACATCTCCCATCGGTAATTCATCCACTGTAAGGTCAGCTACTAGAATATGTCTTTTTTTCTCACTGTGGTGTAACACCCTTATTTAAAGTAAATACAGCGGAATAAAAATCTCTACTGGCGATTACACACCATCGGACACAAAACACCCGGAATAAAACCTCACTTGATTACATCCATTAGAATCATCTAAGTTACGGTCTGAACTCGAGAAAAACAACATAAACATAACTACAAGTAAAATAGAATAACTCTCCACATTTCCTAATTCCCATCCCAATCACTCATACTTTTCGTGGCCACCTGTATAAACAATTCGTACCTGCAAGATAAAACCAAGCAGCCCACCCCGGGAGGGGTGAGTCAGTTCCCTGGAATGGAACTGGTACAATTCTCTAAAACAAAAATTCAAAACATAACTCTTAAAATAAACAGTAACTTGAAGACAAACTCTCAAAACAAAACAGAGGAACAAGGCACTTTAAAGTAAACAAGTCAAGGATAACAAGGCAAAGATAGAGAAAAATACAGAAAAGTAAAGTTAGTCAATTACAAAGCCACACCATGAGTTAGTGATCATCCAATGATTCTGTTAGATTCAATTCCAGTTAGGAGTAGAAAGACTCAAGTAGTCACAAGGACTAGAAATGAAAAAGAGTTCCAAGAACCAATAACCCAAGAGTGGAATAAAACCAATTGAAAGAGTTGGCCCCCAACGCCAGTCAGTTGTCCACAAGGACGAGGTAAACAGACCTCCGATGTCAGTTGTCCATAAGGACGAGGTATAGCAGACCTCCGCTGCCACCGACCCGTGATCAGTCATCGGTGAAAAGTGTGTGCACCACTTAATAGAGAGATTCCATACCCAAGAAGGTTGACCAAAATTCGACTCATGGATGAAACAATACCCATAGTCAAAGGAAGAATTTACCAAGATTTGACATTTTCCCATATTCCTAGCTGTCCCACTAGACCATTAACTGGACAAGTGCAATACCAAAACACTCAGTCCTACAGAGTGCAGAGGCGTAAACCCTAGGCAGTTAATATCTAATGAAACAACTAGATAGGAAGAACCAATAACCATGTAAGTTGTACAATCAAAGCTCAGTTAGTTACATCAAGCTGAGTTAGTCACCCAAACAGTTTCCTTTTTGAAATTCATTTAAACTCAGTTAGCGTTTTTCAAACATCTCCTTAAGTCCGTTAGCAAAAGTATCTGAGTACGAGAAATCATACCTGGTATGAGCAGTAACAGTAACCAAACTCGAATGTGCGAACTTCCACTAACAACCTATAATTAAGGTGGTTCAAGCATTGATTAGCTAAGGAACTTATAAAGCTAAACATCTTTTATTCTTACTTTAGGACAGACATCGTATTATGACCTATGATGGATTTATCTTAGAATACTATACTATTATTTCACAATGTAATGATTATGTATTTTTATCAATATCTACTAGATAATCCATTATGATTAAGTCTTCCCCTTAACTTAATTAAGATCTACATCCTGTATATTGGAATTATAGTGTTGTAGATGCATTTTATTATAACTTAATTGAGCTACTAAACTCAATTATCTTATGTTTAGTTCAGAATGACTTTTTATTACAACCATCTAATAATCTTGTCATAAGATGTTAAATTACTTTTCACCTTGAAATAACTATATTATAATTAACTTAGACTTATCGAACTCTTACATTTAGTATTCACAAGGTATATTATTTGTTTTATTATTACCTATATAATAAGGTGTTTTAAGATAACCTTTTATGTATCCTTACTTATATTTAATTTCCTAAATGTTTTATTTCTACACACATTCTCTCCATACACTATGTATAATCCTTTTATACCAAACTTTAATATACTTATGTCTTAATTACATTTTAGATTATTACAAAACTTAAGGTTTCAAGGAATAACTCAATAAATTAAATTCCTTTATTATGTTTTAGGACAAACATTATATCTTAACGTAAGGTAAAATTTATCTAAGAATTAAATTCTCATTCATAAGTGAAATTGTCAATTATTTAATAAGATCATCTATTCTGAAAAATCCCCATACCTTATATTCAAATGACACATTAATATTTCCAGTGTCGTAAGGTAAATCAATATAATCTCTTATGTAACTTAGTTTCATCTAAATAGAGGTTCAAAGGTTTTAAGTATCTAATTTCTATTTACAAACCGTTTTATAAATTCTAACTACTGAATACATCACTTAATTATAAACTCACATTCTGAATATTGGTAATTAATGTCACAAATGTATTTTATATGGCTTATCTAATTTTAAGAAACTTAACGATTATTATTTAGATTAATTTCCTAATCACAGTTTAATATAGTTTTATATCATAATCCTTTTAATGATTTTATCTTAAAACATTAAGTTACTATTCAATACTATAAATGTTATGAAATGACTAAATCTAGACTTATTAATCCACTTCACATTTAGATGTAAAAGTATTTCATTTATTTTATTATTGATTATATAATAAGATCTATTTGTGTAATATTTTATGTAATCTAATTACAATTTTCCTAAGTCTCAAATTACTAATTACTTAACCTAATTATAGATTTATATTCTGGTCATTGACAAATAATATTATACATGTATTTTAATATGGTATATATAAATCTTAGAAATTCAAAGATAACTCTTTAAGCTTAATTTCATAACCATAATTCAATATCACCTCATATAATATTCTTTTAATAGTATTATGTATAGGTTTAGTTTAACTTAGTAATTCCTTCATATTCTATTTTCTATGAGGTATTCTATCTCTTTTATTTATTTATTATATTTTTTTGTTATCTATATATTAGGATTTATTTAAGACATTCTTTATGTAGCTTTATTGTATTTAATTATTCCTATTAACTTGTACACACATCTACACCCAATATATGATTTATAAGATAAAGTATTTTTCTTAGTTTCAATTCAGTATATCAACTTCTATAGTATATAGTTAACATAAAAGTAGATTAATTTAATTCCTTGGTTTAACCTAAGATAATCTTTTATTCTTTTATTTCTCTATTTCTACTCAAAACTTTATAGCCTAAAATATATGTTAACATTCTGTATAAAATGTTAGTTTAGCCTTCTTATATTATTTCCAACCTAGAAAGTCCATTAATCAAAACCCATAATGTTATAAAATTTTTATTTTATAAAAATCTCTTTTTTAATTTTCTAAATAAATCCATAATACTCATAACTTACAAAAATTATAACTTACGTTTAAAAAATCAAAACCCATAATAATTTACATGAAAATAAACTAGATTTAATAAGGAATCTATGGTTAAAATTTCGTGTCAAAATACATTAGGGAATTTCATTCAATAAATTCAACAAGTTAGAGTATTATTCTAGAATTTATATTAACTTAACATATCACTAATCTTCTACGTTTTAATCTCGGCCGTCCGTTCTTCCTAACTATGATCGGACGGCTCAGAATTGGTGAGTTCATCAGGAAAGGACTGTTACGATTCGAATGGGAATCCTTCGATTCCTCTCAATCCACAGAACCAAATTCGTTGATTTTTGTTTCATTGGATTCAAAATTAAAATACGGTTCCAATGGTACCATTTTCGTGAATTATCATGCAGTACACTGGAGAATCGATTCTGGGTAAATACGAACCTAGGGTTTGTTTTAGTTTCAGTTCGAATTCGACGAATTCTCCTAATGTAATGCGTAATAGATTAAATTGATATGTGGGTATGTTCGGGAATGCAAAAACGAGTAACATAATCGGTGGAATTTGGTCGGAAACATACCGGAGATGCACCGGCAAGGAAATCGAATTTGATTTTCTGGAAAAATTGATATTTTATGTGCAGACCAAGTAGGCTACTTCACGGATCAAATCGTGCTAACTGAGAAGGATTCGATCCATAAAACCTACCACATTGTAAACTAGGTATGTAACTCTAAACATGGGTGGAAGAATCATTAAAGACGAAGAACTAGGGAGAAAGTTATAGATCCCGAAAGATCTGAGTTTACCATTTCGTTTCTGGAAAAATTATGGGCAAGAACACTGTCGTGATCGAGTTGGGGACTTTAGACGCCTCGATCTTCCACACGATTGAGAATCAGCCTTGGGTGTAAAAAGGAAAGTTATAGAGGAGTTAAAGATCTACAAAACGAGCTATATAACGCGAATTTTAATTCAAGGATGAAGAAGATATGATAAGACGAAGTTTACCTTATCAAATCATTTTCTGGAAATTCTGGGTTGCAGGTTCTCGGGGAGGCAACTTCAGATCGACTTTGTGACTAATGTAGGATGAATTAGGTCAAGTGTGAGTAATGGTTAGAAACTAGATTTGTAGGAGAAGAGAATGTTGAAGACGGCGTTCAAAAATACCAAGAGACGGCTGAGAAATCAAGATCTGAAGTTAGGGTAATGTTCTGGTGGTGGCTGGGAAGACTTAGCCGAATTTTTAGGGAAATCTGGTGAGGATGAGTCAGCAGGACTTGGACACGTCAGCTTTCTTCAAAATTTTGGCTCTAAACTTCATTATATCATAACTTTGGCTAGGAAGATCCGTTTTTAACGTTCTTACTATCAATCTTCTTGGTTTTCCATAACCTTTTTATTGGTATAGGTTTCATGGGCTGGTTTGACCATTCTCAAAAAGTCAACCCTAGCAAGGCTTAAGAAGCTTTAAGGTTTCTATGATTTTATATTAACTTTTATGATCCAAACCAATGCTCCAAATATTTCTAAAATCTTTATAATATAATTGGAGTGTCTAAAATTTTTTCAAGATTTATTGACTTGTAAATCTTATTTTTAAATTCATAATACCATATAATAATTTAATGTTTAATAGTATTATTTAGGGTTTAATAAAAGAAATCCCCTTAATTTAGGGGTATTTCATGCGGTCTATGCTCACAGAACCCTAGTTTAAGGAATTTGATCTGGCAACCTCTTTCCCAACCGCCCTACCTTTGAGGAACCATGGATTATTAGGGGACTTTAATGCAAACCTCAATCCTTCAAATAGAAACCGATCTGTGGCAAGGAATTTTGGTATTGACCAAGCTTTTGTGGACTTGGTGCATAGCAGTGGTCTGGTGAACTTACATGCTTCTGGTAACTTATACACATGGTCTAATGGGAATCACAGTGCCAGACTTGATAGGGTCTTGGCATCGATTTGTTGGAGGAACTTTTTTCCTAATGCAAGTGTAGAAGTTCTTCCGCGTTTTGCCTCAGATCATAGTCCAATATCCATCTCCTTATTTTGCAAGTGCAGAGACTAAAGACCAAGACCTTTCAAATTCTTGGCTGCTTGGTTCTCACATCAGGACTTTAGAGGTGTGGTATTACATAATTGGAGTCATAACCCTGATTTGGACAAGTCTAGACAATTTGAGTCTGTTTCTTAGATCTTGGAATAGAGAGGTGTTTGGGTACATCATTAGTAACATGAATCGCATCACAACCGGATTGAAAGGGATACAAAAGGCCATTGATGAAGGTAGGGGATAAGTTAGTGGGTCTTGAAAAAGCCTTGACTCGTGATTTGGACTTGTGGCTCCAAAGGGAAGAATCCCTGTGGCATCAAAAGTCCCGCGACCAGTGGATCAAACTGGGGGACAGGAACTCGTCTTATTTTCATACTAAGGTCAAGAGTCGTAGACAAAAGAACAAGATTACAAAACTGCTAGGAGATGATGGAGTTTGGGTCACTGATGACAAGGACTTATGCTCTATGGTCTCTAGGCATTCTTCCAAGTTGTTTAGTTTTGATGACATACGTTTGCAACCCCTTGAGGGGCATGATTTTAATGCTCTTAACCCTATGATGTTAGACCAATTATCTGCTTATGTAGCAATGAAAGAAGTGAGCAAGGCGCTTAGCAATATGAAGGCATACAAAGCCCCTGGGATTGACGGATTCCTTGCTGGCTTTTTCCAGCAGTTTTGGCATTTAATTGGCCTTGAAATGCTAGAGTTTATCACGAAAAAGTTTTATTGAGGGAAAGATTAGCAGTAAGTTGAATCGAACTATTCTTGTGCTCATTCTAAAAGTTGAGCAACCGGCCAAGGTTTCACAATTCATGCCTATATCTTTATGCCAGGTTCAATACAAGCTTTTAACGAAGGTCGTTGCAAACAGACTTAGACCCTTTATGTCTTCATGAGTCACTGAGAACCAGTCAAGCTTTATCCCAGAAAGAAGCATATTTGATAATATTCTTCTAGTTCAAGAAACTTTACATTTTCTGCACACAACTAAGGCCAAGGATGGGTACCTAGCTATGAAGATTGATATTTCTAAGGCTTATGATAGGCTTTCATGGGACTTCATTGATGATACCCTTAAATGCTTAGAGATTCCTGCTACATTACAAAGACTCATAATGGATTGTATTACCTCGGCATCATTTCAAGTGGGTTCGAATGGGGGTTTGTTTGAAGCGTTCCTAGCAGGTAGGGGTGTGAGACAACGGGATCCTTGTTCCCTTACATTTTTGTGTTGTGTCTAGAAAGATTGTATCAGTTAATCAATAAATCAGTGGCGAGCAAAGCTTGGAAGCCTATCTCCATGGGACATAAAGGTACCTCAGTTTCACATAGCTTCTTTGCTGATGATTTGGTCCTCTTTGGTGTTGCTACACCCAAGAAAATCAGAGTCATGAAAGAAATTCTTAATGATTTTTGTGCCACTTCGAGGCAAACTATTAGTTTTGAGAAGTAAATCATGGTCCTCTATAGGAATTTAACTCAGGAAAGAGCCCGAATCCTTAGTTTGGAAGCAGGCATCCCAGTTGTTCGAGAATTTGACAAATACCTTGGGGTTATCCTGCAGCAGGGCAGGTACAATAAACAGTCTCACAATCAACTTATTTATAAGATTCACAACAGATTATCGGGATAGAGATTGAGATCCCTATTGTTGGTAGGGCGCATTTTCCTTGCCAAAAGTTGTATATCCTCTATGTCTATTCATATGATGCAGTGTCAAATTATTCCTAAGGGTGTTTGTGATGAGATTGATAAGCTCTGTCGAAACTTCATATTTGTAAACATGACAATGATAGCCGCATGATTCATTTTATCTCATGAGATCAAATTTGTAAACCCAAAGAGCGTGGTGGCATGGGTCTCCGTAAATCTAGGGTTAAAAATATTTCCTGCTTCGGCAAATTGGTCTGGAATGTCATCACTAAACCTAAGAGCTTAAGCCATATTGTTATTGTCAGTAGATACCCTACCCCTGACTCTCAACGTTGTTCAATTAATTGGAGAAACATGAGAAAATGTTTTGATCTGATTGAGAAGGGTGCTCGTAAGACTGTTAGCAATGGAAGACTTTTCGCTTTTGGATGGATAAATGGATTGGGGATTCTAGCCTGCAACTGATAGCTACCAAAACTATTCCTGATGATTGTATTAATAATATAGTCTCCTCATACTGGTCTGAAGAGAGAGGTTGGATATGGGAGAATTTCTTGCATTTTCTTCTGACAGATATGAAACAAGTCTTTGAGGGACAACTGGTTTTCCCTTCTGAAGGTGATGACTTTTTGACTTAGGACTACAACAATTCAGGTAACTACAAAGTATCTTCTGTATATAAGCTTCTAGATCAATGGAGTCATTCTCCAGATCAATCTATTACGGCAGCAAATCTCTTCAAAAGAATTTGGAAGGCCCCTGTCCAGGAACGAGTAAAGGTATTCTTGTGGCAGATTCTAATGGGAAAGTTAATGACGAACTCCAGGAGATTTCTCCTTGGTTTAACGGCGGACAAAGGTTGTCATTTTTGCGGGCAGGAGGAATCTATGATTCACATCCTTCGAGACTGTGTGGTGGCTAGAAGAATTTGGAACATAATAATTCCCTTTAATCGGCTATCGGAGTTTTATGATGCTTCGATGGAGGAGTGGTTCCAGGTAAATTTAACTAGACTATCAGGACAACGTTTTATCAATCATGATTGGGATGTGTGTTTCCCAATAGTTTGACATGCTCTCTGGAGGTAAGAAATATCAAGGTGTTTGGGCAAGAACACAGAATGTTTCTGCCACTTCAAGCTGTTATGCAGGCTTGTTTCCTCAGTAGAAGATCCTGGTCTTTGAGCACGTCTGTCTCCCAGGTTAACGGAGCTGAGTCCTATGCAGTTGAAGGAGAACAATGATCGATACCCCCACCAGACGGTATGCTCATGTTCAATGTGGATTGTGCAGTAAGATGTAATCCTGATTTTGTTGCTATAAGTGGAAACTTTAGCACTTTTTCAGGCTGTCAAGATTGCAAAAGAAAGGAGCTTCAACAGGATTCTCTTCTGTACAGATTCTCTCCAGTTAGTCATTTTATTCACGAATTGCCCCAGATCTCATTATCTACCCTTGTTGGCCTATCATTGAAGCTTGTAAATCCTGTCTAGATTTGAACAAGTTTTTGTTTGTAAGGTATAATCCCCGTAGAGCGACAAAATTGCTGATTTGCTAGCCAAAAATAGCACCACAGAGAGGTGTGGATGTAACATATTGGAGGTTCCTCCTGAGTATGTCATCCATCAACTTTTTAAGGAACTAAATGTGATAAATAGAAATTAGTATCTGAGGTTGTAGCTTCCTTTTCATGACAAAACAATACTATTGTGATTTAAAATAATGTTGTAATGCAATGATTAGTAAATTAGTACTGTAAATCGTAATCCTTTATTTAATAATGTGATACTGGTTAGTAAGAGTTTGAAATCTACTCAAACATGTTTTTTTAAAAAACACCATCCCATTCATCACAAGAACTGGAGCTCAAAGGCATACTATATTCATAGTTAACTAATCTTCGCCCACTAAGACAACTACTACTTGCAAACCGAATCCCGAAGGACGTGGCATGAGTAGCACTGATGGTTAACCGTAAAGAGTTTGAAAGCACAACTAAGAAAACAACCTAGACACAATTATACCTAACAAACCAAAGATATGGCTTATAGGTGTCAAGAGTGACTCAAAAGAAATCCCTATTACATCAGAAGGGAAGTGACAAACAGTAACTCAGAGAACTACATGCAGTAGAACATAAAACTATGATAAAGCAACAACATAGCAACGATGATCCATAACAAAGGTCACAAAGGAGCTATGCCATTCCATTGTCACCTCTCGAGGGGATTATTCATCTGAGCAACCCCTCAGCAGCTCCAGGGTTGCCCATCAGCCAGGGCATCAACATGGGAAGCTTGCTTAAGAGCCTCATGTTCCGTTTAGGGGACCAATTTAACAACCAATTGACACCCCTTATGGTTCACAACCACCTTCCCTTTTTACTATGAGGAGCAGGTGACAAAGCCTCTTCATGGAATCTCCGATCGAGGTTACACTTCCTTTGTCAGGCCAGTAGTGGAGGCTTGCCAACCTGCAATATTTTAGAAGAGTAGGTTGGCCCGTAGGTTGGCCCTATCTTCTCACCCGTACTGTGAGTAGCTTCTTGAGCCTCATAGATCTCTGCTCGTAAAAGTATTGTTGTTAAAGGTCAAAAAATGGTCAAAACAGACTAGCGCCATTCAGTTGCACAGATTGATCAGCATGATCAGAGCAGCCAATTACACTGTCGGACTTCCTCTTCCCTGGTGGCCCTTGCTTCCTCACCAAATCACAACTAACTTTCCTTACGCCTTCAGTCTCATCGACAGAACCTTTCGTTGCATGAAGAAAGAGGCCATAGCGGAAGAAGATCGAGGACATGCGCTCGTAATTTAGACGAAGGACAGAGTCCTGTCCATCTTTAGAGATTGTGGCACAATGCATGATGGTCTTGTGAATGTCCATCAGGATCTTAAGCCGCATGTATTCCCCTCTATATTGTCGTCGTCTTCACTGTACTCCAAGAAATAGCCAAACCGACTTCCCAGACAACGAGCAAACTCTGTGTGCTGGAAAATAAAAGGAACATTGTGCACTCTTACCCACATGGGGATCCAACTACAATCATGGCTGTTGGGAGTCTTCCATTTGTTGATCTTTTGAAAAACTAACAGAGCTCCATCAGAGGACCAAGGACCCCGGTGCAGCGCCGCATGCAACATTTCCTTCTTTTCGAATTCGAAGAGATAGAGGTCTTTCCCTACGGACCATACATGGAAATCTCCTTAAGTTGACAAGACCAAGGGTAGTCTCACGAATTTAAAGATCTGCAATTTAAGTAGAAAAATGCTTATAGATAAGACAATGATCAAAAGGAAAGGCAAGACTTTCTTCCTCAAGACCACTCATGTCCGTGACTTCTCCCTCCATCTTTGTTAGTGGAAAATCTGCACAGCAGAAGAGATCTTCAAACTCTGCATACATGTGTGAATCCACCATGAAAACCCAAAAATCTGAGAAATCGAAACAGGAAGCGGGTAACAAGGTGAAAGTAGAAAAAAAGAGACTAAGATTGAGAATAATCCGAGGGGGATGGAGTAACGGAGAAGACAAGAAAGCTGTGGAATCATTCCCAAAACGACACTTTGCAGGTTAAAGCAACCGTGGAGAATTGACCCAAGTTACTCGCAAGACAAGTGACTCCGGACGAAGGGAGAATTGTGTATGTATTTTCCAAATCTACTCGAGCATGTTTCAATTGTAGTTTGCAGTTTGCACTCCATTTCAAGTAGTTATCATAAACACTTGGTTGATGAGCATAAACATATAAAAATAATAAAAACATTTTAAATAATATTTTTATTTTGGAAGGATAATAAAGCAACAAATATCCCTAAGCCAAATCTTTTGCAAAGAGTAAAGCAACTTTTCCCATGATGCCTAAGATTTCCATCCTATCCATGGGCCCCAACTAAAACCTTAATTTAATGTGAGATCATTATCAAATTTTACAAACAGACAATTTTCTCAGCTTAAAAAGTCGAACTGGAATCGCTCTCAGGATATTACCAAGTTGTAGACAGTAGACAGCTCTAGTTATCGATCATCACAGAATGTACTTCCCTTCAAAGTTTAAAACAAATCTACAACATATCCATCTTCATATTCAACTCCATGCTTGTTCTTCGCTTCCAAACACAATTTGTTGGCGCTATAACTGCATCAAAATTGCATGCCACATAATCAACCTCAGCATCTAACCCATAGAATTAACCAAAAAGAATTCTGACAAATCCCAAATAGTAGCAAAATTTGGGGTGTGAGCTTCATTATAACTTTTGACTTGAAACGATTACATTTGGAAAGAACTCAGTTGTTTATGGGCCATCCTCTGCCCAGAAGCCTACACAACCAACTCGCAAATATTGACTTCTCTCCTGAATCTTTCTGTACGGGTACTACAACAACTTCCCCACAGAGAATGAAAGTCGACTTCTCACCATGCATCTTCAGATAAAAGAACAATGTGATATGCCTACTGGAGGAACAAGCTCCTTAATCTTTCAGCTGATAGAGATGCTCGTTTGTTTGTAGGTTCCAGCACAAGGGCGTATCTGAAATCTGCAAGAAACATTTCAAAATTCATATTACGCCCCGTGTTATTGTTTCAGCATTCAGTTTTCTTCAAATTGTCCCAATTTACACTAATAACATCCTTAAGGAACTTGTAAAAGTCGCAAAAGATAGTCAGCGTCCCTGCTTTTGCTTAAGTGGATAAGGTTATATAGGTCATTAGTATGACTGCAAAATTCTAAGACTGACTTATATTTCCAAACAAAAGGAGTATTTATCAGTCACTATGACTGTTTATATACCCACATCATCGTACATGTAGAAGGCCAAATAAAACCAGATCCCACGACATATACTTGGTACCAACTCAAACGACACATAGAATGATGACAGACTACATGAACCTCAACAAATTAGAGTTAGGCATATAATGTCAATGATTATAACAGCGACTGAAAATAATTGCAAGGGAATGACTTATACCTTCAATTGCCTCTTTATAATATCCAAGCATCTCCCTGGATGTTCCTCTCCGTAAATACGCCTTGACATTCTGACAATAAGGAATAAAACTAGCCACGTCAATAAAGGTTCTTTACTTCAAAACTCAATCTCCTCTGTTCATTACCCAACCAAGAATCCATCAAAAACTGCTTTTAACCAAGCATACAGAACAAATGAGCAACCGAAGAAAAACTGAATAGGTTTTTTAAGCAAGCTGGATGCAGCCTTCTGTCCCAAATTCCTTGACGATAGGCTTTTTTTAGCACAAGGGATAATTCGGTGAGTAACATGTGAATAAGAACCAAATGAATAGGAACAAGGATATCAAGTTAATTTTCCTGAGCAAACCCCCCTCTATCCTCAAATTAAAGTGAAACAACTTTCCCATAACATTTACCCACAATACAGGGAAATAGATTCACAAGCTCCATTTGTACTCCAATCCCAAAGCATGCAGATCATAAATAAAAATGGAACAAAAAAATCATCCTTAATCCCAATGCTAGATTCTTATCTTCAGTTTCAAGATGAGCCCTAAAGAGATGTTCCGACCAAAACTGGTGAAATTGCACAAGTCATGCATAGAGTCTCATCCTTAATCCCAATGGTAGAATCTAATCTTCAGTAACAAGATGAGCCTTAAAGAGATATTCCAGGCCTATTACATAGGCCTCAGGTAGAATGACCTGGTAACAGTAAACAATTACACAAATACCTTCTTTTCCATACATACAGAGACTAAGGTCTGTATAAAAACAGATAAAATGCACAAGTCAGACATAGATAGTCATAGTCTCATCAGATAACAAGTGTCTTGCCATAGACCTACATTTTTTTTTTGATAATTAGGCTTTCGCCAGTTTATTAATGATAAGGACCCTGATTACTCAGGTCGGATGGGATAAGAGTGGGCCTCGTTAAAACCCCCCTAAGCAAAACCTAGTGGGAAAAAGCTTAAGGGGGAAAAAGAGTACCCTCCACATCCATTACAACCTAGGAGCCAACTACGTAAGCACGAACATACCAACACTAACCTACATATTAACCATATCATAAGCAATACCTTTTTATCTAAACCAATGGCTTTAGTGCAGTCTGCCTCGGCCTGGATAAAGCTGAAATAAAAAACTCAAGTGAGATCACCTCTCAGCATTGTACATGAGATGTAATGAAACAATTTAAGAATATATTCAAGAAAAAACTGATACCTTCCGAGCTCCAAAAATGCAGCAGCTCTGTTACTATAGTAAGTAGCATTCTTGTCATTCAGTTTGATTGCTTCCGTATAAAAGCTAACAGCTTTCTGCCACTGCTTATCTTTGTAGGCTTCATTTCCCTGAAGTTTAGAATAAAAATGTACAGTGTATGCGTTATTTTCCAAGGAAAATTATAAGTTATAACAGATAGTATATCAATTTATTCCTCCTAAGCAAATTAAACTGCAGAAACCATTACAAAGTAATGCCGTATAGAACTAGATGATTAAGGAATGTCAGCGGAATTTTTTGTCAAAACAATGAATTCTACAATTAGCAACACAAAATATATGATCTCCCCAGACACAAGAACTAGAAAACTGACCTAAAGAACCAAGTAAAAGCAAAGCCCAAGAGTAAAAAAACCTATACACATTATCGTTAAACATCTCAATGAGGATATTAAGATGCCTGAGGTATGATATGAAAATGTTCATTCATAAAATCAGAGAAATCAGCTCGGTTAATAGAACGAAAATTGTCCTCAGAATAGTCCCCCCCCCCCCCCAACAATATTATGGTTAAAATTTCTTACCATAAAAATGTTAGGTGATAATTGAACAGTTACTTGGCACCAAAAATAACTGTATGAGCATATACTCAGTGATCTGACATCACTTTGACGGTAGAGCAGCACTTGAAATGAATAGAAACATGGTGGAAGGCTACATAACCATTTGTTTAGAAAATAACAAAGCTCTCTTGAAACGACAAACTGTGCAACACCAAAAGGGTTTCTGACTTGATCACAAATATTGTGTAGACACCAGACTGAACACATTCCACAAGTGTACCCACTATAACATATTGAACAAGCTTTTTATACCTTTTCCTTGGCAATATCTGCTGATCTTTCACGGCTGATAGCATTGCCAGCTGACTTTGTCCTACTAGCCACATCTCCTTCTTCCTGTAGAGATGCGTACATGGTTTGAACTGTGTCAACCAAAAAGCGATCTCCACCATGCCTCGCAATAAATGAAATTGAAACAGGACACTTGTTGTGGTATCCAAGAGGTACTGTCATCTGCATTTTAGATAAACAAGAATTGACCAGGTACCAAAATGTCAAATATTAAGGAGTTATAAAAGTTGATTTGCCAAGATGAGAAGTAAGAAAGGAGAACCATAGAAATTAAGAAAGTGATTACCTGACAGCAACCAGACATGCTGGCTATACATAACAGACTATACAACCTGTTTTGGTAATCTTCGGTCAACAAATCCTTCCCACCAAGCTTTGGAGGGATATCAATACAGGTAGGGAGTACCAAGATACCATCATCCTACAGAGTGACACCACAGTCAGCAAAGAGCGAGCCAAAACGCCAGGTTTTGCAAAACACAGTAGTCATGAAGCCACAGATAGGCAAGCAGCAGACACTTGCAATGGTCCAATAGTGAATACATAACAGCGTCATTTCAAGTTAATAGTTAATATGCATTACATGCTGAGTAGACAGGCAACATATTTCATGTGGTTACAGTCCAAATATAAAAAAAGCTCAAGTGGCAGTCTATAGTTATCTTAAAGAGTCAAGGGAAAACCTATTATAAGATAACTAAGACTAGTTAAAATGAACCTTAGCTTATTTCATCTAAATTAATATTACCCCTAACATAATGCAGAATTGACAGATTCATCACATAGGAAACCACGTCTGCATAACAATGCACATAGAAGTTTCATGTAAAAAAATTGGGACGTCAAAAAATAAAGCCAATCTAATAGAATAGAAAAGGTAAAGCTTATGCTTTGGAATCGTAAGTGCATTACCTTTAGCAACAAATTCAGAGCGGACCGAACTTCATTTCTGATCATGTGGAGCTTTTGAATCTCTGCTTCATCCATCTCCTTCACTATATCTATCTGAGACTTTATTAGAGGATCCAATCTAGGCTTCACAGAGTTCATCCATTCTTCATGATTCTGCTTAAATTCATGCCTATAGAAATTTTGCATTCCTAATAACTTGAGTTTGTTTGAAAAAATAATAAGACCAACAATAAACTTCAATAACAATAATGTTACGTGAAAGAGTAGGGAAAAACGCATAAATTTTCACCCCAATTTAAAGAAAATAGCATGCATTTTATCTGGTACAAACAGACAGCACATAATATAGTTGAAGCAAATAGCTCAAAGGAGTTGGATCACATGTTTAAAAAGATTCACCTGAAGACAGTTAGCATTGCATCAGAAAGAGACTTCAGTGCAGCACTCTTCACTCCATTCAATTTATTACAACAGAATGCCCTCAGGCTAGGGGATTTAGAGCTAATATATTCTCCAATATTCTCATGCTTCAAAATTTGCCCTGGAATACTGCTAGTCAGAATTATGAAGTAAGACTTGCACAAAAAAAGCACCAAGAAATCTGAGTGAGGTATATACGCCTAACAAATTCAAACAAAGAAAAGATAGCCAAGATAAGTTATAGTGATTAAGCCTGGCGCTTTTTTAAACACAATGGGAGAAAAAGCGATAGTATGAGCATACTTCCAAAAAGCTTTTCCGTTGATCTGATTAGAGGCTTTGTGATTCGATCAGTTGGAATTTTTATCAGCTCAAAGCAGTCATCAGCAATGAAGATTTGTCGGGGATTTCTTTGAGACACAAACTGAAGCCGGAGGAGGACATGAACAGCCCGGCGTAATATATTTGGATCCTTTGCAAAAAGACCTACAATACCAATTTTAATCTGTAAACAACATTGCACATGTAAACACATAAACTACTGATTAATGTTCAAACATGGAACTTAATCGTCAAAGTTGCAGGCGTTATATCTGAACAGATTACAAGCCTAATATGGGCACAGACACAGTTCAATTATGATAACAGCAATTCTTTCTGAAGGAACATACCAACAGCGTCAAGGCTAATTGAAAGAGGAATAACTCCTGAATGTGGAACAGCCCCATGAGAAGATCTGAATCCTAGAACACCGCAAAATGCAGCTGGTAGTCTCACGCCACCAATAGTATCAAGACCTGTAAGCTAAGTGACATCAGCAACCAAATGCTTCAAAGGGTTGAAAATGTGTTAATGATTAATCACAGCAAAATGAAAACAATAAACAACCAATTACCAATAAAGGTAATACATAAAAATTGATTCAAACAAGAATTAAGTTCCATTCAGCTTTCATAAAAAAAACTTCACTCTTTCATGACTGAATATACAGCAGCAAGCTGAAAGCATATAGCAGCAGTGACAACAATGAATATTGCTCAGAGAAAGATATAACCAAGTGCAAACCACTAAATGAATGCTACATCTGATGCCAAGATGCTTAACACCTACATTGATCCTCCACATACTCCTAGTTTAACAATTTCAAGGGGAAATAGAAAAATGGTCAAAGAGAAAAGTAAACTTACCCAAAGAGAGGTCAACTAAATCAGCTGAAACAGCTACAGAAGCTCCGCTTGAACATCCACCAGGAATCCGAGACGGCGCAGCAGGATTTGTAGGTGTATCATAGTGCTTGTTTTCCCCACTCAGACTGGATATTTAGAAATGTCAGGATATATTAACATACTGAAAATGATGTCCAACCAAAAACTTGAAACATTACTTCACAGGCACCTCACCATAAAATCTAAAGAGTATCATCATGTCACAAACACAAGTATGGAGATAAAGCAACAGGTGGAAGAGAAACCTGAAAGCCATCTCATCTGTAACTGTCTTTCCAACACATGTCGCACCTCCCTCAACAATAATTGCCACAGGAGAGGCTGTTGCTGAAGCTGCCTCATGCGTCCTTGCCCAATCAGGATTTCCAAATCCAGTCACATACCCATTGATGTCAAATCTAATGTGAAACAAAAAACTAACGTGAATATAGCAGTATCAGGAAGTTCCTCCAGCCAGCGAATATAAAAAATGAAGATATGGAAAAAGATCTATTGTGAGATGGCAATGATATTTAGCAGTAAGAGAACTGAAGTGGAGTGACTGGCATAATAGCCAGCTGAGGACCTCATAATTTTTGCATCTGAACCGTCTACCCTCATAACAGTCAAGCAGGAACATGAGAGACCTGTCTTATTAGGTCTATTTGAAACAACATACTTGACTCAATGCATATCATTAGCAAACTCCTCTAACAAATGACTGAAGCTCCATACCAAACTTTTCTTTCCATAGAGAAAAAGTGAACATAACAGGGATTGGTACAACAGCCAACTGGCAGATAAATCTGAGCCACATGGTTTTAAACCAGGCAAAAGAGTTCATCAGTCCCTCACAACCATAGAAGTCCCCTCTTAAAGACAAAGATATAAGAAGCTGGCTCACATCTTGTAGCTTGCAACAAACATGGAGACCGCATTCAATGATAGTATTATATGATGACAATAAAGCTATGTCAAGCAGGAGGAATAATATGTAACATAAACAGCTATATGAGTGCTAACTTCTAAAGAAAGGCGAAAAAACACAGACCGGTTTCACAAGTTGTGCAATCAACAAAAAAGCAACGGTTGTGCACCGAGATAAGACTCCAGATTGAATCCTAAAGAGATGTAAGTTCTTCTAAAGCAGAAACCTTTTCACCCGCCTACACTGAAGCACCTAGAATTTGGTTGTGCAGTCCGTCATTTACTCAACACTACGTGCTTAAGACCACGTATTTGATGGCTGATCATGTACTTTCATGAATTGGTGGATTTGTACGATTACTTCTGCGCCAGAAGGAGCCAACCAATAGCAGTATAGTAGCTCTATTATCTGAACCGACCAAAAACCCGACCCGGAAGAGAGGATAACACAAACTCTCCCCGTACAAGGGTGAACGGAAAGGCGGCCAGATAAATTAATCGAAATTGTAAGAGGAAAATAAACCTAAAATAATACCAGCAAGGTTACAGGGAATGACACAGTCATAGCTCAACCCTACCGCTTTATAAGAGAAATTACGCAAACTTACAAGTCGGACACGGCGAAGGTGGCGCCGGTGAGTAGATGAGGAGCTTTAGGAGGCAAAGGTTGAGGGGGAGGGAGCAGTTGAAGCCGCTCAATAAAAGCCCCGAAGTCTTCTCTCACAGCTTTCTTCAGCTTTTTGGTCATTAAAAGGATGCCTGCCAATCCTAGCCCGAGCAGCACCCATAGATTAGTTGCTGAAGACGCCATGATTGCCCCCAAGTACGCAACCGAGAGCAGGAGAGTAGGAGCGAAGCGCTCTTGCGAAACCTAAATTCCAGAAGCGTAAGGGGAGGCCCGAGGAGAACGATAGTTGTGACGTGATGAGATTTTGGTTTTCGGTTTTACGAGAGGGTGGGGAGAAGAGGAGAAGATAAGTGAGTGCTAAGAATTTGTCTTTTGCTCTCCCTACCGCCACTGCGCCACAGGAGTTGATGAAATCAGGCTGACCCGCCTCACAGCCTCTTTTTAAGTTTTATTTTTTAAAATTATATAAAATAATTTTTTCATAAATTTAGAAAGTATTTTTACAATTTATGATTTTAAAAGTTCTTTTAAAAAACTTATCTATAAACATGTTCCTTATCGCACTTATCGTCGTTCATTTTTATTGTTCTTTATTGGTGTTATTGTCATTATTATACATCACAATTATGTTCTTCTTCTCTTTCTTTCTCCTTCTCAGGTAGATCAATTCAAACCCAAATCAAAAGTTTACAATTTATTTTTAATTTGATTCTAACTAATTCACTCTAGCAACTAATTGCTGAAGAAGAAAGAATTTCACAATCGACATCGATGCATAAATCCACGGAATTGAACGATGAGGAACTAGAGAACCTCCTCAATGTCGTAACCACATGTAAGTTATATAACCATTGATCTGTGCGATACTGGTTGTACCACTTTTAACTTTTTTGTTCAAAATTTATTTCATATTGTTTCTAAATTTTGTCAAGGTTCAACTTCGAGACTGGTTATTCTAATAAAATTATATAAAATATGAATTTGTTTTTAAAACTTTTAAGTTTAGGTTCAGATACGTGGTACTATTTGTTCAAGTTTTAAAACATCTTGTTCAAATTTTACTGTATATTGTTCATTTTTTCAAAACTCACGTTTTGAAAAATATAGAATTAGTTTGTTCAATTTTTTGGACCATATGTTCAACTATTTATTATTAAGTGTTCAAAAGTTAGATCTAGATGTTCATAAAAAATACAATAAAACAATTTCAATATAATATATTATTTGTTCATTTTTTTGGGATCATATGTTCAACTATTGTTTATAAATTCTTCATATTTTTATAATAGTTGTTCATTAGAAATTATATAATAAAACAATATCAATATTATATACCATATTTAGTGTTTTACCAATTTTTAAACATCAAGTTTGTGTTCATATAAATTTTATTGGAGTTTAAATTCGATACTAGTTGTTCTTAGAAAATTAAAAAAATAATATTAAGAATTTGTTTTTAAAATTTTTTAAGTTCGAGTAGATGTTATTTCATTTTTATTGGTTTAACATTTTTTAAACATCAAGTTTGTGTTCATATAATCTATATTTGTTGATCAACTTTTTTACTTTTTTGTTCAAAATTTATTTCATATTGTTCCAAAATTTTGTTAAGTTTTGAATTTGGGACTAGTTATTCATAGAAAAAGTATATAGAAAAATGAATCCATTTTTAAAACTTTTGAGTTTAGGTCTAGATAAGAAGTATTAGTTGTTCAACTTTTAATACACCTTGTTCAAAATTTACTGCATATTGTTCATTTTTTTCAAAATTCACGTTCATGTCTACAAATACAAAATTAGTTTGTTCAATTTTTTTGACTGTATGTTTAAATATTTACTATTAAGTGTTCAAAAATTAGATCTAGTTGTTCATAATGTTTTTTTATAATAAACCAAAGTCAATATAATATACCATATTTATTGGTATACCGATTTTTAAATATTAAGTTTGTGTTCATAAAATATATACTTGTTGTTCAACTTTTTAACCACTTTGTTCAAAATTTTATTTCACATTGTTCCTTAATTTTGTTAGAGTTCAAATTGAATACTAGTTGTTCTTAAAAAAGTAAAAAAAAAATAAAGAATTTGTTTTTAAAATTTTCAGTTAGGTTCACGCCGCTGATGTTGCTGATTTTTTCTAATTTTTTGCTTAACGGTTATAGTAATAATATATTTATTTAAATTTAAATAATATATTATTTTGTTATTGTATATTTTTTTAGCTTTTTACTTAGCGGTTATAGTAATATTAGATTTACTTAAGTTAAAATCTATTTTCTAAAATTTTAAAATGAAAACAGAAAACTAAAAACATATCATCACTACCACATAAAACATTTTTTTACAGTGTACATCATCACTACCCGTTGTACAATAGACATTGCCAATTTTTTCTCCTCTTGCACTGTGGTTTTTATTCTAAAATTGTTACTCTTTCTATAAATTTTGTTGATTGTAATTATTTTAATTCAAATAATTAGGAGTAATATATTAAATTTGTCATTTTGACTTTTTTATAAATAAATGAAGTATAGTTGTACAAATGGTGTCTAATTATACAAACGCTCATCATTTTTTTCTCCTCACTTAGGTTATTTTCTAGAATTTTAATTTTTGTAAGATTTTGCTAATTCTAAAAAAATAATTTTAATTTCAATAATTAGGAGTACTATATTAAGTGTGTCGCTTTGACTTATTAATAAATAAACGAGTATATTTGTACAAATGGTATCCAATTACCAACATCATAGTATTGCTATCTTTTTTTAAACTGTCAACCTTTACTATTAACTTAACAAATTATAGAGCAAATGGAGATCATATCCATTACATTTACATACCATAACACTAACTTGACCGAAAAGGTCCTACTGCTACTCGTAATCGATTCCTAATGAAAAGTTACATGAGTGATGAGTGTCCAAATGAGCATGTTCTAGAGGTTCAAAAAGCGGAGCAACCTACTGAGGACTTGAGTTGTCCTCTCTCTCCTCCCTTGTTCGAATTTAAGAGTCCACCGCCAAACAACCGCCAAATAACCGCCAGCTTGATTATGAAGACAACTCATCGAAAGTGAATTTTCACTTTGACCTCATGGAGTTCCCTCCCTCTGCGATAAACTACTAGTATGTCTCCCACTTCTTTCTTCGTAAATAATGAGGATAATCACATCCTCAACTTTGGGAAGGATGAGTCACCGCTTCCCTTCAAGTCATCAAAGGAGAGTGTCACCATCAACTTCAAGGAGCCACCTCCCTCTGAAGTTAGATTTCACCAAGGCTCTTCCTATGAGCCTCACCTAAAGACGAGGATTATTACATCCTCAAAATTAAGGAGGAGGATCTACCTCCCTTTAATCTTCACCTGGAGGATCAAGGCCTTTCTCATCTATGTACAAATAAAGTAGGGTGGAAGCTCAAAGTTCACTCGCTAAGTGTGGAGGCCTCTTTTCCGTTTGATCCTGGACCAGTGTGTTAAGACAAAGTCCATCCCTGGAGTTCTCCCTGCACCGCTCAATGAATATAAGGATGTCTTCATCCTTAAATTTGAAGAGGAGTCTCCACCACAAGATGACCCTCACACCAAGAATCATTAACCGAAAATCTGGGTCGTTCTTCAAAGAAAAATGATGGCCGCCCAATCCACCCGTTGAAGTTCACTTCAACGTTCATATTCATTCTGGAGGACTTCAAGGTGGTATGGTCTAGCCAAAAACCTTAAATATAGGATGCTTCATGGGAGGCAACCCAGATGAAATTTCTTTCATTTTCATTTTCAGTTTTTATTTTATTTTTTAGTTCTTCTTTGATTATGTTTTTACTAACTTTTAACCCCGTTTGTAGTTTGGTTGCTTCTAGTGTTTTATGTAGGTGCAAATTTAAGTTCACATCGCAACCTAGCTACGCTAATTGAGGCTAAAGCTCAATTGTGGGGGAGCTCCTTCAATGCAAGTAACCACAATCTCAGTGAAGTTTTAGTTTCTTTTATTTTGTTACTCTCATTTCTCTTCTTTCACTTTGATTATGCTTGAATTTTCTAGTGGGAATAGCTTATATGCTATAATGCTTGTTTGTGTCTTTATGTTCTCTCTTGTTTCTGCTTCCCGAAAAGGTCTTATGAAACCTTCTCCGATTTGTCTAGTGAACAATGAGAACATTGTTCGAATTAAGTGTGGATGAGTAACATTTTCAGTGAATGGTGTGCTTAAATATTTAATTCTTCATGCTTATCTTGTGTTTGTCCAAATTCAAAAACATGGACCCTTGTGATGTGGGTTGTTCTCATTAAGAACAATTACTCTTATGAATTGTGGGATAAGTGCTCAACAACGTTCTTTTTAATTGCTTTTGAGAAGAATTTTCATTCGATGTGACCAAGTGATCTAAAATGGTTGGATTTGTTTTGCAGGGGTTCTTTTTGTCTTCTCTCTTATGGATTACTATGGGGTGCTTCTTTGTGAAAATTCTTTAAGGGACTTGTGAGACGCCATTGGTAACCAACAATGAAAGTTAAGTGTTCTTAAATTCAAAGGCTACATTCCTAGTATTTAACTCCTCATCTCTTATGCAAAAGTGAAACAAATGCATAAATCTTTTTTTCTTTTATTTTCTCCTCAATGCCGTTCTTGAGAGAAGTTGGTTACGGTAAAAGCTCTCCATGTTACCAAATCCTTACTACTTTGAAGCACTTCGGATCATACTCCGAAACTCTAGATTTTATTTTGCTCTAAGCACACCCATGCCACCAATAAGTGATGGTTCACACTCCTCAAAGGTTTTAACCACCTTTTGCTTCTTCTTTTATCATACACTTCATGATAATATTTGTTAGTTTTGATCATTTCTTACTTGCCTAGATTCTTGGTTTTGTTTGAGGACAAGCAAAAAGGTAAGTGTGGGGGTGTGATAAGTGTTCAAATGAGCATGTTCTAGGGGTGTATTTCATATGTTTTATCAATACTTTTCATGCTCATTTCATCATTATAACTAGTTTTCCTCAAGTGTTGTTTTTATTGATGTTTTTACACATTTATTGATAAAACAATATGAATAACATATCTAGGATCAAGGTAGATGAAAAGAGGAACGTGTGGGCACAAACGGATCCAAAATCAAAGCTAAAAGGAAGAAGATATAGCATTTTGAAAACCGACCTATCCACAGGACCGACTCAGGTGGGTTGGTCAGACTTTCTCTGGAAGCAACTGGATTTGACCAATAGACGACCTCCCCAGGTGGGTCAGTCGAAAGCTACTGGAATCAACTGACCCAGACGACTGATCAACTTGGGTCGGTCAAAAGCTACTGGAATCGACCGACCCAGACGACTGACCAACTTGGGTCGGTCGGGCTAAAATCTGCGCACGTGATGACGTCTTCTCCTAGAGGCGATTGACCCACGAGACCGACCCACGTGGGTTGGTGGGCTAAAAATTTGCCCAAAATCGTGTTTTTGAAAGAGGGAAGAGAGGAAAGGAGGCCACAGACCAAAACCGGCTGCTGCATGAGGAGGAGGAGGAGGAGGAGGGGGAGGAGGGGGAGGAGGAGGAGGAGAAGAAAAAAAAAGGAAAAGATTCTCTCATTTTTGTGCTTTAATGGTTGTGTAATCTTCTTGCATCTTAGGATGGGATTTCGTCCCAAAATACCTAAAATCTCTATTGTCAAACCTTGAACTTGTTTAATGCTTTATTTTTGTTCTTGTGCATAATATATGATAATTATTGAGTGATTATGGCTCTTGAGCTTGTTTACAAAGATTTGAGGATTTACTTAGGATTTTGCTTAATTAATTATCTATGTGTTGGAATTAGTTGGTTTGCTTTGAATTTGTCAATATTAGGCATTGAGATAGATTCTAGGTTGCCGATTAGTCTAGCACTAATGTGGGGTTCTATCAACATATGACTTTGAGATAGAAACCTAAATGGGAACTAAATTAACGTACTTGAATTTAATGATTTTGAGATTAGACTACATTGCAACTTAGGGGAACTTGATCTTAGTGCTATCGATTGACCGGGGCTTAGCTGATTAAGAAGTCTTGGTTAAATTGGTTAGGATTAGTAGGCCTAGGTTTGGGTGCTAATTAATTAATTAAGTGTTTATTTTATTAGCTATAAGTTCAAGAGTAGACAATCGGTAGTAAGGGGAGGATTGGTGCAAATATCCATCTTGGGCAACATCTATTCTAGTTTAGTTAGTTTAGTTTTATTACTTTCCTTTATTTCTTTGTTTATCAAACCAAAAACCCCTAAAAAACCTCCAAGTTACATTTATGCACTATTGTATATATTTTTGCACATTTACTAAACTTATAATTAGTTAGATAGTTGTGAAGTCCTTGTGGATACTATCTTGTTAGACAACAACAACTAGGCTCACTGCCCATTAGTTCGCAAGATAGTTTCATTACTAGTTTGCACAACAATGAGCATCATGAGAACGGACTTGCTAACACCATAGACCAGCCATGGAACATTCAATGAGCTTCCTCTTAACTTCCACCAAACCTTAGTTATTCAAACTCTTATCTCATTATGCTCTCAAAACAAGCCAAGCAACAAACTATCTTCTATGATAGTAATAGTGCCGTGCGTCCCATAGTAAGTGATAAGTTGGGAATTTGCCTAAGTCCACGGGGCTAATTCATGCTTAATTATCAACATTTTGGCTTCAAATCCCCTCCTTATTGGCTTGATTGTGCTTTATTATTATATTTGTCTCCTATGATTTATTTGGTGATTTTTTAGGATAAAATGCTTAAGAAAGTTCTTAAATGAAGTCTTTTGAACTTGAGTCAAGCATTGGAACAAACCAGGAGTCAAATGATGATTTTTAAAGAAGGAAAGCTAAATTACAAGTGGTTTCGGGTCTTGCCCGTGAATGTAAACCCGGACCAACCTTTTGAAGAGTCTACTGTTGATTTTTGGAGATGGTCCGGGTATGTGTCTGTGGATATAAACCCGGACCATCCTGAAGAGAAATATTATGCCAACTTTTGTAGGTGGTCCGGGAATATGCGTTGGGCTATAAACCAGGACCACACCTAGAAGCAATATTTTGTCATGTTTTAGACATGGTACGAGAATTTAAACCAAACCAATAAGGAACGAAGATTATGCCCTTGAGATAAAAAGATTATTTTTAATCAAATTCATTAAGATGTTGAACGCCGCTGAAGTGGGAAAGGGAATAGGGTTTTTGAGAGAGATTTTGAATTTAGAGAAAGATTTGAAGATTTTGACATTTTTCTAGAAGATTGAGTAGATCAACAGATTGCAAATCCAAGACAGAGGCTTCATCACAGAGTCTTCAATCATAGTTTCATCTTGTTCTTCCTCTATAACACCATTTCTTGTAGGCTTTTACATTATGATTATGTCTACAACTGAGTAGTACTTATAAATTTCAGTTCGCTATATAATCTAAATTCAAGGTTCCATTATCTTTGTGATTTTACCAGTCTTAATGATATTAAAGCACTTGTTCTTTATTCATATTTATTCTCTTGTGATTTGCCCGATTACTAGCGTTTATTAGTTTGTTTGCTTACATGTGACAACTATGGCATTCAATATACTACAGGAATAGTACCGATTAGTTTAGAGATGGTAATTCCTCTAGAATACTAACTGATTATCAAACTAGATTGTTCTTTAAGATGTTGGCAATTAGAAAATTCATAATGAGAGTTAGGGTTTGATAATTGTTAATTAAATTCCACTGAGTGGAAGATCGGATGTGGAGCTTTGACCTAGGATTTTAATCTAGAATTTAAGTAAACATATTGAGAAGGATATCGAGGATTTATGAGGAATAGTTGACCGGGATTTCTCCCACAATTTATCAAGAAAACTAATATTTCCCTTTTTGTAGGCATTATTCTTGTTCTTGTTTATTTTATTTATTTTTAGAATTTAGAGAATGAAGCTGGAGGCGCAAGGCCCTTTCGGTGGGACATCTTCTGATGAGTTCTCTACGGCTAGGTTTGAATGAGGTGTGCCTCCTTCTTCATTCGGATGTTCTCGTTTTATATCTCAAATTATTCTATCTTCTTCTAAACGTAGAGCATTGGGAATCGACTTTCTTGCCGCGTCCGGACATTGTACGGGTTAAAATGTATTGTAAACACCAAAAATTCTCACCACATAAAGCAAATTTAAGAATAAGAAATAAAATTAGAAGGATCGTCACCATTCTTTTTGAAAATCATTAACATGCATGCCAAAACGAAAACATCATATTTATGACAGATTTCTCAAACCAATTTCCAAAGCATTTTCGAAAACACAACCCTTTTAAAATGAATTTCCAACTTCTAACCATTTTCAAACCCGTCCCCCTTCGTTATTTACTTCTTTATTTGCCTATTAGTTTTTATTTTGGTTTACGCTATTTTGTTACTTGTTTACCGCTACTCGTACATACGGAACTCGTACATACCTAATTCAACTTCCATTTTTATCTAATTTGTCTATATTCTAACCACCATTATATTAGTACTATTTCATTATTTTATGTATGTATTATTATTAGTACTTTATGTTTGTTATCATTGGTATTATTTTGTCTTATTTTACTGTTATTTGCACGTATCTAATTCAATTTCCATTTTTTATGGCATTCACTTGTATTTTACTTCCATCATGCTAACACTACTTTGTTATTTTATGTACTTATTATTATGTTATTCCATTTGTTTAATATTTTGTCATGTTTTGTACTTTATTATTTACATTCCATAATTTCATGACTCTTAAGAAGAAAACAATTCATTTTGTTAGATAAAATCATTTCTTTTTACTGTATGTTTTTGTTTAAAATGAAAGCGTTTTTGTAAGAGTTATGTAGTTCGAATTAAAAATTTGGTAATTTTTCTCACATTTATATGTTAAATTGGCTTATTAGCTCAACTAGGTAGAGTATTCATTAGGGAAGCTATTAGTCTTAGGTTTAAATCTTGATAGGAATGAAGAGGATTTTCATATTTTTGTTAAGCTAGAATCACAGCATAATATTTACTTTCCCCATTCACATATCGAGTAATGTTATAGCACAATTGGTTGGTGTCCGCGGGAGGATTGCAAAATGTTCGGGTTTGATACTTGGAAGCATCATAGTCCAGTTTATTTTTTTTGTTGTTTCTCACAGAACCCAAACACAACCCTAGTATTGACCCTGGTCAAACCCGACCCATGGTAAAGTGAAACCCTAACTTGCTTCCCCAGCCGACATATGTTTTGCAAACCCTACCTTATAAAACTGCATTGCAGTAGCCGGTAGTCATCCTTCCAGATCTTCTGGACAAAACTCGATTTCTCAGTGAAGAGAATAACCTGGCTATCTTTTTTCTCCTCCTCCATCGATTTCTCTCAACCTTCCTTCGCCGACTAGTTGCTCTCTCTTCCAAATCCCAAATTTGGAAACCTTCAGACCAAAAACCAAAATCGATCATGTCATTCTTTAGTCCCATCCAATTTGCTACATCTTACACAGTAGTTGATATACTCCCCAAACCTATGTTTTCTCTTTTCTATCACCTTCCACTTCGACCGGGATTTCAAATGCAGAGAAGAGTACAAAGAAAATTGTCTGAAAATTCCAAAGCTCATGAGAAACCATTCACTTCCTAGCGGTATGTTTTCCAGAAACCCCGTCTGATCCCAGCTGCGGTTCCTCTTCGTTTGTCAACAACATTGGCTAGCATTTGCGGTCTATATGCATGGAGAACTCCTCAACACTCCCGTCTCTATTTTTGAACAAAACAACCTTTGTTTTTAAGCCCATGGCGGTCGATTAATTACATACACCGTACTCGCTTGTTGAACGAGGTCTATACTACCTTTACCTCTAGCTGGGCTTTCTTTTTGTGAACATTATTTACATTCTGATATTGTGTTTATCTCTGATTTGAGTTGGTCTTTGACTCTTCCAGAACAATGGCATACCTCGATAACCTGTTAATATGTATATATTGTGGTTTAATTTTCCGTTTCTATATTTCTATGCCGGCATTCTGGCCTTCATTCGTTACACCTGTTCAGTGCTTTTATGTTTCATTATATGCATCTCAAAAATGAAACTGTCGTTTAGGAATGTGTAGCATCGGGAGCTTCATTTTTCTAAGCTTCTGCAGTTTAGGATTCATGGTTTCGATACGGGTTTAGAACCTCAAACTCAGTTGCTCTATCTTGTTAATTTCTTTCCTATCCAAGATGCATCTGCCCAATGTTGATTTTGGGTTAATCAGAATCAATTTTGAAGTTACGAAGCGCAGCTGCTTCGATACCTACGGAAGTTTAGGATGCAAAGTTCGCTTGTTGGTCTACATAAATCAATATGAGCCAAGTTTGCTATTTTGAGTTTGCTTAATTTATATTTGTTATGGATTCATTTGATCATCTCTGTTTTGAATTAACAATCGACTGAAGCTTTCCTCCTTCTGCTCTGTCTATCCATATCTTGATTGAGGTGCTTCAATTTGGGCACTTCGGTTGGCTGAGATGGTTACAGGTTTGTTAATTTTGAGCGTGAATTGATTGATTATGTGCTAGCTGAAATCCATCAACAACCGCAACCACACTCGGTTTGACGGGGATGTTAACTGTCGAAGATTATTTCTCTCCATCTCATTCATTTGTATATGAGTTTATTTCGTATCCCTTGGCATTAACCCTTTTCCTTTCTGCTTTGAATGAGGTACACTTGCATTGATCTGAATGGACGAAGACTCATCTGTGGACTTACTTGGCTTGGACTCGGCTTTGGGTTGGAACGTAGTTAGATTAATTGCCTTGTTGTCCTATTTGTGGTGGATTAATGTTAATGCTGAGAATGTGTGTTTTCTTGTGGATTTGAATCGTGGTGCTGCTCTTGGTATTTTTGAAATTCAATTCAGATGACCAAATCAAGTGGCAATTTCCTTGCACACGGGCTTTTTCCCATGAGAATCGAGCTATTTCTCTTGTTTTATATGCTGTTGTTGAATAGGTCAGTCCTGATGATGACCGAATGTTGTCTAGCTGATTGATTTTGGGTTTGAATGTTAAGATTTACACTGATTCCCTATTTAGCTGTTGGGATGGATTTGGATCAGAATACCAAAATTGAGTCCTCTTCTTTTCAGGGCCTTCACCCCTTTCCGGCCTTTGGGAAGTGAGGCCTATGTTGCATTCCTATGTTTGTTGACCCATCTGGTGACTTTTGTTTACTGAGGACCACTTTTCATCTTGGTGCTCGAATTGCTGATGGGCCCGTCTGTATAGCCCTGATGTTTTCATGTTCAATCTCATTCTAATTTTTGCACTGTTTATCCAACGATTTGCTAACTAGCCCCCGTTTCATGCTTTGACTGAGGTACATATTGGACATGGCTGGGCTTCCTTGGCTTGGGCCGCGCTTGGTGAATTGGTACTCTGGCTTTGGATCACACTAATTGGCTGTACTGATGCACCTTGGGCCATGGGTTTGGAAATACAATTTATTCAACCTTTCTTAAGTGCAATACAATTCTGTTGGTTAATTTCCCCTTGCGCATTGATATAAGTTTGGAAATTAATTTGAAACTAGTATATAACTTGTCCCTTGCGCTTAGATAAGAACATGAATTGAGTGATAGTTGCCCTATGCTATAATTGTGTAGATAAATCATTCATTGGCTGGATGGTCTTTATTAACTCTTCATCTGAGAGGGAAATGATTCAAAATCCCCTTCTATGTTCTCGGTTGGGGTGTGAGAGATGATTAAATTGCCCCTTTCCTCCTATTGAGAAGGTCCGTATGATCCCATTGCACACATCCTAACCCTCTTACATTTCATTACTAACTAATCTCATGTTTGTTTGTCTTTGTTCTATGACATGTACATAATGCCCAAGGAGTGGAAAACTGCTTAGCTAAGGAATTGGACTTTGGCTAGGACTACCTGGGCTTTCAAACACAAGTAACGGTTGGTGTATGCTGATCCCTATCAGCTCAAGTGAGGCGGTGTCTTGCAACCCCCCATAGCAGCTCTCTATTTAGAATTTTTTTTATTGTACTTGTAATAATTTGTATTTTATTTATTGTTTCGATTTCCTATTGTAGTCTTAGGATGAATCCCCTTCTACTATTTTATATCATGATCTTTATAACATTTCTTTATATGTAAAATGTTAGAATCTCTTTAAAGGGCATGAACATAGGTGGAGTTAATATCCATATCTTTGCTTAGTTATCATAGTTAGCTACATTTGAGAACCTTTAGCATGTTGTTTCGAAATCATTAAGATTTGTTTGAACATTATTGATTGTTTCTTTTGACTTTGTTATAATTCACCTTTTGGGTCATTTTGGAAAGCCACAGGACAAACTTTAGGATAGTGGGTGTCCCCCACACTTAGTGGATCATATGACCCACCTGGTGGTGGTGACACTCTATACACAAACCACATCCTTAAATTCCAAATAAACCCGAGATCATCCCCAAATTCAATTCAAAATTCAGTCCCAAATTTAATTTCAAATCCAGCCCAAACACTTGCAAATTAATTAAAATACAAAGCTGCCCATCTCCACTTCATATCAATCCAATCCCAAAAACAAAAATCAATCCCATTTCAAGGCCCAAATCCGGCTCACATTTTGAGGCCCAATTATCAAGGCCCACTCCAGCCCAATTTTTAAGGCCCACTCCGGCCCAATTTCCTAAGGCCCATTTTGGCCCATTTTTCCAAGGCCTAAACACGGCCCAATTTTAAAGCCAAAATCCAACCCGCATTTCAAGGCCCAATCCGGTCTAATTTTTAAGGCCCACTCTGGCCCAATTTTCAAGGTCCAATCCGGCCCAATTTCCTAATGCCCATTTTGGCCCATTTTCCAAGGCCTAAACCCGACCCAATTTCAAGGTCCAATCCGGCCCACATTTTGACGCCCAATCTGGCCCAATTTCCAAGGCCCACTCCGGCCCACTTTTCTAAGGCCCATGCTAAACCCGGTCCACATTTCAAGGCCCAAAATCGGCCTAATTTCCAAGGCCCAATCTGGCCCAATTTTCAAGGCTCACTCCGCCCAATTTCCTAAGGCCCATTTCAGCCCACTTTTCCAAGGCCAAACCCGGTCCACATTTCAAGGCCCAAATTCGGCCCAAATTTCAAAGCCCATTTCGGGCTACTTTTCCAAGGCCCAAACCTAGCCATTAGCTTAAATTTGGCACACAATTTCAATTCAAAATCAATCCAAAAACCGATTCAATCCCATCTCAAATTCATTCCAATACCAATCCAAAATCAATTCAATTTCAATATGATTTCAATTCAATTCTTAATTCAACTCCAATTCAATTTCAATTCAATTAAATTCAATTCTTAATTCAATTTGATTCAATCTCAATTTCAAACCAAACCAAACCAAACCAATTCAATTCAAAATTATTTTCATTCCCAATTCAATTCAAATTCATTCCAATCCTAAATAATTCCAAACATCATAAATCTCAAATTCCTTAAAACTTCAAACTCCTTGAAACTCCAAACTCCTTAGAACTCAAGCATCTCAAATCTCTAAACGTCTCAGCAACTCAAGAGACTCAAACGTCTCAGCAGCTCAACAGACTCGAAAGTCTCAACAGCTCAACAGACTCGAACATCTCAACAACTCAATAGGCTCGAACGTCTCAACAGCTAAATAGACTCAAAAGTCTCAACAGCTCAACAGACTCGAACGTCTCAGAAGCTCAACAGATTTGAACGTCTCAACAACTCAACGGACTCGAATGTCTCCACAGTTCAACAGATTCGAACATCACAATAGACTCATCAAATTCAAACACCTCGAAAACCCTCAACTTCTAAAAAATCCAAACCTCTCGAAATTTGATAACCCTTTCTAGCCTCGAACGTCTCATAGACCCGAGCGTCTCACATCCTTCATCATTTCAAGAATTCAAATGTCTCACAGAGTTGAGCATCTCACAGACTCTCGTAACTCAAACTCCAAAATAAACCCGACAATCCATCAAACCCCCACAAAATGACCACAATACCTCTTTGACCCTTCAAAGACCCACACTACTAAAAAAACGGATTTAGAGACGGACAATTCTGTCTCTATTCCGTCTCAATACGGGTCGTCACAAATTTAAATAGAGACGGAATCTTCACTTCCGTCTTAAACCGAGTCGGAATGGAGACGACTTATTCCGTCTCTATTTAAGAATTAGAGACGGAATAGAGACAGAATACTTTTGACTCTAATAGAGTCGGAATTCTACAACCCCACCCAGAGTTTCGAGACGGAATTATCCGTCTCTATTCCGTCTCAATTGGAGAGAGAATAACGTTCGTCTCAAATCCTATATCCAGAATCAACATTAGAGACGGAATTTCTTTCTCTATTTCGTCTCTAGTATGTTTTTATTTATTTCATTGATATTATAATTATTTCATATTGTAATATATCATTCTTATTCGACTAAATACCTATAATTATTATCATTATTAATACATATAAGTTTTTATATTTATATATAGATTAAATGTCTAAATAGGATAATATATATGTATATATAACAAATTTAACTTACAGAATCTGTTACAAACTTACACAAAATCACCTGCAGCATCCTCATTCTCTTCTTTTCTTTAGAGTAATTAGAATCAAGGACATAAAGGATGCCCATTAGCAGGATTCCAAGCCCCACTTCCAGTAGAAAGGGTTTAGAACACTTCATGTGAATTAGCAAAAAAACAGTAACCTAGGTGTTATTGTCTCATACAACGCCTATTATCTTATCTTTTCTAGTGGACTTTGCCGTTTGGAACTTTTGATTTTGCTAGTTCTTCAGTGCATTGCTGCTGGTCGGCTTTGAGCAATTCAGATAATCTTTCTGCCAAGCTCTTCTTAGCATCAGGGGAAACTCCATGCTTTGCGATAATATACTCCAACACCGCCTCAGCCAAGTGCTTGTTCTCTATCACACTTGCTTTGTCTCGGTTGCTGAAACAAAATTAAAAGGGTTCAGGTCATTTGGGTAGAAGATAAAAGAACTGTAGATGAGTAACTACTAATCTGACAGAAAATTGCGATCATTGTCAATGAGCTGCTCGAACATCAGATGTGGAGGCATCAGGAAGAATACTCCATGTGTTAAATGGTTAAAAGAAGAATCTATGGTTAAAAGAAATACGCTTAGAACTGTCTGCTCGAAGGGTTTCTCCTTTATATCCGATCTGGGAGGATTATTAAACCATATTCAATATATAAATATACACCACTCAAATGCAAAGCAACATCAATATAACATGAAAACGTTTGCCTCACGCATTACTGCACCAGATAATGCTCAAGGTAAAACGACGACACGCATTATACATATATATAATATCTGCTATCAGGAGAACTAGGGGATATTATTTGGACTATCGGCCGGTGTAACATCTTAACAACACCCAAGATGTACAATAGCTCTGGTATTAGCTTGAATAGCAATGGAGTTGTTACCTGCACCAGGATAACTTCTAATCAGTACAAGAAATCAGATTAATGAGGCAAGATATATAAGTACCATCACGATCTAAAACAATATGCATCATGGTAACTCACCAAGCTGGTTTTACCAGCCCTTATAAAAAAATATGCATCATAGTGACAATTTGCATTAGTAACTCACCAAGCTGAGGGCGGTTGTGCCAAGAAGTAGCAGATATACCTACCCTACCCTGAAACAAATAATTAGCCATCATAAATAGGATTGGCAGCATTCATAAAAAAGCATGAAATGGCATCTCTACAAACTGTGTTACCCATACCAAAAGGGTAAGCAATTTGCTATATTGCCATATATGGACATAAATAAGATTACTAATTTACTCATTAATCAACCTGAATGCTATCACATACAACACAATAAAAACCACAAACTTATTGAAGTAAAAAAGAACAATGTTAGATTGGACCAATGAGTCCAAATACTATCTTAGCCATTGCAACCGACCCAAAATCTGTTAGACGATAAACCCGAGTACATTGGGCTATTGCAGGTACATTACACGGGTGCGTAATTAATATGAAAATACAAACCTACCTACACAAATTTGTACATCTTACTTGTGAAGAAATAACATACAGATGTTCAAAATTTCGCGCTTTCCACCCTCAGTTTTGGTTGGGTTCTCAATCAGCGCATGATACCCCGTTTCAGGAGTGACTAAAAACTACATCCGAAAAATCACCTAAGGTCTAATTAAAATCCAATCTGTATGACCTATTGTCTATAAAATGTCCCTCAATTGTATTTGTAGAAGCAATGTCCCTTCTATTACATGCTCATGTAATCAACTCATTTCTGAAACAGCAATCCCAAACACAGAGTACGTGCCAATGCACATACACACTGAGCCAGTGATCATTATCGATGAGCAAAATGTAATCTGCAAAAGGGACAGGTTAAACTAGGGATGATGCATAGTAGGGATAGGGTTACCATTGTGATATGTTAAGAAAAAGTTTGATCTTTGATCTTATCTTACCTGAACCCAGCTTAGACGACCTCTGTATATGCTGCGATAACAAGCACACGGGAAGATAAATGTCTGTCACAATGAAATATGCATTAGACAGACCATATTGCAAAAGAAGCTCCAATTAATGTTCAACGAATCAGCGTTCATCATGAGATACTACTACTTACAATGAGAGTTCCAAGCATGGATCCAATCAATGACATTATCAGAGCTACAACAAGCGGAATTCATTCAGATACCGATGTTAATTAGTGTAACAAAAATATGGAATTGACATGTTTATGTATACGTCATTACCAAAGTATTGAAATGTTAGAGCAACAACTAGATCAGATATCACCAGACACGATCTCATCAATATGGGTATGATGCGACTCTGCGACTGATTGTATGGAATCAGCTCTTCCAGACCCATTGCAATTGGTGTGATCATCAATGCATACTTTGTAACCGGACTGACAATCTACAATGAAAAACAGCAACAGAGGGAGACACATATCAAGTATACACCATCTACTTACCAAAAGGCTGAGTGTTTGTCTTAAGATCAAAGACACGACAACAATGTCACAAAAAATCTGTCTTTCAACAAATCCATGTACCGTGGTCCAAACAGCTATCTTGGTAGCGATATACTCAGTTGGCATATTTAGTGTGAACTGTGATTTTGTCGAGTTCCCAAACATCAGGAAAGCATAAGCACCCACACCCGTGTATAGATGAGGTCCAACGGTGATTTAGTGAGCTTACAAGAATAGATGTTTTGTTGTTGTAGCGAAATGCTTTGACTACAGAAGCGACCACTAAAGTTTTTGTAATAATAACTAGAATGACTGCTGCCAGTAAAATATCAACATGGTTCCACAGGAAATGAACATGAATAAGCATCCCAATGCTGGCAAGGAAAAGAGCAGCAAAGAAGTTGCGGATTGGTTCAATCTGTAAAACATAAAGCAAAATAAAGATAAGTTTAAAAGAGAAAAGTAAACCATCTTCAATGGAGCTATCCACTTGACAACTGCATCTAAGAACCGTTTTGTCCTATTTGACATATGAAGACAAAGTACTTATCTAAAAAAACATATGAAGACAAAGTAAAATGATAACTGAAAGCAACAGTGTTTCAAGAATGACGCTTGAAACAATAGAGTCCGTGAATAAACACCAAGCAAAGATATATCATAAATACTACTCAGACCATGATAAAAGACTAGCTTACTTGTTCAAGTGTGTGCTGAGCAAAATCAGTTGTTGAGATCATCACTCCAGCAGCGAAGGAGCCCAATTCAAGACTTAAACCGAGCTTGTCACTACACTGAAATTGTGAACCTCCATATTAAATTCCATTGGCGACTACAACTTAAATCTCTACATTATAATATTACTTGATATACAAGAACTTAAAAGAAGATAGTTGCATAGAAAGACCAACCCAAGCAACGAGTAAGCAGAATGCTACAGCAGCAAGTTGATAGAGCTCATTGGTCTGAACAAATCAGATAAGTCAGAATCACACCAAATAAAAACCAATATAACCACAACAGATGGTAGAGCATCATTCAGCTGAAGTCTTACCTGAGAGGACAGGCTCATCATTAGCTTAAAGAACCAAGGCAAACAAGTGCGGGTCAGCACTGCCAGAACTGCCAAGAATGCAATCAAAATGACAAACCTGCATAAAAGCACATCAATTACCTTTAATATTTTTATTATAGCTTTAGCCGGAACTAGCTTTCCTGGCACAATGGACTAGTTTAGTACCATACACAGCTTAATTCTAATAAACCAGAAGACAGCAGCATAAACAAACGGCATATGCCTTCATGAGTTAGAGAATGATAAAACATTTCTTTACGATTCTGGTTCCTAAGCAAATAACATCGCAGTTGTATATCTGAAGAAGCATTAGCAGCAAAGAAGCATTAGGGGATAAAAAAGCTGTTTGAAATGAGTTCTAATAACCCTGCAGTAGTGATGCTCAAATTCATTTAGAAGCAAATAACATCGCAGTTGTATATGTACTGAGCAAAATTTATAATGACAGTATAAACAGTAGTAGAATGAGACATTTGAATAACTTCCCCTTTTTTAGAATAGGTGATGAGGTTTTAATAAAAGCAGTTTACCATAACTCATTAAGCTTTTTGAAAAATCAAAGATTACAAGCAAATAAATGTCTGAAATGGGCTATTATAATTTTTTAAAGTCAGTTAAATCAGTCAAATATAAGCAAAAGAAGTTCACCAAATTCAATGACAAAAACAAACGAATAGTAGCATTGAGTTCCTGTAAAGCATTTCAGAACAGGAATTATTTCATCAAGCAAGGAAAAACATGCCAAGGGTGGAAGAGTTACATACAAGACGTCTAGTTTCTTCAGGCTTTGGAATGAAATTTTCTCTTCCCTGAACCAAGTCCGAGTACAATGGTGGCAGTTGCTCAACTAATGGAAGAACTTGCTTCATGACTGAGGGGCTCAGGTTCTCCAATTGCTTCAAAGTCATTTCAGCCTGCACATGTGCCAATCACACCTCTTTACACTTTGTTGAGTCAAGGAAAATAAAAGTGGGGTAAAATGATTTTCCTATGTAACATCTTCAGAAGGATCTATATCTCTTTGGCTTCCAACGGATCAGACATCCATTGTAACCATGATCATGTGGACATGAAATACAGCCGACTCCTCATAATGATGAAAAGCAAGCAAACTACAATGTAATGCAAACTTTATATCTAGCGCAAAGCAGAAGCCAACCACAATGATTCCTATCAGTTATCTGCATTTAGTATTGTCACTTACTAGGATACTTCTCAATCTCCCCTACTCTTTGTACTCAAGTTAGAAGTTTAGATAAAAAAAAAGTTATCTCCCTGACAATCAAGGCAGCATAATAAATGAGATAAATGCTCACCCCAAAGCGAACTGTTGGAGATGAAGCTATCTGAGACAGGAGTGGAGCAATGCCTTGAGCAACTCGGACAAGAACCGGAGAAAACAAAGGAATAGCTACACTAGCCTCCTGTAAACACAAACAGAAAGAGAATTGGTAAAGACTATATTGCAAATAGAACAATATTGTAGTTTTATAACTCAATAAAGTCCCACGTTACATAAAAGCCAAACATCGGAGAATATCTAGACCTTAAGGTGTAATGTAAATTAAGAAAAGAATCCATGATACTAAGACCAACCAAGCTAAGTAAAATGAACAAGCAAGACAAAGCTATAAGAAGACATGGTAGAGGGTAAACAGAGAAGACAAGAAATCAGGTCATTCAAGCAGTGACTAGGAGGGGAACTAATTTTCAATCTAAGTTGTTTCCATTTCAAGATAGATTTGGACCTTCCAGCATAGCAGATTAAAGATCTATTGTGCAGGAGAAATGTGCAAAAAGAAGTTAAATAAGAATAAAATCAAACTGAGTTTCCAAACATCACATATTATCTCAATCTTGTCTATGGAACAGAGTGTAAAAACTTAGCAACTCTCCCTAGTGTTTGTTGTGCAATAAGAAAACCATGTACCTTGTTGTTAAAGGACATGAGAACATTCCCAATCCGCTGAACAGCATATCGTGATCCTGGTTAAGAGAACAATCTGGTTAGTATTTCCAATACGAGGAAAGAAAGTGGGATAAGATGGGGAAAAGTAAGCAAGCATCATGAGCTCATGATATACAAGAAGGAGGCAGATCTTTACACAGTGTCAATGAAGTACTACAGGAGATTAACTATAAATGATACAACAATCCCATTTTGAGTGTATTGTATGCCAACAGCACACGAGTTAAGGCACACATAGCAAGAAACTAAGAAAAGAATAATTACATGAAAAGGTAATCATCAAATAATTAATGAAGGAAAGAATTGTATTGAAAAATATATAATGTCATTTTATTTGTTTTTTATGGACTCTTGAATGTTATACGGGTATAACTATTATTTTTCTTTATTCAAGACCAGCAATAAGACACTATCACAGGGTAAGATGAACGTTCTTATGAGACAATCAAAATGGTATGAACAGACGATAATACTCAGTTGATGTATTTGGTTGGGGTTGGCTTTCTCATATTCACAAGGATATGCATTCACGAATGTACAATATTATGTTTGGCTTCTAATCTGGTCTGAATAAACTGACTGTGTCAAGAAAAAAGGAATTCAAGATCAGATGGCTTACTGCCTCATCTTTCTAGCTATATCCAAATCGGACTCCTTGGAGACTCAAACTTAAATCACAAAGGCCATATGGTCCTATTAAATAAATTGCATGTTCATTAAGAAGGGATGAGGTAATAAAACAGTGAGCCTCACTTTTCACATAGCCGTTCAAGGAACAAGCGGTAAGTAAGTTGTGGTGCAGCTCCAACAAATATGCCACCAACAAAGTGCACGATAGCACTTGGCTTCTTGTTCCTTGGTTCCAGAACCCAAGATCCCTTAAATGATGCAGAAATACGATACAGCTTACAATAAAGAACTGCACATCACATACATGTAGACCACAACAATCCCACAAACACCAAAGCTGATGAGGGACGACCTAAGAGATAGATAGAGAGAGAGAGAGAGAGAGACACAAATTTTGCTTCTCCATTCTATCCTACATAAGGAAATCCATCTTTCAGACTGGAAGGAAAGTAAGTCTTGTCTTAATAGTCTCTGTGAATGAAAGAAAATGTCTTCCACTGCAAAAAAACTGCACGCTACTGAAATTACAAATAGGAATTCCAAAACTAGTTACAAAAGTTTATCGACATTCCTGCAAGCACCATGTTATTGCTAGTCTATATCATCAACATAAAAACAGCAGCAGAAGAAGAAATTAGATTGATAATTTGTTTGACATCGTTAGAACCCCACATTGCAGCAAAAAAAGACAAGAGATGGTTTATTAACCTAAAAGTATGACAGACAACATATAACAATAGCTATACTACACTTTACCAAGCGTTGCAACTCTCTTTTCATCCATCTCTTATCAGGGTAGTTTTTCTCCACTATATTTTTCATTTTGCTACTCAGACAGTAAGTCAACCAATTGTTATGAAGCAATAACATGGTGCCTTGTACACAACATCTTGTGCTAGCAACATGCACTCTTGTCAGTTGTTATGAAGCAACTTATATTTAGGGAATTAAGATCCCCAATTCAAGATGAATATGGAGGAATCTCAGAAATTGGAGGTTAACAAGAATAAAAGTGAAACGAAGGAATTTCACATATAGTATCTACCAAAGCAAAATGGCACCTCAACTTCAGTCCAATTGGTTGAGCCACTCCAAGCACCTTGAGATTGTCCACGTTATCGGCGGCTGGTGTCAACTTTTGATCGAGGCCGAAGAGTGCACGAGGGGCTTGAACGAACAAAAAGTGATGAAGTCATTCTGCAAAAAAAACTCAGAGACCACTAATTGAAGAGACAAATAGGGATCAGTTCACGCTTGAAATCAGATGGACTAAATGGTGAAATAAGAGACAAAACGCAGAAATGATTCACGAGCAGATGATTTTGCTCGCGTGTTAAACATATGGATTGTCGGATTCTTGCAAGGGATGGAGGTAGTTCTCTCGAGTTGGACTAACACATGCTTAGGTGGTGTCGAATCAAACTCCAAATAAGGAAGAGAAGTCGATCGATGTGAATGACCTCTCAAAATCGATAGAGAATGGGGAGAAGTTTGTGTCCTTCTACGGTGGGATGATTTTTCTTTCGATTTTAGAGAATGAGTGAAAGGGGATGAGAATTGACGGTGATTTTTATGGGGTTGATCCGCCATAGCCGTCGAGAGGGAGTCGACCGAGGAAGAGGGTAAAGCCGTGTGAGTTAGCCAGTTGAACATTGCAAAATTACCGCGTGAATGAAGAAGGAAAGTAGATAGATTAGTGCTAATGTTTGAGTAAGGTTAGGGTTATGATGCAGCGACAGAATTATCCGTCTCTAAATAGAGTCGGATTTAAAATTCTGTCTCCATTTGAGATGAAATATAATTCCGTCTCCATTTGAGACGGAAAAATTTCGTCTCTATTTTTTTCTAATATAGAGATAATTTGTCCGTCTCTATTTTGTCTCTGTTCCGTCTCTGTATTCAGCGCCAATTATGAAAACATCCCGCCACTTGAGTCCCGTACTAATTCGTCTCTATTTTGACTCTATTCCGTCTCAGTTTTTTTTATCTCTATTTCGTCTCTAGTCCGTCTCTATATAGAGACGGAAAAATTTCCGTCTCAATTTCCGTCTCTAAATCGTTGTTTTTTAGTAGTGCCAAATTGTCAAAACCCTCTCAAAACTTTCAAAACCCAAAAAACATGAATTACGTCAGGTCTGATCTCAATAGGGAGTTGAGTACGTAGGCAACCCATCTAGGGTGCGACCCCGTTCCAATAAAAAAACTCTTTTCCCACTCTAAGGTGTTCTTCATACCTCTCAAAACACTCAAACCTTATTCGACTCCCACAAACTTCAAACCATCAGACTCCAAGTCTCATCTATTCACTCAACCTCAGACTTTTCCCAAATATTCATTCTATACTCATTCGAATTCACCAATTCCTCTTCTTGGCGCTAGCTTGGCCGAAAACCTCACCTCACCTCATTCACTCTCTTTCTCTTTTCCCGTCCTAATCCTATCCTTGGCTCTATATGAATCTCTTTAATAAGGTTTTGAAAGAAGACAATCCTGACAATTGGAGACCAAGGTTTCCTCGGGCACCAATCCGAAGTCGTGGTCGTTGCCACTTCCAAGGGGTGTAACCCAGTACGAACCCACATAGAATCTTTGAAATGACCAGATAAGTCCTATCCATAGGCAACAATCTCAGAGTCAATTAACGATTCTTAGAACCCGATCTTCCTTCATAGTTATCATAGGTCAAACTAGGTGGCGACTCTAGTCAATTCCGCCTTGTCGAGGCATCAGTCCGCTTGGGGCCCATTGAGAGCGGGTGTAATGTTCATTGGCACTCTCCTTAAGTTTTCTAGGAAATACAGACTATTAAAGTAGGTATTTGAGGGATGCCAGAGTAACGGGTTTTCACTCTCGACAGAATGACATTTTCTAGGATCTAGGCTTCTTAGTCATACCATATTTAGATAGACCCCTCCTCATACCAAAAAAATCACTGTCCATAGAATGACGACTCTATTGGGGAAAACTTGAGTAAGTTTTTCTCAAACTCAAGGAAGACTGAACTCCATTCAAAATTGTCAGGATTCCTCAACTTCTTTCAAAACCTTCAAGAGATTCATTCAAAGCCTCTAGGATTATTCTACTCCACACTCAGAGTGTGCGCCTAACGAGGACAGCTAGGATTTGTTAGATCCTCAACAAACACTACAACAATTGGGTTAATAATTAGCTCACGATTAGAAAGAGACACTTAGGATTGAATGAAGCTAACTTCCCTTTAGGTTAATAAACAACCAATTGGAATCACCGCCTTTAAGAGAAAACAGTTAGTAAATAGGGTTGTTTATTCTTCTCTACTTTATTTACCGCATTCATATTATTGTTGCTTGTTGCGAGGTGAGACAGTCACTGGCCTACACCATTATCGCTTTTACATTTACGAGTTGCGGGAGCATCGGGAAGCTTAGGCCATGCATTCCTCTGTGTCACCCCCTATATCCATGAGTCACGGGATCCCAATTGGTCCACGATTGATTCCCCATGAGTCAGGTCACTCATTGAGTGGTTATACCCATGAGGCGAGACGGTCACCGACCTATGCCCTAAAGACTCATGATCCAAAATTATCCTCAATCTCCGAGTCAAAGCCAGCATATAGTCAGCCATGAGCTTTTAGTGTCCAGCTGCCTAATCCGATGTCTAAGATCGGTTTATGGGTAGTCCCCCCCTTGTATGTCAACTGTCTGACCACCCTTCGCCTTTCCCTGAAGATTGCATGGGGTTAGTTCTCTAGTGTTCCTCTGAACCACGGGTGTCTTTAAAGCCCAATGTCACACTACAAATTCATAGAGGATCCCGTATTTACGGATACCCATACATGACATAGCGTAGTCAGTGAATAATTTAGACTTTAGACACACCTTATCGTGCAGACGAGGGGAGACCCGTTCCCATGCAGTACTTCCCGAGTTTCTCAAAAAGTGAGCGTGTTGTCGGATCATCACTGGCCATAGCGTATGTTTCCCTATCATCTCGGGTATCCTGACCTTTCGAACTTAAACACTCGATGACGAACTTTCTCTATGACGTGCCCGCAAGGCGTAATTGAGACAAATCCCTAGAGATGAACAGTGAAGGGACGATGGTTCCCCCGGTGAGACGGAATCATAACTGACCTGGAAAGTGATTATCCCAACATTAACACTTACAACTCCACATAAAATCAGCCAAGTTTTTTATTTTGCGCTTACATCAGTGATCACATTTTGAAAATTAGTAAAAATCAGAAAATGAATCATGTCGAACACTCTAATGGAATATCTTCAAAGCCTTTCATCTCGAATGATTTCAAAAAAAATGATTTAAAAATTGTTATTTCCAAAGCAGTTTTCAAAGCCGGATTCAATCAAAGTTTTCTAGAAAACAAACTTTATCAAACATTTTGCAAATAACAGATTTCAAAAATCTACTACTTACAAATGATTTTCAAACAATCTTTCTCACAAATGTTGTTTAAAAAAGACTATTTTCACAAATAGATTAAAAAAAAACCTACTTTTCACAAACGAATTGTGAAACAACATTTTTCACGGATTTTATTTCAAAATAGTTTTCTAAAACAGTTTTCAAAGTTGATTTTCACAAATGTATTTCAAAATAAATGATTTAGTTCCCATGTTATGACCCGCTATTTTTGAAGTTCAACCCACCTACAAAAGCAGCGGTCATTATCGTGGAGCGTACTAGTCATTTCGTGTTTTCACAAAAGTGGTGGATTTTCACAATGATTTTGTGCTCGATTATTCACCTTTCCTTTCTAAAAAAATGCCCCTTATTTTCCTCGTCTGAGCAGATGGCGCGCATGAAGATCGACAACAACAGTTTGAGCGAAAAATCAGAGGAGCACCTGCCCAAGTCAAGCGACATGAAGACTAGCGATGATCATTTGAGTTCCAAAATCCTGACAGTCAAAAGAACACCAACCCATATCTCTGGATCATGTTGTCACTTTGTTGTACGAGCCTGAAAACGAGCGAGCTAGAGCTGTCAAAATTTGACCCAACCTGAAACCCATCCGATTTATCTGAACCCAAAACCCGATCGAAACCCAAAAATATTGAAATATAATAAACCTGAAACCTGATTGGGTAAACCCAAAATGACCCGAACCCGAAATGACCCAAAAAATCTATAACCCGAAACCGACCCGAACCTGAAATGACCAGAAATAATAGTAATTAAAACTTAGCCAAACTCAAATAGCATGAAATAATAGTGGTCATAAATTTTCCCAAATCTGAATTACCCGAATATATATGACAAAAAACTTGATTCAAACTTAGTATATCCAAATGAAATTCAGAATAGACATTTTATTTGACTTTTTAGTAATCTGTATGTATTATATTCTTATAGAAATTAGGTATATGTTTATTTAATAATTTTTTCTAAAAATATTAACCATGACTTGAAATAACTGAAACCCGATTCTATCTAATATTATTACAACCCGAACCCGATTTAACCCAAACTCGAATGACCCGAACCCGAAATGACCCAAAAGTTTAATGACCCAAACGGATATTGACCCGAAAAGATATGACCCAAAACCCGAACGGATAACCCGTTTGCCAGGTCTAGAGCGAGCAGCTGGTCAAGAGCCCGAAGACGAGCGAGCAGCAACCAGAAGCCCGAGCGTGAGCAGTCATTCAGAGCCCGAAGACGGATCATAAGAGTTTAGAAGAAGTTTAACTCAAAATCCCCCTTTTTATGAATTTTTAGGATTGATGATGTATATATTTTCCCCTATGATTATTTTCTCTCTTGTCTATTTCTGAATAGATTACATGTGTAGGTTTACACATTCCCTTTGAATTTATTTAGATCAATGTGTATAGGGGTCCCCACTCCCTATTTTATTTGCGAATGACCCTGCATCAAAATTCATACTCAGAAAATCCATCACTTAAAAAACACGTCTTTTCAAAACCGTTTTTCTAAAACTTGATTTCTTTTAGCACATACGACTTGCCTCTTCCCATTTTTTGTCATTTCACATTTATTAATCATGCATGAATCGTACTCACCTCAGAAAAATTGCATAATCACACGTTACATTTCCAACACACCTCACACGAGCATTCATCCCATTTTTCAAGCATGCTGACATTCACATTTATCAGATTATTCTTTCTATTGTGATGGTTATATTTGCAGGTGATAAACTGTCTTTACCCACGAGTGAAAGCATGTTCTTCGGCGTGATGGCAAGAAATACCAGGGATCCAAACCTTTTCCCATTCGGTATACCATGTGCATAGAGACCAACAACAACAAAAAGCAAATACAAAAAATGCATACATCCAAAAATTTTAAAAAAATGGTTACATCCAAAATTCCAAAAAAATGTATACATCCAAAATCCAAAAAAAATGTGATCACTGTCATATCATGGGACCACCTTGCGGGAGTGGTCACTCCCTAAAAGTCTAAAACTCCAGGAGCCAATCATCAACCGAATATCATTCTGAAACAGCTTCTCTCACATCACACCCGACTGGGGATGGCAATGGGTGACGGGTATCCATTTCACCCGACCACCCGACTCACAAAAACGGGTGAAAAACCCAAAAAAACGGGTGCGGGTGACGGGTCGGGTGAACATTTTTCACCCGCTCACCCGACCCGTTCACCCGACCCGTTACCCGTATGTATTATATTAAATAAAAAATATACTTATTTCATATTTGTTAAGATAAATTATAAATATTTTGGTATGTATTGTTGTGGTATGTATTGTTGAACAAATATGAATGCATTTTTTGTAAAAAATAAGCTTGTATAAGGTGTTAAAGATACAAATTTCTTACTGAAAAAAAAAATTAAAAATGGGTGACGGGTGAAACGGGTAACGGATGATGAAGTTGTGGGTGACGGGTCGGGTCGGGTGATGCGGGTGGAAAACGGGTGACAGGTCGGGTGGAGCGTCACCCGACCCTAACCCGACCCGTTGCCATCCCTACACCCGACAGCTAGACCACCTTCAGGGCCAACGGTGATGGGATGAGCTTCATCAATCGTCAGCTGAAATCTACTCAAGCGAGACTAGTCATAACCTTACCCTTCTTGCATTGCATCCAAAAAAAATTCAATCAAAATCCAAAATGAGTCATTTTTATTGCCAATACTCCATGCATCCTATTTGTAGTAATTCCATATTACCACAATATATTGCATGGTAGATAGTTGCATACTCCCATATCGAAATGATGTCTTTGGTGAAAATCTTGATTGATTGTTTGAACATAGTGCTTGAACCACTAAACTCTCGCCCCGTCAACTTACACATGGGTCTAATCAAAATAGGAACCACAACAAAGTGAGAAGTGTGCAAAGAGCGGTTTTTTCCCTTGAATTTCAAATGAGGGTATTGGACGATCCACTGAGTGATGATGGAAGGTAGAGAGATCCAATGTTGGTAAAACCACGAGTGACATGTCCATTCCTTCAGCACATGGAGAGGCACGATATACATAGTGAGATCTGTGTCGATAAACAAGATACGAATTGTGATTCATGCAAAGATCTGAGAACAGTAAGAAAACAATTATTAATGAATGAGAATGATGAGGCACTTAGGAATAAAAATCTCCACAAAACCAAAAAGCTTTGATCGCCCTGCACATAATCCTTAGTAAACCTTGCCGAGCTTTTCACGATAAACCTTTTTCTACAAACTCCACAACATGTCAACCCATGTACATATACTTATTTGCCCTTGCAATAGAGGATCTCAAAGGAGCCGGAGTCATGGTCTCTCCCCACCATCTTTCACAAAAAAACAAATAAAATGTTTGAGAAGACCAGCGAGTCAATGCAACTCGAAAGCTCAACACCAAAAGAGAACACCAAAAAATGTTTGAGAAAGTCGATAAGCCTATGCAGTTCTGAAAGCAAAACACAAAGAAGAAAATCACACACCAAAAAGGAAGGAAAAGAATGAGAAAATCATACACCAAAGAAGAAGGAGAAAATTAGAAAAGGACTAACGATGTCCCACAGAAACCAACAAAGAGTTTTCAATAACCGTCTGTCTAATCATTCCACCCATGGCGAAGGTGAAACACATCCTCTATTGCACAAAAACTCCACAATCCCCAAATAAATCCCACTGTCCCATGTGACATACATCATACCCCTCAGGGACCATGAGCGAATGAGTGTGACCTTACCCCATGAAGTCTTCTGAGTGTGAGTGAATCTCCAGCCTGAGCACCAAATCATAAACAGCCTACCCCCACTACAGGTGAGGAATTTGTAAGGATCAAAAAGTCTAAAACCTCAAAAAGAAATTCTCAGGAAAATACTGCTCCGAACGTTGAGAGTATCATCACACCATTTAGCACACACGGCCATACCCACGAGAGATTGACCCACATCCCTCCATGAGAGGAAAGTGATTCACGCATTCCAGTTTGACAATCACTCAAGATCAAACCAAAGATGTGTTATATTTGTAAACCTCGTATTAATAGAGATAAGACCGTACCCTCTTTCCAAAAGCTGCATATGCATTTTGCATCACATCTAGCACCCAATGTCTGCATTTATCATAAGCACTCTATCATCAACATCCGACTGGTAAGAACTCTGCCTAGTCTCGCTGAAAGTCGACTTCAGTTGCGGTTGTTGAAACGTAACTCTTGATCAAAAGAAGTCAAAGCTGGAGCCATCCCATGGCCATACCAGAGTAACATCGAAACCATCCCAGAGCATGGCTGGAGCCATACGGGAGCCGTCCTCAGACATTGAGACCATCCCTTGGGCTACACAAAAGCCATTTCGTCACTAAAGCCTTGCTCACAAATTATCAAACTACGTAAGGTCTGATTTCAATACGGAATTGAGTATGTAGGCAGCCCGCCCAGGGTGCGACCACCTCAAAGACAAAACCTCCATTTTCCCCTCATTCCAACTAATACATCATCATGATCAACCGACACAAAGTCACCTCAGAGCCATCCATGGAAATCCTTGAACCATAACAGGAACTACCCCAAAAGTCACACAACCGTGTTTTGTCATTCACCCATGAGAAATCATTCACCCACCATAAAGTCCACATCGAAATATTCATCAAACCACAGTCAATCCTTTGTTGGAGCCATCAATGCATACTGGAGCCATTAGTGCATACCAGAGCCATCAGTGCATACCGGAGCCATCAGTGCATACTGGAGCCATCAATGCATACCGGAGCCATTAGTGCATACCAGAGCCATTAGTGCATACCGGAGCCATCAATGCATACTGGAGCCATCAACGCATGTTGGAGCCACCTCAGATCCTTGAAGCCATGCCGGAACCATCCCGAAGCTTTGAAGCAACTTTGGAGCCATCAGCTCACAAAAAAAATTAACATCCACAAACAGAGAGTTTGATTCAATTAATACATTTATTTTTAAACACCTCACATCGCATATCATTTGCATATACCCATAAAGTTCATTCACAATCTAATGCATACTCATAACCCACTAGGGAGCTATTACGCTACTAGTGCGGTCCCGCCATTTTCCTCCACTAGATAGCTATTACACAACTAGTGTGAGATCGTTACTTCATAACCCGCTAGGCAGCTATTACGTTACTAGTGCGATCCCAGTCTTTTCCTCCACTAGGCAGCTATTACACTACTAGTGCGAGATCGTTCGCTTTATAACCCGCCAGCTATTACGCTACTAGTGCGGTCCCAATCTATTCTCCTCTAGGCAGCTATTACACTACTAGTGCGAGATCGTTCACTTCATAATCCGCTAGGTAGCTATTACGCAACTAGTGAGGTCCCGCCATTTTTCCTCCATTAGGAAGCTATTACGCTACTAGTGCGAGATCGTTCGTTTCATAACCTGCTAGGCAGCTATTAAGCTACTAGTGTTGTAACACCCCAACTACTAACAACACACTTAATATCATATCGCAGCGGAATTCATAACTCACAACATAACTTAACTCCTTGGTGTTACACGCCGTTAGCCACCCACGTGGCTAACAAGGCTAACATACATACATCGTATCGGTCTGATGGACTAACTCCCGAGCAACTACACATTAATCCCGTTCCATGTCCAACATTCATTATACACTTACATTACAACTGTACCGAGTATTAACAAGCTAATGCCGACAACAATTTCGGTCTTACTACTCCTACAATACATAAGCATTTAAATGAACTGCCCGTTTACAACTAACAACCCGTCCCACTCTCGAACGGCTGCCAGCTCCATAATACCTGAAAAGTATGGGGGCCCCCCGAAGGGGGTCAGCACCTTTGCTGGTATGGTAATCCCGCAGCCCGCATGCTACCGGGCCACGCACAACTATTTGTCGTCTTAGCATGCGGTTGATTTATTTCAAACATGCACAAACCCACACACATATCATGCTTATAAGCAAACATCCATTAATAGAATGCAGACACAAGGTTAGCACACTCAACATAGCAACATACCTCACTTTATAACATACACAACTTAATTTCACTCTTCTTAGAGTACATGAAATTCACTTAGGGAGTGCCGGGGTGATATAAGCCCGAGCAAAACATACATACATTTTCTTTACTTGAGTGGCGGCCTCATATCGGACCGTACATAACATACACAATTTCCCCCTAACTCCAATAGTGATGAGGTAGGTAAGCCTTGGTTAAGCTTGTGGGAGGTTGTAATTCCAGGAGGAAGAACAACCGTAACATAACAAAGAGGGAGTCGAAGCGAACTTAGGCATCGACACCCTACCAACATTATACATAATTTCCCTCCTAGCCCGATGTGGAGGTCGGGTAGGTAAGCTTTGGCTAAGCTAGTGGGAGGTCGAAATCCAATGAAGGAAAACAACCCTAACATACCAGGATGGGAGTTAATTCTCATATATGTATTAACTCCCAAACAACACGCGCGACCGGAACAACCGGATTCCTCTCCATACATAACATATACTTATTAGTTAGAGGTTCCCTTATGGAACTTACCACATACATACATCACATAGCGTTACTAACTCGGTTAGACACATATGGGGAGTAATACCCCTTTTAACAAACATGAATAGCTGTATCCAATAACAACAACAACATATCCAACAAGTCACATACATCACTCATAATAACAACATACACTAACGCATGGATAGCCGTAGTTAGAACGTTCCCATGGGTTGGGACGTTTATTCCGAATACCGATCTCTTATGTGAACCTAAAGTCGGTTAACTATTATTTAACACATAACTAAGGTTAAGCGGTATCGGAATTAATTACGCCACAATAATGAATTACTGTAAACTCATTTCATGCTTTATCTTGCAAGGTGGCAAACACACAGAAAAACACATAGGCATACAAGCCGGTGTAATCCAGTAGGACACAGGTTGCAAGAAAACCATACCTGTCACCATGGGTTACTCTACCGTGTCCCGGAGGATTCACTCCATCGCGTCATCTCACGCTCTCCGGGTAGTTCCCAAACAACTGGTATTATTATTCAAATGTTTCATTAACAACAATTCTTACGGTATGTAAACTTCTATTACTCCCGTACTTAACCCCGTTGACCCGTTATCCTTAACTTATTTATGTGATCTTAAGTTCACAACTTACACATTCACTCTCACACTTGTTTATACTTCCAATGGCCTTTAAAACTCACCAAACAAGGCCTAATCAACATCTAAAACCATTACCATTCACTTCCCCATCATAACAACACTTTAAAACACATTCTGGTAAGTTTTTAGCATGGTCCGGGTTTGTGTTCGGGGTTACAAACCCGGACCAACCACGGATTTCACTTTCTGGACTATTTTTCATGTGGTCCTGGTTTCAAACCCGGACCACCCCCTGGGATGATCTTCTGTCGTGTTTTTGCTATGGTCCGGGTTTGCAAACGGATTTGCAACCCGGACCACCTCTGGAACAGACAAAATTTACAGTTTTTGATCAGTTTTCAACCCCTAATCCACATCCAATCATTTCCTAAACATTCCACATGTTTCCTACATGTTTACACACACTAAAACACTCCTCAAATGCTCCCAAAACGTTGGTCCAATCCACCACCCCATTATTGTTCAAATTCACAAACGTTTATTTTCCCCCCTGTTGCATTATGCATATCAGTGCATCTTAAATCTCTTCAGACATTTCACAACCTTCCACCAACCTTTCCAATCCATCAATGACCATTTCAAAACCTCCTAGATAATGCACCTCTTAAACACACCTCGCTTCTTCCTTTAGTAAAACACTCAAGGCCATACTTTCCTAAACAAATTTTGACAGCACTGGCTACTTTCAAAGCATTTCCCAAACTCATCTCTTCACATATTTCATCCTAAAACTAGCAAACCCACAAGGGTTCTACCAGCACATAACAAAATCCTCAAATTCAACAACAACAACACACACAATCACCAAAAACTCCATAATCTCAATAACCACATCATCAATCACAAACTCACAACATTTGGCTCTTAAGGCCCTCAACTCAACATTAATTCACAACCTCTCCAAACCAAGTAAAACACATTTTCAACTTATATTTCAATCCATCATTTTGGGTTCATTAATTGTTTACCCATCCCAAACACATAAACAATCATAACCAAGGTTCAAGGTGGATTCCTTCCCTTAATTTCACAAGTCTCTTTAATTCTCCTCTTGCTCCATATCTTCTCTAATATCGGTTAAGAGGGCATGGAGTTTCCAAACTCCATCCCAACATCCAAGAACACAAAACATACACACAATTAATTACCTAAACCCTTAGAAAACTCAATTCAATCAAAGGGCTTAGAACACAAGTTAGGGTTTACCTTTTTTGAAGCTTTTAAGAGGGATTCTCTCCCTTGAATCAAGAAGGTATTTACTCCACCATTGGAGAGTTGAAACAAGGCTCCAAAACAAGAGAAAACAAGGTGAGAAAGGGAACAAAATCGGCCACCATGGAAAGTGGAGAGAGAATGACTTTTTCTTGAAGATTTTACCTTAGGAGGAAGAGGAGACTCCAAGCTACCCATTGATGCCATTTTCTCTTCAAATGGGAAAAACCCATGGAGATGAAGTTTATCATTTTCGGATTTTGAAAAGAGAGGAATGTAGAGGATGAGAGAGGAGTTCAAATATGTAATTTATTTTCGATTCGGAGCTTAAATGGAGCTTGGGCATGAAGAGGAAGTGAGCTAGCCATGGGAGCTCTTGTTACAGCTCAAAATCGCTGGAGGTAGGAGAAGGAGGAAGGGGCTCACGATGGAAAAGAGGAAATGAAGGAGAGAGAAGAGGGAAAAGTAGAATAAGAGGAAAGAGAAGATAAAGTGTATATTTTTTTTTTACTTTTCTTTCCTTCTTTCTTTTCTTTTCTTCTTTTTCTATTTTTTGTGTGTGAGGGGAGGCTTTTGACTAGTCAAACCGGCCCCTTAATATATATCAGCTGGAGCGTTTTTCGTTTTTTACAGAAAACGCTCGTTTATTTACCCGGTTTTAGCACTATTCACTAACCGGGCCCGTTTCCCGGAATTTTCTTGTCTATTTAATTTTAATGGTTATTATTCTCCCATTAATGTTTGTTATAGTTATATGATCAACTATAATTTTTTACGGGGTCGTTTGACTGTTTAAAGTCACGTTTTCGGGTTTTCTCGAAAAACGCGCTTTAGACTCCGTTAGCGTTTTAACGCATTATTTGGATCCGTTTTCTTCCAGAATTTTTCCCACATATTCTTAGTATGTAATTAGGGTATAAAAATATATTTATAACCCTAGTGAAGGTTATATACCTCCTAAAATAATTAAAACGTTTTTCCCGTTCTGTGACTTTTACTCATTTTCTTTTTCTTTTTGGTTTTTTTTATTTCTTCACCAATGATCTTAAGGACTTAATTAGCCTTTGAGGATAATAATCACATATTTAATTAACATATTAAGGTTTAGGGTATTTCAATCTACCCCCCTTAAAAGAACTTCGTCCTCGAAGTTCACACTTCCCAAGCATCATTTGAATTAGAACACAGGGATTACTTGCAACATAAACTTCCATAACAAACATACTTTACATCACAACCTCGGACTTAACGGTCCGGGTACATATACACATCCATACATAACATAACATACTTACTTAGTAGCCTCGGACTTAATGGTCCGGGTACCTTAACAACATTGTACATACATAACAACCCTTAGACTCTTAGGTCTGGGTAACATAACAACATTTAGACTCTTAGGTCTTGATAACATAACAACCTTTAGACACATGGTCTAGGTAACATAACACTTTCGGAATTCAGTCACATTAGGACTCAAGGTCCAAATAATAATTACTACACATACCACACAACATGTCATAGCATGTATATCAACCAGAAATTCCTTTTCCATCTCTTCATGAGTTCGAGACCCATGTAGAGTACATATACACTGTGATCCCACAGAACCGGTCGCGATGGACACTCTGGTCCCCGTTCCTTTGGGAGATCAAAACAATTGCATACATCTTTAAAATATACTTCTCATGTCACCGGTCCTAAGACAAAGGCTTATACGTCCTCAGCTCGTGAGCAAGTAGTAGGAAAATACCCTCTATGAGGTCAAGTATAATGAAATCCTTTATTGGAAGGATACAAGTTGAAAATCCTCCACGAGGTCACATAAGGTAGTCCTTCCTTTGAAAATACCACTTAAGAATCTACAAAAAAAATATTAATTGAAGTCTTGAAAATACCAATTGAAAATCTGAAACCACGCATTAAAATTCCTTTGAAAATTCAATACAACTCCAAGTCCAATTATTGTTAACTGCATCTTATTCTTGATGTGGTTATTTGTGACCACTTATAGGGAGTTCCAAGAATCATCCAACCCTAATGTGATCAGCATCAGAGTTGAACTATCTTTCCACCCCAATTTGTGTTCGGCTTCCCCTGATCTCATGATAATCAAGTTTCACCCTCCCACTTCATTTTCAAACAACAGATAACACATTCATTTCCAATTTTCTATCTTTTAATCCTTCTAGTCATAATCATACATCTCCAAGGGATAGAACTCCGTCTATCGATCATCTTCCAGATTTATTTTAAATCAAGTTACCTAGGGAGTTTAATTCTCACTAGGTTCTATATTGGTTTCATACCTCTTCATAAATCACAACTCTGTATATTTATACCTTTATCAAAATACAATATACGGTTTTACATTTAGTATTATATGAACATACATAGTCGGGTTTAGTTCCCCGGGAGTTTTCTACTCCCTTACACATATACTTTCACACACATCCTTTAACACAATAAACACACTTATCACAAGGGTATTCGCATCTTCTGTGCGTAATTACCACAATTACCATGAATGAATGTGTATGTTTATGTAACACACACACCCATCATCAAAACAAATTATTTTGTGCTATGCACACCATAGTTCACGTACACTTGTACGGTAAAACACACTAAACGGTTTGCGCTCTACCCCCCTTAAAAGGGATTACGCCCACGTAATCAATCACTTAATCGGTGGTTTAGAACATTCTACCGTCGTGAAGTGTTTTACCTCCACGCGGTTTATTATACAACATGTTCTGGTTTGAGGATCTTAGCCATATTGGCGGTTTAGTCCTTAATCAAGAATTCACACTAGAGCTTATTTTAGCTCTTAACTGGTTTCGATTCTGGCCTGTGAGGCTATAGGCGTTAATAATTAGCCATCCACTCATGTTCACTACACACATTTAACACTTGAATTGCTGGCTCACTACTTTCTGCTGCGCAACTCTTGATAACTTTAGGGCTTAGTTTGCCCCCCATACATTATTCTTACTGTATTGTACAACCCCGGTTATCACCTTTATCTTGGTAATAACGGTTTCTCAACCGACGCGTGGTATCACCTACCATGAGCGAACTCGGTGAGTTACAAACCTTCTAATCATTTCCATGATAACTTACTGTATTCCGCACTGATTTACTTAATTTCTTCCGACTTACTGTCGGTTACGTTTGAGCTACTACCTATTGTGTAGTACTCTGTCGGTTACTCCCAACACTTGAGGTATAATCCATACCGATATTTAATAATCGTGTTACTGTAGTCACTTATGCCAAGCAAGTACCCTTTGATTGGTACGACGGTGCTCATCTTATGCATCGGTTTTATCACATCATAAGTCTTTGTTCTTCCATCACAATTAACATTTCCCAAACTTCCTAGCTATCTCACTCGATCATTACCGCGCAAGCGCCATACCAAAACACTCAGTCATACAGAGTGCAGAGGCGTAAACTCTTGACAGTAAATCTCTTATGCGATTGCAATAGGAATTCACACTGAGTCTCTTATCACATAGTACCGACCATTGGCTTGTTGCCCAATCTGCGTATCATTACTTACTTGTATGTCCATTGGGTTTAACTCATAACTGGTCTCATTTGCTGTATTATTAATTAACAATACTTATGCAACGGTCGCTTACTGCGCACCGTGCGGTTACTTATTGTATAACATTAACTTACACTGCATCCGCCATTGTATTGGCTTCCACCATTCCACTGTGTTTCACCACTTGTTTGGCTGATTGTTTAAGACGCTATTCTTCACACCCTATGCTCCTTGAGCGTTGTTCATTTCACACTTTGCATCCCACAACTATGGTGGTTGCTACTTGACTTTTCACTCATCTGGTCTCCACAACTGGTACAAACACTTCTTTTCATAGTAACAACATGGTCAACTCTTAACATATTCCCTGAACTTAGTTCACATAACTACCGCTGTTGTGGTCTCACATATCAAGATGTATCCCACTCTTAAAGCAGTGGTTTGTTATCCGCTTTATTTATTTATATAACGTAACTTTCGTAATCAATAACATTTTCTTAACACATTCTACTTACGGCTTATAAGCCTTATTGCCCCGTGCTCTGCTCATTGTAGGCTGTTCACACACATTTACTTCTCGTACCGTATTTACACGTTTTATAGATTGTATTGGGCTCCATGACAAGGTCGTGGTTCCTTTCATGGGATGCTCCTTCAAGGATGTCAGACTTCCTCCTGACGACTTATGCTTAAACTGGGTGTTGGTTTCAACCCTTGCGTTTTTGTCACGTTCTCTCGTTCAGCCATTGTTGATCCAAACACCCTTTTTAAGGATAGTTCCTGGGTGTTACTAGGTTATGCCATTACATCTGGCTTGCACTTATTGGTATGTTTAACGCATCACTTCGCCCTGCCTTCTTTGCTGGGTTAAATATCTTCTCCTGTGGGATTGATATCCCTTGACAGTTTAAATGCTCATTCCGGGAGTCTCATCCCGATCATTGCACATCAACGTATCCACAGTAGGCATCTGCCTCACCATACTTAGGCTGGGTACTTACTCCAGCTATTGTGTTCATCCATCCAGATCCTTAAGACATATGCTATGTCTTTACTTACTAACCAGTGCACTTTGCACTAGTTCACCTTTAAACATTTCCTTAAAATAAACTTACTAATTCCTTTAGTCCTTAACTCGACTGGTTCCTTTACTTCAACCATACTTGGTAATCCATTGCTCTTGCTTGACTTTTACTTTGGACCGTAGTATGGAGTCGACTACTTCCCGTGTTTCAGACTCCACTCGTATACATACGTGGGGTACCCTGCTGATACATTGCTACTTGCCCGACTACCCCATAAGAAGGTTTGTCAGGCCCACAAGCTCCTATCGGAGTGCGGTCGTCCCACGTTTCAGTTGGTACACTCGTAGTGCCCGTCACACGCCTAGGTGAAGTATTCTGTCAGCTCCTCTTATATTATCCTGTGATAATATGCATTCCGTGTTTCCCGAACTTAATCAAGGGAAATATATCCACTGTTGTGCTATGACGAATTCAATCCATTCCCTCGGGTTGTTACCCTTGGGTTTACCGGTTTCCATCCGGTTAATTAAAAGTAACTGGGTAAAACTTACCTACCATATGGCACTGAGGCCGGTGTAGGTCTTCTGGTTTGGTTTAAAAGAAGGTTGGAAATAAAAGGGGTTGAAAGAAAATTTTGGTTTTGAAAAGAGTTCGAAAATAAATTTAGGTTGGAAGAAAAATTCTCGTGGTTTTACAACGTTTCCTTGCCTTAGCCAAGTCTAGCTTCTTGCTGACTGGTATATTTCCAAGTACAGAGGTCAGGCTATTAAGTCCTTCCACGGTTATGATGATCTCACTTAACTTCATGGTACTTTACTAAGTACCGGTAGTTGTTTAAAATTCCGTACAGATTTGTTATAGCAGCACTTGCCAGGGCAAGTGCGCCATGCAATCTGGTTATCGGTTCAATACACACTGGTTGCGGTATTGCTTTCATCCGCACTGACATCAGTGGCCCTGCTGGCCTTGCTTGATCTTACAGTCTTAACAATAAATCTTCTGGATGCTTCTCACTGTCTTCACATGATAACCATTGACTAGGGTGTTTCCCATTCTGGGAGACCCCTTTTGCTTAGTATTGCATCCTCCCCGTACTACGTTATAGTCCCTAAATCGGTTGGTATACCGTTGGAGTATTATTTAACATTTGTAGTCCCGTAGACACTCGTCTCGGGTTTCTACTATTTCACTTCTCCACGTTTGCACGCTTAGTGCTTGTAAGCTGGTTGTCCTCGACTGCTTCGCATGTCGACCCAGGGTGCTGGAAATTCCATTTTCTTATGCATAAGATCCTTCACTTTTCGCTATTCCATACGGCAGACATTGTTAAAATGGAGACCGTCTTCGGGATCCACACCCTTCGGGCTTGACCGTATGACAGGTTCCCCGAACTTATAAGGACATTCAATAACAGCCAGATCGGGTATTCCCGAGTAAGAGAGGACTTCCATCTCTCTGGCGTTCTTTCCAAGTTATATAATAGGGTTTGTGGAGGGCGGGATGGATACTGTAGGTATTCAGTACACACTGGTGTTCCCTATCTAGCGTACTTCTCACGCTATCACTCAACCCTTAACCCAAAGTACTAAACTCTTAACTCGGTACTTCCTAAGCTCGGTATTTCAGTCATCAGAGCGATACTTCGCTCTGATACCACTTTTTGTAACACCCCAACTACTAACAACACACTTAATATCATATCGCAGCGGAATTCATAACTCACAACATAACTTAACTCCTTGGTGTTACACGCCGTTAGCCACCCACGTGGCTAACAAGGCTAACATACATACATCGTATCGGTCTGATGGACTAACTCCCGAGCAACTACACATTAATCCCGTTCCATGTCCAACATTCATTATACACTTACATTACAACTGTACCGAGTATTAACAAGCTAATGCCGACAACAATTTCGGTCTTACTACTCCTACAATACATAAGCATTTAAATGAACTGCCCGTTTACAACTAACAACCCGTCCCACTCTCGAACGGCTGCCAGCTCCATAATACCTGAAAAGTATGGGGGCCCCCCGAAGGGGTCAGCACCTTTGCTGGTATGGTAATCCCGCAGCCCGCATGCTACCGGGCCACGCACAACTATTTGTCGTCTTAGCATGCGGTTGATTTATTTCAAACATGCACAAACCCACACACATATCATGCTTATAAGCAACATCCATTAATAGAATGCAGACACAAGGTTAGCACACTCAACATAGCAACATACCTCACTTTATAACATACACAACTTAATTTCACTCTTCTTAGAGTACATGAAATTCACTTAGGGAGTGCCGGGGTTATAAGCCCGAGCAAAACATACATACATTTTCTTTACTTGAGTGGCGGCCTCATATCGGACCGTACATAACATACACAATTTCCCCCTAACTCCAATAGTGATGAGGTAGGTAAGCCTTGGTTAAGCTTGTGGGAGGTTGTAATTCCAGGAGGAAGAACAACCGTAACATAACAAAGAGGGAGTCGAAGCGAACTTAGGCATCGACACCCTACCAACATTATACATAATTTCCCTCCTAGCCCGATGTGGAGGTCGGGTAGGTAAGCTTTGGCTAAGCTAGTGGGAGGTCGAAATCCAATGAAGGAAAACAACCCTAACATACCAGGATGGGAGTTAATTCTCATATATGTATTAACTCCCAAACAACACGCGCGACCGGAACAACCGGATTCCTCTCCATACATACATATACTTATTAGTTAGAGGTTCCCTTATGGAACTTACCACATACATACATCACATAGCGTTACTAACTCGGTTAGACACATATGGGGAGTAATACCCCTTTTAACAAACATGAATAGCTGTATCCAATACAACAACAACAACATATCCAACAAGTCACATACATCACTCATAATAACAACATACACTAACGCATGGATAGCCGTAGTTAGAACGTTCCCATGGGTTGGGACGTTTATTCCGAATACCGATCTCTTATGTGAACCTAAAGTCGGTTAACTATTATTTAACACATAACTAAGGTTAAGCGGTATCGGAATTAATTACGCCACAATAATGAATTACTGTAAACTCATTTCATGCTTTATCTTGCAAGGTGGCAAACACACAGAAAAACACATAGGCATACAAGCCGGTGTAATCCAGTAGGACACAGGTTGCAAGAAAACCATACCTGTCACCATGGGTTACTCTACCGTGTCCCGGAGGATTCACTCCATCGCGTCATCTCACGCTCTCCGGGTAGTTCCCAAACAACTGGTATTATTATTCAAATGTTTCATTAACAACAATTCTTACGGTATGTAAACTTCTATTACTCCCGTACTTAACCCCGTTGACCCGTTATCCTTAACTTATTTATGTGATCTTAAGTTCACAACTTACACATTCACTCTCACACTTGTTTATACTTCCAATGGCCTTTAAAACTCACCAAACAAGGCCTAATCAACATCTAAAACCATTACCATTTCACTTCCCCATCATAACAACACTTTAAAACACATTCTGGTAAGTTTTTAGCATGGTCCGGGTTTGTGTTCGGGGTTACAACCCGGACCAACCACGGATTTCACTTTCTGGACTATTTTTCATGTGGTCCTGGTTTCAAACCCGGACCACCCCCTGGGATGATCTTCTGTCGTGTTTTTGCTATGGTCCGGGTTTGCAAACGGATTTGCAACCCGGACCACCTCTGGAACAGACAAAATTTACAGTTTTTGATCAGTTTTCAACCCCTAATCCACATCCAATCATTTCCTAAACATTCCACATGTTTCCTACATGTTTACACACACTAAAACACTCCTCAAATGCTCCCAAAACGTTGGTCCAATCCACCACCCAATTATTGTTCAAATTCACAAAACTTTATTTTCCCCCTGTTGCATTATGCATATCAGTGCATCTTAAATCTCTTCAGACATTTCACAACCTTCCACCAACCTTTCCAATCCATCAATGACCATTTCAAAACCTCCTAGATAATGCACCTCTTAAACACACCTCGCTTCTTCCTTTAGTAAAACACTCAAGGCCATACTTTCCTAAACAAATTTGACAGCACTTGGCTACTTTCAAAGCATTTCCCAAAACTCATCTCTTCACATATTTCATCCTAAAACTAGCCAAACCCACAAGGGTTCTACCAGCACATAACAAAATCCTCAAATTCAACAACAACAACAACACAATCACCAAAAACCTCCATAATCTCAATAACCACATCATCAATCACAAACTCACAACATTTGGCTCTTAAGGCCCTCAACTCAACATTAATTCACAAACCTCTCCAAACCAAGTAAACACATTTTCAACTTATATTTCAATCCATCATTTTGGGTTCATTAATTTGTTTACCCATCCCAAACACATAAACAATCATAACCAAGGTTCAAGGTGGATTCCTTACCTTAATTTCACAAGTCTCTTTAATTCTCCTCTTGCTCCATATCTTCTCTAATATCGGTTAAGAGGGCATGGAGTTTCCAAACTCCATCCCAACATCCAAGAACACAAAACATACACACAATTAATTACCTAAACCCTTAGAAAACTCAATTCAATCAAAGGGCTTAGAACACAAGTTAGGGTTTACCTTTTTTGAAGCTTTTAAGAGGGATTCTCTCCCTTGAATCAAGAAGGTATTTACTCCACCATTGGAGAGTTGAAACAAGGCTCCAAAACAAGAGAAAAACAAGGTGAGAAAGGGAACAAAATCGGCCACCATGGAAAGTGGAGAGAGAATGACTTTTTCTTGAAGATTTTTACCTTAGGAGGAAGAGGAGACTCCAAGCTACCCATTGATGCCATTTTCTCTTCAAATGGAAAAACCCATGGAGATGAAGTTTATCATTTTCGGATTTTGAAAAGAGAGGAATGTAGAGGATGATGAGAGGAGTTCAAATATGTAATTTATTTTCGATTCGGAGCTTAAATGGAGCTTGGGCATGAAGAGGAAGTGAGCTAGCCATGGGAGCTCTTGTTACAGCTCAAAATCGCTGGAGGTAGGAGAAGGAGGAAGGGGCTCACGATGGAAAAGAGGAAATGAAGGAGAGAGAAGAGGGAAAAGTAGAATAAGGAGGAAAGAGAAGATAAAGTGTATATTTTTTTTTTTACTTTTCTTTCCTTCTTTCTTTTTCCTTTCTCTTTCTATTTTATTGTGTGTGAGGGGAGGCTTTTGACTAGTCAAAACCGGCCCCCTTAATATATATCAGCTGGAGCGTTTTTCGTTTTTTACAGAAAACGCTCGTTTATTTACCCGGTTTTAGCACTATTCACTAACCGGGCCCGTTTCCCGGAATTTTCTTGTCTATTTAATTTTAATGGTTATTATTCTCCCATTAATGTTTGTTTATAGTTATATGATCAACTATAATTTTTTACGGGGTCGTTTGACTGTTTAAAGTCACGTTTTCGGGTTTTTCTCGAAAAACGCGCTTTAGACTCCGTTAGCGTTTTAACGCATTATTTGGATCCGTTTTCTTCCAGAATTTTTCCCACATATTCTTAGTATGTAATTAGGGTATAAAATATATTTATAACCCTAGTGAAGGTTATATACCTCCTAAAATAATTAAAACGTGTTTTCCCGTTCTGTGACTTTTACTCATTTTCTTTTTCTTTTTGGTTTTTTTTTATTTCTTCACCAATGATCTTAAGGACTTAATTAGCCTTTGAGGATAATAATCACATATTTAATTACATATTAAGGTTTAGGGTATTTCAGCGTAGATTGTAAATAACTAAAAGCACAGGCCGGTACTGTGTATGCTACTCAAAGTACCGTAAGGGTTCATCCCATCCGTGCACAAGCCTAGCCTTAGGTTTTTCTCGGTTCGTTCCAAACTCAGGAATTTTACGTCTATGTTTCTCCACTGTGGTGCATCAGCGGGATGTCTTAATCTGCCATCCTTTTTCCTGTGAACTGAATGCCCCGAAGATTCTCTGCGTCTTTCTCAATGGAGAACAAACGTCTGAACCTTGGAATGATGGGCAGGTACCACAGTACCTTAGCTGGTGAACCTTTCTTACTACCGCTGATGTGAGTTTGTTGTTTCTTATACCGTGACGCTCCACATGCTGAACAGCTTTCAGCAAATTCATCCGATTTCCAAAACAGCATGCAACCATTTGGACAAGCATGAATTTTCTGGTACCCCATACCCATTGGGCACATCATTTTTTGGCTGAGTACGTAGTCGTTGGTAAAACGTTGTCCACCGGAAGAACGTTTTCAATAGTTCCAGGAGGTCAGTGAAACTTACGTCGCTCCAGCCATGTTTCGCTTTCAAGTTGAATAGCTTGAGGACGACACTCAACTTGCTTAACTTTGTAGGGTCACACCCGGGGTACAACGGTGTTTTGGATGAATCCAACAAATTTCATGCTTGTCTGGCGTGTTAGAGTAATGTCGTTCCACATCTTCGAGCATAGTCTCAATGTCATCATCCCAGAAATCTGGACTCAACGTTCCCTGTAACGTCTTCTGGGTCACCAGCAACTGTATCATCTCCAAGTTCTGTTTCTGTGTTTGCCTGACCATTATCCCCTTCGTCAGGCTTAATAACATCGAACGCACTCTGACCATGCCATCGGATTATGTCTTGGAAATCTTTTGTAAACCGCGGCGGATCAGATGTTCCTTATTGTTTCAACGCCGCGATATCTCAGATTGTTTTGGCAGTCGATACACGCAAAATATGTATCCCTTGTCTGTAGGTTTCAGATTGTTCGCCAACACCGTGCATAACTTATCAACTCCTTCTAAAAACTTGTCGTCCAAATTTCCGCTGTAAATCCACGAACGTTCCATCTCCTTCTAGCTATTTATATGAAGGCAGCCATTTCATACCGTCACCCGTGGTAGAGTCTTTACACTTTTGTATCTTATCAACCTAAATCCATCCATGAGTATTAAATCCCACCGGTGAACGTGTTTTTAATATGTAATTTATTGAAAATTTCGGCAGCATCTCCCTACAGTTCTTCAAATGCACGATATTATGATATTAATCAATAATATATGCATTCGAAGAACAATAAAGAGATACTGCTGAAATAATCAATAAAGTACAATTAAAAACACATTCACACCCTAGGTGTGAGATTTAACAATCATGGACAGTCCCGACAGGGACTGCCGAAGATATACCTCTATTAGGTATATCTTGGGCGGATAACTATGTTTGGTAGTTTGTCAAATATTATATGTATATATGTAAATCTTACCTCTGGTAGACGATTAGCCGATGCTAAGACGGTTGAGGTCGGAAGCCAAAATAAAGTCGTAGTCCTGATGCATAAATGAAAAACGACAACATTAGAATTCATCAAAAATCAAGGTTAAATGCTAGCTAAACCGCGGAAAAAAATCGACAGCATCTCCCCTATATTTCTAACGTCTCCAAATCAGTTTTATCAAAGTCAAATTTGCACGCACCATCTAGAACTAGTAACATACATAAACTTATCTTCTTCTACTATAAATGAAGTTTATTTATGACCTTCTCTGCAGTACTTCAGATTGAAGGACTGAAACTAGTCATTCTAGAACCATTAAAATACCGAAACTCATCTTATTCTTTCTGGTGGTTTATAACAATAGCATTGTTGATTCCTGTCACAGATTGTGAATCAAACAGAGAGCATCTGGCATAGCAGATTGAGCAGTTGAAAATGAGCTATTTTCAGGAATCGGTAATATACTTGAACTTACTTTCTTTCCTGTGGCAGTTTTAAGTAGTAGCATTTTTAAAACTACACTATTATTTATTAATTGTAATACTAAATGCTAAGAATAAATAAATACAGCAGTTTACAGTTTGCTTTGCAAAATTACCGTTACTAAGCACCGAAGTGGGCAAGTAGTGTAGAAATCAGCCCACGAACTAGGTTGCAATTAACTGTGAATCTGGGCACAAATATATGAACAAAGTTAGAACTTGCAATCGAAATGCATGTATATGAACAAAGTTAAAAAAACGACAATCAATCGATCGCATACCCAATACGCGATAGAGAGGTCGACGGTGAGACCAGTGGTAGATGGGTGGTGACCGGCGGCGATGGGAGTGACAAAGGTGGTGGGAGCGATGGTGGCGATGGCCGTTAGCAAGGTGACGGGAGAGAGGAGGCGATTTCAGTGAGGAAGATAGCGCGAAAGAGAAGAAGAGTTACTGTAAGTACAGTGTGCAGAGTAAACGGGCAAATGTTGTAGTTAAAAGGACTTTAGATTACGGTTTACATGAAAACCGTAATGTAAAGTCACACTTTACATGACGGTTCCTAAAGAACCGTAATCTAAAGTGTAACGAAATTAATAAAATAGCGCGAAAATTATTTGGCCTATGCTGGGTTTCGAACTCAAGATCGATGGTGTTGACTCATGTACCCACGCCATTGAGCCATGAGTCTTATTCGATCAAACAAATGTAACACATTAATATAAAGTTATTTTTAATCTAAAATAAGCTGGTAAGACGACGTCGTTCACTGTAATTTAGATTACGCGCGCGTCGAAAAATCAAATATGCGGGAAATATTTGGCGTCAGGTCAAGACGACGTCGTTGACCATCAGTGGGCGGGGACTTTAGATGACGGTTATTAGTAAAACCGTAATCTAAAGTCCGTTGACCGTAAAGCGCGCGTCAACACGGGACTTTAGATTACGGTTTCACAAATAACCGTCATCTAAAGTCCGTCCTAAAAAAGGCGCGCCTACCTCCGATCGATTATTGCTTACGGTAATTTAATAAACGTCATTAATTAACTCCGGCCTTCATATTATTTACGGTTTCTGTTAAAGCCGTGATTAAACCACCGTCATTAAAGGCTTCCGTTCCACCAGTGAGAGGTATAGTTGAGGCACTCCTAAGTCCTCGTACTTTCAATCACATTCTAGGCCCGTCATAAGCCCTAGGATTGGATATCAAGAGGTCCATTTGAGGCACTCCTAAGCCCTTGTGCACCTTAAATCAAATCGGGTTGTTGTATTATAGGCTCAGCATAAGTCCTATAGCTAGATATCAAGAGGTCTAGTTGAGGCACTCCTAAGTCCTCGTACTTTCAATCGCATTCTAGGCTCATCATAAGCCCTAGGACTGGATATCAAGAGGTCCAGTTGAGGCACTCCTAAGCCCTCGTGCACCTTAAATCAAATCGGGTTGTTGGTATTATAGGCTCGGCATAAGTCCTATAGCTAGATATCAAGAGGTCTAGTTGAGGCACTCCTAAGTCCTCGTACTTTCAATCGCATTCTAGGCTCATCATAAGCCCTAGGACTGGACATCAAGAGGTCCAGTTGAGGCACTCCTAAGCCTCGTGCACCTTAAATCAAATCGGGTTGTTGGTATTATAGGCTCGGCATAAGTTCTATAGCTAGATATCAAGAGGTCTAGTTGAGGCACTCCTAAGTCTCGTACTTTCAATCGCATTCTAGGCTCATCATAAGCCCTAGGACTGGATATCAAGAGATCCAGTTGAGGCACTCCTAAGCCCTTGTGCACCTTAAATCAAATTGGGTTGGTATTATAGGCTCGGCATAAGTCCTATAGCTAGATATCAAGAGGTCTAGTTGAGGAACTCCTAAGTCCTCGTACTTTCAATCGCATTCTAGGCCCGTCATAAGCCCTAGGACTAGATATCAAGAGGTCCAGTTGAGGCACTCCTAAGTCCTCGTGCACTCGGTTATCTTGTTACTCTCCCGTCGCGTTCACACGGCGTTCTATCCGTGATCGCATCTGGATGTACCCCGTAAAAGCCATAGTGAGAATTTTTGGCGCCCCGTCAACCTTGATCCAATTCTGCAAACCTTCTATTGCAGAATTGAATCAAGGGGAGCCATCTGTAGACACCAAAAATTCTCACCCGTTTTATATTAAAACCAAAATACAAAAATAAACATGCTTTTAGGAACAAGGAGGTCGTCCCCGTTTCAACCAAAGGAATTTCTTTTTCTCCGGCATTTAAATCTCACATTCCTATGGAAAAGGAGCACGAGCCCTTTTTTTATATATATATTTTATTTATTTTTATTTTTATTTTTATTTTTATTCTTATTTATTTTATTTTATTGTAATCTGTTTTTAAAATGACTTCATTTTTGTCCACTTATTTTATTGCTTTGTTTTAAAATATTTCACGGTTTTGTTATTTCCTTGTATTATTTTATGTACTCGATCGATTTATACTTTTATTATTATTTGTTACCTCCTTTTGGCTTCTCCGTTTTATCACCTCTATTTTTATCATTCGTGTGTCCTTTTACTACTATTATTTTCCATTTTGAGTGTTTTATCTTCATTACGTGCATTAATCTTCATTATTTCATGTACTCATGCTTTCCTTTTATTTTATATCTCTTTACGTTTTGAATCTTATTTTTAGTTGTATTCCCAAAATTTCATACCATTAGATTAATCTTTTCATATTGCCACATACTTTCTTTTAGATTCACAGTCTTTCGAAGAGTTATTCAGTTAATTTTAGAGCTTTCGTATTATTTCTCTCATTGATATATTGAAATCCGATCTAGCGTGGCTGGTAAGGTGCCCACCATGCAACCCGCAGATCATGGGTTTGATTCCAGGTACAGGCTAAAATCGTTTTCTCTATTTATCTCAGCACGAGGCATAAATTTTATTTGATTTCCCTGCTACTACTTAATCGAATGTCATCGCAGCTTAACCGGTAGAGTATGAGAGGAAGGAGGGCGGAGGTCTCAGGTTCGAGACTCACATAGGTGTTTTCATTTTTATTCTATTTTTTATAGCATGTAACTTTTGACCTGATGCAGCCTGCTCCAGTTTGGACCCATTTTTAACCCAAATGCCTCAAATAAAGCCTTAGTATGTCATCGTCTACCCCCATCATAAAACCCCAAAAAAATACTACAGTATGGGTCTGTTTTTTTTAAGAGCCGATCAAAACAAGGGCATGGTCTTCTGTCGTTCTCCCCAAGTCTTCTATCTTTCTCTTCTGTCTACAGAGACCACGCCCGAAAATCTCAAACCAAGGAGTAAAAAGCCATCAAACTTCCATTTTTAATGTTCCTCCATTTTTGAAGCTCACCATCTCATCTCGGTAAACCAATTTACAAGAAAGAAGAGCACGACGGCATGGGGTTTTTGAAAGAACCGATTGTCCCCCCCCCCCCCCATTTTCTCTGTATGGTTCTCGGTATTCAAGGAGGTGGTGAACTCCCGAGGAGAACCCATCTCGCCTTGATCCTCGACCAGGGCCCCGTTTCGTTTTCCCCTTTGAAATGGTCCTACACTACTTTGGACTTCTTCTTCTTCATCATTGAAGAACCACCTTCTCCACTCTCGAGTTTTTTTAATCCCACAAGTCAGAACCATTCAATTTCTCCCCGTTTCCGATTTCTTTTGACCGCGATTGCCAGTAGAGTAAGTTTCGTCTTGCTCCATTTCCTTCCGTGTTTTTTTCCTTCTCGTGATTTCTCCTCTTTGATTTCTTCCAATGAGCCAAATCGGCGATGGCTAAAGAATCGCGCGTGAGGAGTATTGGCCTTGCCGGAGATTTGCTTCCGATGTTTGTGCCAGCTCCCCGCTTTCGGTCCCATTTTACTTTCATCCTTTTCAAGCTGTCTAAGCTTCATAGTGCTGCTTAAGCTCATGATTTTGACTCCGATCGAAAGCCAAGTCCATTATGGGTCTCTGGGTTTGTACACCCGTGAGAAAGTCGAACAGGTTTTTCTTCTTTTGTCTGTTTTCATTTCCACTATCTGCATGTAGCACCCCAGTGAACACCGAACCCAAAGTGGGTCGCCGGGTTCGAGGGTGGTGTGGCCAGGATGTCGGTTTCGGAACATTGCCCCTTTTAAGTTTGCTTCATCATTCTCCTGGTATTATCCTAAATCATAGTTTTATGCAATCGTTAATACTCCGTCTCTATTCGAACGTTTGTTGAACCCAGTTCGATAATGTCATCGGGTGATTCGTTGCTTCAATAAATTACTTCCATTAGTCAGTATTTTGGAATCCTTTACTGGTACTGCTTGTCCTGTATATGAATCCCAGCAATGGTGTTATTAGTGTGAAGTTTCTGCGCGTTTAATTACAAAATTGATTTGCGCACTTCATTTACATCTCGTTTTTGTTTCGATATTACCCTGTAAATTTCGAATAAACAGCTTATTGTTTCAATCTTGTCATTACACTCCCGTAGTTTGAAACTCATCACGGTCTATCTGTATACATCCTCTGATTTGTTCTGAACTATCCTCCTTTCATTTCTGGTGTACAAACCGATGTGTTGATCTGTTTGAAACAGCAGATTCTATCTGCTCCTCTTGACTGGGTTCAGTGAGAATTTGGAGTCCATGTAATTTGGACTTGATATCCGCTTTAAGTATCTCTCTCCTATTATGCGTGTCTGTTGGGGGTTTGGATTCGGTTCACTGGTACAGAGTTCACTGCTTATTGACATTGTGTTGCGTAGAAACCCTTTCGAGTTTGTTCTTTTGCAGAGATTGATATGGCTCCCTGTGATAAGTAAACCAAACTCATACTTCGTGCTATTCTCATTTTTATTCCTTCAGTTTACCCAACCTTTTCTTTGTGATGTCTTATTCGTTTATCTGACTTTTGCTACCACCTATTTGCTTTTCTGGTGTGCTAATCTCGTAGGGATTTTACTTCTGCATATTCTGGTACACCGCTTCCTAACTCAAGCTTTACTTTGTCTGATTCGTTATTGCTGACGGGAATGTCCCTATGTGTGAACATAAAAACCTGCTATGTTGATGAGAGGTTGTCTGAATGTTTCGGTTTGTTTTGCAAGTCTCTGATTCATGTGTGCCATTTATCTGTTTAAGTCCCTTCCTAGTTTGTATGTTTTGATTACTCTTTTCGGCTGCAAAAAAGGGGGGCTGAGATGGAAACAAAGTGAGGCCTTTGTGTTTTTTGTGAGAATCATCTGGAATAACAACATTAGGTTGAATCGCATTTCGGCTGGATACTTTCAAATTAAACTGATGGGCTAATTGGAAAATGATAAGAGCAGATAGAGGTGGTTGAGGTAGTCATGAAAGGAATAAGGTTGAGAAACATGATTTAAGCTGACATAAGCTATCTATAGTTTACAGTAAGCAGTAGGTCTTGAGTCTTTTTACTTATGTTTCTTAAATGGGAAAGCATCAAAACAGAAAAGAAAATGAAGTGTTTAGCACTTAGTATAATTCTGTTGGCATTTGGAGTACTCATTAAGCTCCAGATCATTGTTTTAATGCAAAGTGTTCACCTAGCTATATGATCCAATTCGTTTTGATTTATTTGGCTTTCTTTTATTCTAATCTGTTACTACTATGTGATTCTCTCTCTGATTTCATTCGCACCATACGTGTATATACCGTATATTTAGTTTTGTTACATTTTGCTTCATTCCATGTACAATGCTTTATTAAACTAAACCATAGTTAGCCCGTAGGTCACCCCTTTATAGAAAAGCCGTAGGTTATGGTATCCTCAATGCATACGGGTCCTAGACACGGTCCATGTGAGGAATACTCACTTTCCTTAAAACTTTCCAAATCATCCCCAATTTCAGAATAAAATGTACAATCAACAAAAATCCATTTATTGTGAATCCAAGTAATTTCATTCGATATAAATTAAGCCCGCTAGCCCCTAATGGTTTTCAAGTTTTCTTTTATCAGCCCTTTTTGGAAATCTATTTTCAAAGCCAATCTCCGAATCTGGGCCCAATTCCGCTTTCAATCCGGCCCACTTCTTAGTCAGACCCAAACCAACTCAAGGCCCAAACTCGACCCGGCCCAAGCCCAATACAACCCAAAGTCCAAACCTGGCCCACCACCCAAACTTGACTTGGCTCAATTTGGCCCAGACTTGACCCAATGCTATTCGGCCCACTAACCAAATCGGCCATACTCATACCAGCCCAGCCTACAATAAGCCCAAGCCCAAAGTCGGCCCCAGCCCACAAGCCCAGCCCAATACCAACCTGGCCCATTATTAGATTCGGCCCAATTTCAAAACCTGGCCCCTCACCGAGTCCGGCCCCATCCAAAACTGCCCATTACCCATGGCCCAAAACTCAAAGCCCATGGCCTAAGAGACCAAATAGACCCAAGTCCATAAATCAACCCTTTTAGTCCACCACTTCAAGTCCAACCAAAATCGATCCTCTTCAAATGTCTCAAAAAAAAAATCACTCATAAAATGTTATCTAACTTTAACCCAATCCAAGTTTATAAAAAACACCCTAAGTCCACAAGAGTCAAACCAAGTCCATATAAATGTCAAACCAAGTCCACAAATGTCAAACCTTGACCAGAAAATGTTGACCTTGACCAAAAATTTGACCTTGACCAAAAAACTTTGACCTTGACCAAAAAACATTGACCTTGACCATAAACGTTGACCTTGACCAAAAAACGTTGACCTTGACTAAAAAACATTGACCTTGACCAAAACGTTGACCTTGACCAAAAACGTTGACCTTGACCAAAAAACGTTGACCTTGACCAAAAAACATTGACCTTGACCAAAAAACGTTGACCTTGACAAAAAAACGTTGATCTTGACCAGAAAATGTTGACCTTGACCAAAAATGTTGACCTTGACCAAAACTTTAACCTTGACCGAAACGTTGACATTGACCAAGACGTTAACCTTGACCCCAAATTTTTGACCTGACTCAAGTTCAATTCAAGTACGGCCCAAGTGCAATTCAAGATTGGCGTAAACTCGATTCAATCCAATTCCATTCAATCCAAACCATCCCATCTTTAATCCAATTCAGTCCGATTCAATTCGACCAATTCAACCCAACTCAAATCCAACTTGTAAATCCCATTCAAAAATCCAAAAACATTCCTTATTATTTGGCTTTAATCACAAAAATCTTCTTTCTCAAACAATCATTCTATCACGTCTTCGAAGAAACCATTTTGTGGAATTTTAAAAGGAAAAACTCTTCTCACATCACAGAAAACTCTTCTCAACTGCAAAAATTTCTTCTCGCATATAAAGAAAGTTTTCTCCTAAAACATTTCTCAAAATCAGCGTTTCTTTGCAGAGAATTCCGAACGACTTCAATAGTTTTCCAGCTCATTTTTCAACTCGAATAAACCGTTTTCGGGGAGCAAGAAATGTCTAACCCCTTCAAAGTATTTCCTCCATGGTTAGAACATCACTTGTCTCCCTTCCCAAGATAAAAATCCAGGGCGGGGCATTGGGGTCATAACCTTCCCTTGTCGTAGTCTGGATCTCTTTAGGCGGGGCATTAGGGTGACAAACCTCCCCTAATTGCAGCCTAGATTTTTACAAGGCAGGGTGCTAGGGAAGTAACGACCTTCCTAGTTGCAGCCGAGATTTTAGAATCGTCTAACTCCCTCCTGCTCGATTTCAGTATTTTCAATTTTTAATGTTTTAAACCCAGGAGTTAGTGACGTTATTAGGGTTTGACCGAGAGTATCCCATTCATGATACTTCTCTCTAAATCCTATATTTCGACATAAATTCATTGCCCCATCTTTCGAGCTCTGACACTTACCATTAATTAAGTATCGTGTTCGAGGGGGTACATAGGGTAATCCCTTGGGATTATCCGCCCTTTTATAACAAAAATGATTTTTGGATTTAAAATTTTAAGAGAGGCAATTTTGAACAAATCAATCCAACCCTTTCATTAGAGCTTTAACCCATAAGCACTCCTCAATCCTTTCTTAAGCAAACTCGAAGCCACCAATCTTACTAACATAGGATCCTTTATTCTTAAATGCTCCCGAACAACCTTAGTGATCAGAAACCTGAAACATCTTCAAAACCCGAACACCTGTAAACCAAATATCCTCTTTCATACTCCATCAACACTTTCGACTTCCTACATCACCTCAAAAATTTGACCATTCTAAAATCCAAACTTTATAAACACGAAAAACTCCTCAATTCCACCAAAGAATCCGAACACCTCTCAACTTCACAAAATGACCAAAATACCGCTCAGCTCTACAAAATGACCAAAATACCCCTCAGCTCTACAAAATGACCAAAATACCCCTAAGCTCTACAAAATGATCAAAAACTCCTTAACTCCAGCAAATGATCCAAACACCCCTCGACTCCAAAAATATAATAACCAAAATACCCTTTTGCTCCTCAAAACTCCCAGCATCATTTTAATCTCGTGAAAGTCGAAACGAGCTCAAACCTCTCAAAAACAATCCAAATCTCTCAATATTCAAACCAATTTCACCAATCAATATCTCAAGACCAGCCTATTTCTCCAAACTCTTCGAAATCATCTGTTCTTCAGTCCATACTCGATCCTATCCTTTGGCTTTAAATTGAATCTCTCTAATAAGGTTTTGAAAGAAGGCAATCTCGACAATTGGAGACCGAGGTTTCCTCGGGCATCAATCCAAAGTCGTGGCCGTTGCCACCTCTGAGGGGTGTAACCTAGTGCGAACCCAACATACAATCTCTGCAAAATGACCAGATAAGTCCTATCCATAGGGAACAACCTCAGAGTCAACTAACGGTTCTTAGAATCCTTCTTCCTTTCCTTCCTAGTTCCATAGGTCAAACTAGGTGGTGACTCTAGTCAATTTTCGCCCTTAGGGCATAAGTCCGCGTGGAGCCCATTGAGAGCGGGTGTAGTGCTCACTAGCATTCCCCTAATGCTTTCTGGGAAAGACGGACGATAGAGTAGGTATTTGAGGGATGCCAGAATAACGGGTTCTCCCCCCCCACCCCCCCACAGAATGGCAGTTTCTAGGATCTAGGCTTCTCAGCTAGTTCATATTTACATAGACCCCCCTCATACCGAAAAATTACCCTCAACATCTCCCTTTTTACTTTTCTTCTTTAGTTAATAAGGGTCAAGTGAGTCAAAAAGAGAGGGGTGAGTCAACTACCAAAACCGGCCCCCTATTATACATGGGCAGGGGTAGTTTCGTCTTTTTGCAATAATGCTCGTTAATTACCCGGTTTTAGCACTATTCACTAACCGGGCCCGTTTTCCGGAATTTTCTCGTTTCTTTAATTTTAATGATTCTTAAGCTTCCATTAATGTTTAATTATAGTTATTTGATTGAATATAATTTTTACGGGTCCATTTGACCACTCAAAGTCACATTTTTGGGGTTTTCTCAAAAAACGTGCTCTAAAGCTTTATTAGCGTTTTTAATCCATTTTATGGATCCGTTTTCTTTGGGAATTGTTCCCACACATCAATTCAGCATAAATAAGCCTTATGAATCCCTCTAGGTTCCTAGTCAAGATCACATATCTCCTATGGTTGCGTAATGCATAATTTTATGTTTTGTGCTTTTTACGCGTTTTCTCTTTCCTTTTGGTTTTATTTTCTTCATCAAAATCCTTTAGGCACTATTAGGCCCTCAAATACCATATTAGAATAATTTAATCACCATAATTATGTTTGGGGTATTTCAATCTACCCCCCTTAAAGAACTTTGCCCTCAAAGTTGGTGAATCTAATATAGTTAGTCACATAGGTATTCTATGCTAAGGTTATAACCTCTATATAACCTGGCAGACTCCAAAAGTCTGACTCGATGTATACCACACATCCACACAACATGTCACTGCATGCATAGCAATCAAAAATATCATTTTTCCTTCTCTCCATGGGGTCCATCCGAAGATAAATAAGGTACCATCCTCTCCCACGTCGAGTGATACCTCAGGTACCGGTCACGTTTGAACACTTACGCTTTCTGGTTCACGGCCGTCATGACATTGAACACTTATGCTTTCTGGCCCTACGGTCCTTTGGTTCTGATCAAAATCATTTGCACATCTAGATATCCTCAGGCACTCACTGGTCATCCACACTGACACATGACTACTCATATCCCGCTGCCCTTGGAAAAATACAAAACACACACTACCAACGTCCTACCGGTCACTTCGTACCGTTGCTCATTCGTTGTAGTGGTTTCAAAACTAATCATCACTCCCACCGGCTCACACACTAGCCTTACTTCCTGGGTTTCGACCCGATACCGGTGCCTAGCCATGGGAAGGTTCAACTAGCACCCGTGGGAGCGGTTTCAAAACCGGTCCTCATTCTCAAGTTTGAAGAACATCCTTTTTGCCAAAAATCAGTTAGAAATTCATTTTGAAAGCTCAATATAACTCCAAATTCCAATTTATGATAATTGCATCTATTACTAGCGTTATTACTTGTGGCCACTTATAGGGAGCTTCAAGAGTCATTCAACCCCAATGTGATCAGCATCGGTGTTGAACTATCCTTCCACCCCAATTTGTGTTCGGTTTCCCATGATTGCTAGCAAATCAAGTTCCACCTCCCACCTCAATTCATACAATGAAATAGTCAATCATTATTCCATTTTCTATCTTTTAATCTTTCTAGTCATAATCATCTAGCAATACATTTTCAATTTATAGACTTCATTTTCTCACTTATTACTCATTTCGTTAATTAATACTCAATTTGTCTCCAAATAACTACCTAAGAAATTCAATATTTAATTCTCCAAATAATTTTTCCCTCCATCAACCGTTCACAAGTCGAATCAACTCAAATCACCTAGGGAACTCAATTCCCACTAGATTCAACATCGGTTTCATACCGATTTATACTCACCAAATACCATGTCTAATCTCAAATAGACATGCGCTATCAGGGTTCTCATTCCCCTGGAGTTTCTCTACTCCTTTCCCCTTGTATACTCACACCGGAGTTACAAGGCAATCAAATTTATCTCAATGGTATTCGCATCTCCAGTGTGTAATAACCATAATTACATAATGAGTGAATACAAATGTTTATGTAACATAAGTATCGATCATCAAAACAAATTCTTTTGCGCTATGCGCATTGTAGTTTACGCACTTATTACGTAAAACATACACTTTACGTTTTTTGCTCTACCCCCCTTAATAGGGATTACACCCACGTAATCTACCATGTGTCAAAATTGGACATTGGTCTAAGGCGTTCAGCTGTAATGGAGTGTTTCAGCTTCCATGTGGCCTATTATACAATGTTCTTTGGTCAAAGGTTCTTAACCATATTGCCGGTTAGTCCCTGCACCAAGAATTGTCATTGGAGTTTATTTAACTCAAAACCGGTTTGGTTCTAGCCTCATAGGCTTCAAGGCATTGCTAATTTGCCATTCGCTCTTATTCATTAGGTGAATTCAACCTTAGAATTCTGGGCCCACTAGCTTCTGCTGCGCAACCCTGATAACTTAGGGTTTGTTCGTTCTTCTCGTTATGCTTAATGTGTTACAGATCACCTTCTTATCCCTTTTATCTTGGAAGTAAGGTTTCTCAATCGATGCGTGGTATCTCTTACCGTACGCGAACTCGATGAGTTATAGATTTTCTACCCAGCTCTCTGGAAATCTATTATACATGCTATTGTATACTTTCGTGATCATTCACTTGATTCTTCCGACGTGCTGTCGGTTGAGGTTGAGCCACTACTTAGTGTGTAGTGCTTCCTCTATTATTAGTGGCTTCCGAATTATGCACATTCATTTGATTCTATGCAAGTGTTCTTCTACTTGCACGACCTTGCATCTTCTATACATAGTTGCTCATAACTTTCATCAGTTTTCTTCCATTTTTATTTCGATGGAATTCACTTCTTGTGATTGTTGGTGTGTTCAACCCTCTTCGTGCTTCTTTGGCCGAAGGCCGCACGATTTGTTCCTAAGCTTTCGCTTAACTGGATTATGCCATGTTCATTGGTATGTTTGTACTCCTTCCGTATTCGATACTGTTGATTATTTATCCATGGGGTACTCTTGACCCGAAGTGTATTACTTCACTTATCAATTTGATCCTTTAAGGATATGCTTCTAGTTCCTTATGCAATTGCAATAGGAATAAACATTGCCTCCTTTATGAGGTCTCTCATCACATGGTACAGACTTCTGGCTTGTTGCCGGGTCTGTCTACCAACTCTTATTTAACATCTCCAAGTCATTGTGTGATTGTTCACATACATTGGTCGCTTGCTCGCACCATGCTCATGTTTACTTCCAACTTTGGTTTTCATGGCATCCGCTATTACATTAGCTTCTGCTCAAGCATTTCTAGCATACATACTATGGTTCGTCCTTTACTTGGTTGATTACCGAATATATCCTAGCGTTGTTTTCTTTATAATTATCCTTGTACACATACTGTGTTTCCTCTAAACCGATTATTCTTCGGTTTTTGATAGTTTGCTATCAAAGCTTATTTCGGTTTTATCTTGTTCAAGTTATTGCTTGGCAGTAATTACATGCTCAAGCTTCACTACATTAGTGGTTCTGAAAGAGATGTATTATCAGACATCCGCTGATGGCATCCTCTTCTTGGAATGCATAAGTTCACCGTCCTTACGGACCTACGACTACGAGTGGTATCCTCACTCGTTAGTTATTAAACAGTTCTTAATTGTGCCATTACTGGCAATTATCCTTATGATTCTCAATAGGTTTTGCAACCGTTATATCTACGTATTGTAGCAGGCTCATGGCTTACTAGCCACGTTGCCTAGAGTTATGCTCTTCATAGGCTGTTCACAAGTGTTGCTTCCCCGTATACCATCAAATGGCTTAGAGGTAACACTGGGCTCCATGATAAGATCGTCGCATCATGCTTCCGTTCATTGGAGACCCTTCAAGTAATAACCGGTTGCCTCTTGGCAATTTAGGGTACTTCCCGTTCGTGGAATCCCTTCGGTGTTCTAACCGAGTGTTCCTTCTAGCTCTTTTGTTCTTATCACGACATTTCGTTCGACACCCTTCAAGGATTGCTCTTGGGTGTTGTTAAGTGATGCCCTTTCATTTGGCTCACACTTTGGGTATGTTTGGTTTATTACCCCGCTTTGCAGTTCTGGATTTCAAATTGTCCCATGTAGGGTTATAACGTCTCCCGTTCTTAGGGTAGACCACAAATACTTTTCCTTTATGTCTTTGACCGGGTTTAATGTCTTCTTCTATGAAGAGCAATACTTCCCGATGGTCTTGGTGGTTGTTCCAGGAATTCCATCCCGCTCGTTGGACATTGATGTGTTAATGTTAGGCCTTTGCCTTATCATGTTCAAGCTGGATATTCATTCCAGCCATCAAGCATTTGCTTCGAAATTGTTGAGACATATCGAATGTCTATGCTCAATTACTAGTGCTCCTCGCACTTCCTAACTCTTACTCATCCTCTTGGAGTGAGTTCTTGACTCCTTTAGCTTGTAAACTTATCTGAGTTCTTCCGATCGTTCGAGGTGTCCAATTGTTCTGGTTTGGATTTACCTTATGGTCCGTAGTACGGAGTTGACTACTTCCCGTGTTTCGTACACTACTTGTACACATACGTGGGGTATCTTATTGATACATTACTACTTACCTGACTAACTCATAAATAGGTCTATCAGGCCCGCATGCTCACTCGGAGTGCGGTCGTCCCACATCCCGTTTTTGGTACACTCTTAGTGCTCGTCACATGCCTAGGTGAAGTATTCTATTGTCTACTCCTCTTGTATCATTCTATGATAACTTACCGTGATTGTTCTTGTATAGTTTTAAAATCTGAGGTTTAAAAGAAATATTTGGGTTTGAAAGAAAAGTTTGGAGTTTGAAAGAAAATTTTCATGGTGTTACCATGTCTGGGGGTCTTGACCAAGTCTAGCTTCTCGCTGACTTGTACGTTCGTTAATACAATGGTCAGGCCATTAGGCCTTGCCAAGGTTTCGTTCTTCAAATTCCTAGGATTGGTGATCCTATATTTGCTTCACTGTCATGGTGGTACTTTAGTAAGTACTTGTTGGTCGTTAAAAGTCTTCCAATTTTCCTTGTAGTTGCTGCACTTGCCCGGGCAAGTGCGCAGGTAGGTTAGTTTTTAGGTTAGTGTATACCGGTTATCGTATTGTTTCCATCCGTATTCGGTGGTTTTATTGGATCTTCCTTCGATCTTCTGATCTTAGTGATCAAACTCCTGAGTAGCTTCTCAGTGTTCTTGACATGATCGTCATTAATCCGGGTGTTCCCCGATCTTTGGGGGGGGGGGTCCCTGTGTACCTTGCTTCGTTGCTCGTTCCCACACCTTCACTATGGTTACCGAGGCTTGACTTATCCTTAGGATCTACGTCGTAGCCCTATTGATGTATGTTCCATGGACGCCCTTATAGTTGCCTGAACTATGTCATTCGGGTATTACGGCCTCTCGGCGTTGTAGGTTTTAGAGTTATCCAACATCAACTAATTCCTTAGTCGGTTAGTATACCATTGGTGGCATTATCAAGCGTTTGCAGTCAGTAGACTCTCTAGTCTCGGGTTTTGTTGCTCCGCCTTTTTCGCTTCATTGCGCGGTTGTGCTTCCCTTCTTGCCGGTTACGCATGGTTCTCGTGACTGCGAAGCACATCGCCCCATGGTGCCGTAAATTTCATTATCCTATGGTTAGGATTCTCAATCTACCGCTAATAACGGTATGTCGAAAAAGCGCGGTTATTGTCGTTCACGGGAACCGTCTCCGAGATTTCCAGTTCTTGGAATCTACCGTATGACTGGTTCTTCCTCTTGCAAGGTTTTTTTGCAACCGCCAGATCGGGTCTTCCCGAGTAAGAGAGGTCTTACCATCCTTCTAGCGTTCTTGTCCCAACTTTATAACATGGGATGTGGAGGGCGGGTATGATTATTGTAGGTTTTCGGTTCACTCGGAAGTTCCTATCTAGCGTACCTCTCACGCTATCACTCAACCCTTAGCCCTAAGTCTCTAATTCCTAACTCGGTATTTTCTAAACTCGGTATTTCGAGTCATCAGAGCGATACTTCACTTTGATACCACTTTTTATAAAACCCTTACCGCTAAACAGTCATACCTCCTTATCCGTCTCATTCACCAATACCAAAGCAGCGGAATTTCAATACAAACGGTGGGTGATACAATGCCGTTAGCCACCCACGTGACTAACCGCAAGGCCAAATCGAAATACAATAATCCAATTACAATACCGGTCTGATGAACTAACATACCGAGTACTCTATACCAAACAATACATTTCATTCCTTATTCCAATTCACTATACAAATACAACCTCAATTCAAATCTATACCGAGTCTACTACAATCCTCAAATTTCCACTAGCACTTCGGACTTACAATACAACTTTACAAAACAAATACAATTTCCTTAATCAACTACCCATGCTTAGGTAGCAACCCCGTCCTACTCTCGAACAGTATTCGGCTCCAAAGTACTTGTAAGTAAAAACAGTGCCCCAAGGGGCTCAACAAATTGCTGGTATGAAATTCGCATACCCCATGTGCTAACGGGGGTACACCGACTACTTTGTCGAGAACATGGGATTCATTTTAATTCTACCATCATGCGGGACAGCAATACATTAAACATGTACAATAGCACAATCCGTATTCAACATAGAATACAAACACTAACTCACACACCAAGGTTGTTAGCATGCTTTAATTTATTCTTAGGCCCTGAGGGTTTCTACCCCGCCAATGCCTTAATTACTTCATTCATTGACTTATCCATTATCTTGGGTACTCATGCTCAATTTCTCTTAGGTTCATAGACACTACAGGTCTTAATCTTATTTCTCAATTACTCTTCTCTTGGATACTTACTAAGTCATTACACATGACCTCCGGGCAGAGTCATACACAAGACTCACCACCGGGCTTTCAAGTACTAGTCTTACTTCCCCAGTTTCGACCCTACTCCGGGTCTAGCATAATGGGAAGGTTCAACTCTCAAACGGAACTATACTTTTAGTTCCTCAAATTCACAAACGTCCGTATCTCTCCGGACTACTCAATTTCCCAAATACTCCTCTCTCGAAGTTATATCGTAATCATGTAGATTAGCCTAGAAGTATCTCTCTCGATATCATCTAATAGCTTAGGGAATTTCCTCAACTTCTTGTATTCTCAGATTTAAGGTTTTCCCCAACGTTTCGAATACTTATATGTTCGGGACATTTTCTCATACTAGGTCAGATCCTCATGTAGGAGGTCGACTATCTTTTGAAGGGAGTTTGTTGGCCCCTTTTATTTATTTTTACTTCTTCCTTGGGTTCATACCTTTGAACTACCATTGTTCTCTCAATAAGGGTTTCTTTATACCTTTCCACTATTAATTGTTTCGTGTATTGTTTCTTTTCGGTTCTCTATCCGTTAACGGGAGTTTACTAATCCCGTGCATCTCTCTCACGTTCTAGTGAGTTCATAAGTTTGTATTATCGTTATTCAAGAATCGATAGTTTTTCGTGTGTTTCCATGTTTTCGTTATTTTGCGAAACGACTCTTTCTACGAGCCACTAACCAATCGGTACTCAATTATGAGTCGGTCTATAACACTAAGTTAGACGGCACAATCATACAAGGATGGTTAGTACACACAACATGCATCAAGATATACAATCAAGCAATAGAACATTTTCATGGTTTTATCTTGATTAGGTCGGCACACAAGCAAACAACACACAAATCAGTGTAATCCCGGTAGCATACAGGGCATGAGAAAATCATACCTTTCACCATGGATTACTTTACCATGTCACCTTACGTTCCTCGGTTCACACTTGATCCACTGATAACATTCCAAATGTTTCTATTAGCATTAAGGTATTACGGTATGTAAATAACTACTACTCCCGTACTTACCCCGTTATCCCATTAATCTTAGGTTTTACTCAAGTGTACATAATTTCTCAACTTCCTCATTCACTTCTCGACCTTGTTTATACTTCTAAAGACATTTATATGTCACCAAACAAGTCCTAAACAACATATAAAATCATTACCAATCAATCCCTCATCTTTAGAATCCTTAAAAACACTCGAGGAAATTCTGGAGGTGGTCCGGGACTTGGTCCGGCCCCTAAGTCCCGGACCAATACAAGACTCAACTTTCGGTACAAAATAAGAGGTGGTCTGGGACCTTGTACCCAGCCTATGTCCCGGACCAAGACAGTCTTCAAATATCGGGATGATTTTTGATGTGGTCCGGGACCTTGTCCCTAACCTAGGTCCCGGACCCTGCTAAAAACTGCTACTCTTAAAATTTTTCATCTCCAAATCAACCCCTGATTCACACCCAATCTTTCCTAATCCTTTCGCATGTTTTCTAACATGTTTAACCACCTTAAAACACTCTTAATCATGCTTTAAACCTCCTCAAATCATTGGTCAAATTCATTACCCAATTCTTGCTTAATTTCTACAAATTTTCATTCTCACATTTTGCACTTTGCACACTTGTGCATTCCTAACTTCCTCTTGATAGGTTACAACCTCTACCAACCAAATTGACCATTCCAAATATTCCTAGGCATGTTCATTTCTAATTCCAAAGCTCAACCATTTCCTTCAAGGTTATTCAACCTAGTGTCATACTACCATTCCAAGACACCATTAATAACATCTTTGCTACAGATTTTGCACACTCAATTCTCCCTTCCCCAACTACCATTTCATGGTGATTAATCAAATAAACGCAATCCTATAAACACCTAGGTTCTCCAATTTACAAAGTCACCTAAAACGCTTATTTTCTACTAAAAATTTGCCATAACTTCCCCACAAATCTAACATGCCCAAATGTATTAATTCTCACCTAAATCATCTCAAAACTAACCACACCCATAAAGGGTCCTACCAGCACACAATACTCCTCCAAATCTCATCAATCATAATATACACATATCCTTAACAATTTGGCTCCAAGGCCCTTAATTCAAGCAATAATTCAAACAATCAAGCTCTCACTAGCTCAATGTCATTAATTCACCATTCTCTCATATTTCAACCAATCACATTTCTAGCTAGATTTTGGTTCATTCATTTAATCAACCCATCCCAAATTCTATAAGCAATAAGGAAGTACATTAAGGTAGATTTCTTACCTAAAAGCTCATAAATTCCTCTTTTCTTTCCCAATCTCCTCCCTTCTCTTTCTTGATCAAAATCGGCCAAGTTGGCCAACCACTTTCCAACCTCAAAATCAATACCCAAATAGGGAATTAGGCACTAAACATATTCACCTAGTCTTATTAATCAACTAGAACACAAGGGAAGATGTCTAAGGCACAAAGGTGGAGAATTACCTTGAAACCCTAAAATGGGGGGTTTCGGTCAAGAATCAAAGAGGAGCTCCCAATCCACCATTGGAGACTTGGAGAATAGATCAAACAAGGAAAGAACAAGGCACCATTAGAAGGTGAAATTGGCCAAGACTAAAAGGAAGGAGAAATGAATTTTTCATGAATCTTTTTTTTTTACCTAAAATGAAAGAGGGGACTCCAAGCTTCAAGAAACTCTAGCTTTCTCTTCAAATGGGGTTATACCCATGGAGTTCAAATTCATCTTTTGAAGATTTTGGAAGAGAGGAAGATAGATCTTGAGGGGAGGAAGAAGAATATGTAGTTAGTTTTTCATTTAGAGCTCTAATGTGGCTTGAGCATGGAGAGAAAGAGGAGCAGCAATGGAAGCTCCAAAAATCACCAGAAATGGGGAGGAGGAAGAAGATAGAACCGATGGGGAAAGAGGAAAGGAGAGAGAAGAGGAAATGAAGAGGGAGAGAGAGTCCCCTTTTTGCTTTTTGTCCTTTTCTGCCTTTTACTTTTCTTCTTTAGTTAATTAGAGGCAAGTGAGTCAAAAAGAGAGGGGTGAGTCAACTACCAAAACCGGCCCCCTATTATACATGGGCAGGGGTAGGGTAGTTTCGTCTTTTCACAATAATGCTCGTTAATTACCCGGTTTTAGCACTATTCACTAACCGGGCCCGTTTTCCAGATTTTTCTCATTTCTTTAATTTTAATGGTTCTTAAGCTTCCATTAATGTTTTATTATATATTTATTTGATTGACTATAATTTTTACGGGTCCATTTGACCACTCAAAGTCACGTTTTCGGGTTTTCTCGAAAAACGTTCTCTAAAGCTTCATTAGCATTTTTAATCCATTTTATGGACCCATTTTCTTCGAGAATTGTTCCCACATAACAATTAGGCATAAATAAGCCTTATGAATCCCTCTAGGATCCTAGTCGAGATCACATATCTCCTATGGTTGCGTAACACACAATTTTACGTTTTGTGCTTTTTACGCATTTTCTCTTTCCTTTTGGTTTTATTTTCTTCACCAAAATCCTTTAGGCACTATTAGACCCTCAAATACCATATTAGAATAATTTACTCACCATAATTAAGTTCGGGGTATTTCATCTGATTGGCATAACTCTTCTGACGACTCTACGCAACTAGCAGAGGCTCTCTGATGGTCTAGATCTTGCCCACAGCATCCTGAACCAAATCTGGACCAACCACCGCTCTCTCCTTCAGATCATCCCAACAAATGGGAGATCTGCACCTCCTACCATACAGAGTTTCGAAAAGCGCCATACCAATGCTGGACTGGAAGATGTTGTTGTACATGAACTTAATCAACGCTACATGCTGATCCCAACTGCCCCCGAAGTCAAGCACACATGCTCTGAGCATATCCTCAAGGATTTGGTTAGTTCTCTCAGTCTGACCATCTGACTGAGGATGATAGGCAAAACTGAAAGACAACTTCATCCCCATACTTTTTGGCAAGGTGATATGGCTTGCTTTAGTAGATATTTTGGAGTGAAGTTTTGAAGGTGGGCATGGCTGGCATGAGGATTGCCGCCCAACCCTTTTCAGCCAAGGGTAATGTTGTCATTTTGCCTCATTTGTTATGTTATGACTTATAACTTGTACACTTAGACTTATATCATGTGTTAGTTTATTACCATTATTTTGTCCCAAAGTGTGTATTTTGTATTTCTTGAGTGATTATATTACCTACAAGTCATTAAGACTTCTTAAGGTATGTTTTTGTTCTTTGCTCATGCAATGGTTTCTCCTTTAAGTTGTTCCCACTTTAGTATAACTCAAAACATTCATATTCCTATATTCCTCTCTTAATGTGATATAGGATGAAGAGAGGAGTGTGTAGGAACAAACGGAAGTGAAAACGGAGGAGAGTTGTAACGAAGATTTTAGAGTAAAAACAATATTGTGGCATGTGCTGTTCGGGTGGTTCCGGGGGTCGTTCCGGACGTCTGGAATGGCCTGCTCCGGGGGCCGAACAGAACAGCCCAGTTTGTTCATTTTGTTCCTAACGTCCGACCTATGGTTCCGGACGTCCGGAACTGAGTACCTAGGGGTAAAATACCCCATTTTTGAAGGCTGGAATGGAATGCTCTGTTTTTGCAATTTTCTTATGGATTTGGTGGTTTTTCTAGTTAGTACACACCATGACACTTAATTCCAACAACAATTTATATATTTTAGTTATATAAATGTGTTTAAGGTTATGTTTAATCCTTTCATTAGTTCATAAACCTTAGGGGTATTTCAAATTAGCCCAACCATAGAAACCTGTGAAAGCAAACTGAGCGTTCCCGGGAGAGTGATAACCGTAGATATGTGATGGTGAGATTGGGATAAATGGGAACACCCTAAGAAATTTTTCCACATGAGGCAAAGACCCCCACTTCTACCAATACTCGCAACAGCTAAACCAAGATATAGAGGGAGTTGTGGAAAATCCCTCCATATCAATCTGAAATATGTGGGTTATACTAAAGAAAATGATATCTGGATTAAGTTTGAGAATCAAGCTCTTCACCCAAGAGATGGCCTTGTCCCCTAAAATTGAGAGATAATCAGCTCATCAGAGAACCCACAAGGGAACTAACACTGATACAGAAAATGACCACAGAACACGCCTTCCACCTCTGATCAAAGACACCCACCCAAATCCGAAAAAACCGATCACCAAATTCGGGAGAATTCGACACCTAGAGTCAGGACAAAATGCGATGAGCCACACAAGATAAAACCAGGAATAGAGGAAAACACGAAACCCCTAAGAACCAATCACTGCACATCTTTGATTAGCTGAAAAACAAAAATCAGGCACCTGTTGAGCAACTGCTATGAAACCACACTAATACGGGAGCTAAGCGGGAGCCCTTAGCTCTGTAACAGAGGCCGACCCAGCCCGAAGACCTGATAGGGAAATCACCGAAGGAGACGAGAAGAACTTCACAAACGACCACGCAAGCAGAACCTGAGCTACCTTAGACGTTCAACACCGAAATCACAACCCGTGAGAAGAACCCAGATACTACTCAAATTCGGACCTCTTGAAAGCCATACAGGACAGGAGGAGACAAAACAAAAATTAGGGTGGAGAACAGATCCACTAGAGACCACACTGGAGAAGCTACTACCTGCGAATGGGGCTGAAGGTTATCGAAGACAAGAGAGAACGAATACTTCGTCTCTGAAATCGCCTCCAGAGGAGAGCGATACGTACAGATGTTTCTTTTCGTGTTGTTCTGATACCTGATTACTTCTCCTTCTAATGGCGCGTGTTAATAGTTGATCTGTCATTTTTTTCCAGGGTGACACTTGATTCTCTAAACCCAGCGAACGTATTGCTCGTTGGCTAGTCTGTATAAAATGCAAGAAAATTTTGTGGGTATGTAGTGATTTTCCTTTTCAATTATTAAATTCTAAAATGTTATAACTAATAAATTATAGGTATATAAAGCACAAAAGAAAAATATACTATTGTTCATAATAATAATTTGTTGTATATTGTGAGAAACTTATAATTTTATTCACTAATAAAATGAATTTATTTAACAATAACATATATAATATTCAGCGCTAATCCATCAATAGATTTACTTCAAAAAAAATCTTAACCTTCTAAAAGTTAAAATTTTAGGTAATGGTCAACCAAAACTAGCTCTATCAAAGAAAACTAAAAACATTTAAATTTTTATATCACAAACCCTAGAATGTGGATCAATTTTAACATTGTCCAGGATGATTATATAATAGATACAAATTGACTCATATTATATTATATATATTATAAAGTATGAAGTTTATAAACATGCTCATAATAACCTAATTTAAAAGAATCCAGATTTTAAATAATGATATGAAATTCATATTATTTAAGCTTATATTTAAATTATAATAATTCAAAGTTTAAAGAAAAAAACTAGTAGTACCACCCTACTCTACGGTCGCACCAAAATCACTCATTCTATAGACAATCCATCATCAGAGCGTCGATCAAGCGGTGTGCCCGCATCATAATGGGTGTGACTTATCCTACGTGGTGGTCCAGTTAGTTGTTGACTGGACTGCTTTTTTGTTATATTAACTTTAAAATATTATAACATTTAAAATATAAGTCCAAAAATAGAAAAAAATCTACATCATGTTGTAAATGAGAGGAGAGAAATCGCAGAGACACGAGTTGGAGGCAACTGATATTCTTATTTCAATATGAGTATACAAGACCTCTATTTATAGAGGGTTAGATACAAGGGGAAACCCTAATTACATAAAGATGTGGAGTCCACTATATATATATTTATAACACTCCCCTTGGACGAAACATCTTGTTATATGTTGCCTCGTTAAAAACCTCGCCTGGAAAAACCCTGTGGGATAAAAACCTCAGGCAAAGGAAAAGAGTACAGTTTTATAATAACTTTACATAGATATAATAATCAATCATAGATATTTTCACTTGGCATTCATATACAATGAATCAATTGGATGATTTTCATCGATTGCCTTGTTAAAACCTTACCTGGAAAAACCCAATGGAAAAACACCATGGTGAAGGAAAAAGAGTACAATCAACATTGCTCCCCCTGATGAAAACATCACTTTATTACTTTGATTGTATGCATCCCCAATCTTTAATTGGTCCTGCACCCAGTTACTTGGGAACCACTTGGTTGAATACATCCATCACTTTTGCACTTTAGCATATTTGCTCTATATTAATATAGACATATCTTTATAAGTAGAATTTCTGGTGGTATGTATTTTCCAATCAGTATAGATATAATCATCTATATCATCTGGGTATTAAGTCATATATTCAATAAGCACACCCTCAATTAATCTCTTGGATAATGAGGGTTATTCATATGTGTTTATCTATAGATACCATAATCCATTAATCATTCTGCTACAATAGCATTAAGGTTGGTATTTCATGATCATTGATTCAACGACCATCAGAGACTCGTAAGAGTTCCAACTATACTCTTACACTGCTACTATAGCAACGTGAATTATCCAATAAAATTGTATTCATCTCAGAAATTCATTTTCAATAGTTTTCACTAAGATAGTAATGCCACAATCACCTTTATCGTTGAGCTTCATGTTAAGATTTATTAACATGGTCACAGGGGCATTCCCTTTCAGAATTCACCAAACTCCTCCAGGAGTTAATCCCTTTCGAACACACTATAAAAGTGATCTACGTATGAGGTATAACTGAGAGAGGAGCGGAGAGGGACGGAGAGAAGAGTGGGGCAATCGAAGAAGGCGGAGCCGCGTGAGTCTACGAAGCCGAGAAAGGTGAGGTAGACGTAGGAGCCAAGATAGCCGGAATAGTAAAGACGTTTGATTTGGGCAGAGGAGAGTAGCGAGTCGGTTTTAAGGCGGGGGAGGAGTCTGTCTCGTGTTTCGGGCAAGTCGAAGTGGCGTTGGAGGGAAGCGCACTCACCTCCGAAGACCCATGGTAGACTAAAGAGGAAGTCGAGGTCCGTTGGGAGTTGGTGGGGATATTCTCGGTCGCCAGCGAAGAATGATAGGAAGGCGATGTCGTGGAGGCAAGAGGCAGTGGGACGACATAGGTGTTCTGTGGCCAAGGGTAGCAGTGAGTCCGAGAGTGAAGGTAAGGGTTTTTCCCTGTTCATTGACAACCTTCACAGAGCAGTCGATGTTCGAGCCGTGCGGCGGCTTCTTCGCTACAAAGGAAGGATTGGACGAATCTACATTTCCAGAAAGCGTTGGTCAAACAATAACCTGGCCTTTGCCATTTTTGATTTGTTCTCGTTCTCGCAAGTCAGAGTGACGGTGAGAAGAATTCACGGGCAATTCTTCATGGGGAATAAGATATTCGTTCGCCAGGCCAAATACGTGAGGTCAAGGCCCGCAGGGGTTGGTGTTCGTTTGCTGACAGAAGGTGGTGACAAATCTGAGTCTATTGGTCCTAGTGGCCCGTCTGTTTCTGCAACTCCGGCAGGTGCGGATAATGATGGAGGAAGTCCTGGAGGCGATGATGATAATAGTAGATTGGTTATTCTGGGTGAGGTCAAGATTGTAGTGGGTGGCGCGTGTGCGACGGTGGGATGTGGGAGAATGGTTGGTAAGGCAAAGGGGCGCCCGCGTATTCTAATCGACACTAATTGTAGGTGCCGGGTGAGATGCCCTGTTCACGAGGAGAAGTCTACGGGATCTGAGGGTGATGTGGCGGCACCTTGTCCAAAAGACGAGAAAGCTGCATCAGATAATGGTCTTATTAATGGGAGTCTTATTATGCAGGGAGTGCACTTAGTCGGGTACATAATTTGGTCTGGAGTGGTGTGATCGCTTATTACCCAGGATGGATTGTTCCATCGTACCCAGTGTAGGGTGTTGACAATTACGGGTAGTGGAGTAACTGGCAGGGGTTGAGAGGTGGGTACGGTTGGCCGTATTTTGGTATGACTTGGTTCTCTACTGGGCACGTCCAGTCTACGCAGCCACCTCAGAATACAAGTCTACCTGGCGGTTTCAGTGGGGATCCTAGTAAGGGGAAAGAGGGGCCCGGTGCTCGAGCACCAATTTCTATTCGCAAACGCCACTTGGTAAGGGCCCGGGTCCCAATCCGGTTGTGGAGGATATCGTGGGCAATGAGAGAAGAGGAGTGGAGAATGATATTGTGAACCTTGATATGCTTGCCAATGTTGAGGATGTGGAGGCCGGTTTTGGGCCTTGTGGGCGGTAATGCAAATTGTCACCTACTTGGACCAGTTGCTGATCCTATTGTCCCGCAGGATCCGATGGTGGAGGACGATGGCGATGATGGTGGGCTTAGGAGCCTTTTCGAGGACCCGGAATTTCCCCCAGGGTTCGAGCCAGGCAGAGCTCTCCTTTGTCAACTGGTGACCCTGAGGAGGTCTACGTGAAGGAGGAAGCAAGGCAAACGCTAATCTTGCAAAAAAGCTTGGGTGGTCTGTCAAGGATGAAGAGCGCGCTCTGGACAACATTGAAGGGGTCATCCATGAACAGAGAGCGAGTTACCTTCATAGATGTCAGGCTACGAAAGAAGGATCGAAGGAAGATTCCGATCAATGCTCAAGAAATTCTTCAAAGGACGGGTCCAAGAAGGTGGTAGGATCAAGACGGTTGGGCTTTAGTAACTTTTCCTGTGCTAGTAAGATAGCCAGAGGGGTAAGAAGTAAGTGATTTAGATTCTTGTTGTGACTCTCCTTTTTGGTTCGTGAGAGTTAGTCTAGCAAGGTATGGAGGGTTTGAATCTTGTATGGTGTGTAGCCTATCCTGTAGTGTCCTAGTGAAACATTTGGCCTTGTGCCTCTAATTATCAAAAAAAATTAGTCATAATTTCAACCATACTTATATCTTCAAAATAATCAATTGTTGGGGATAAAGCCTTTTATAATCAATAGCAGGGCTTTTGAAAAATCTATATACACCAATACAGGTTGTATATTAAAAGACTTTTCACACTCTTTTCCATATGAACACTCGTTTGTATCCAGCTGGATTCACATCATTATGTGGACATCAAGTTCTCAACATTTACAACTTGAATGTGTTGAAATTCTGCTTCTCATTTGCGTCTTTCAAGGGCTTTTGACAAATCAATTCAATGTTCTTTCATCATTGCGACATGTAGCGCTACATACATTTGCATGCATATACATAAATATAATCAACGTTGATTTCATATCGGTTCCATTATATTATTGACATGACATAATATCTCAAGATCTCTATTATCATCAGGTAGCTGATTACCTTATATACCGGTAATTTGTCATGTCTGACGGCTCATCTAGAGCTATACCTTTTTAGTATGACCATTTTAATTCTATGCTCCTTTTAAGGGGCTTTGTCACTGGAACCACATAGTCTACCATGCTTCGGGTTAGGCTTATGTGCACTTGTCCTTACGGGACATTATAATACATGAGCATTAGACGTTGACACATATTTTTCACTCAACATTAAGCAGTTGGGTTGCCAACTTTTTGGAGATGAACAGTACTTTGAACTTAAAAGTTCATACTATACATGACGAGGATGACGTAATTCTATATTTCATATCATATCATCTCACCTTCCAATTGCTTCTTTTCTCTCCCTGATGTTGGGAAAAATTACTCGCCTAAATGACAATCAAGTCATAAAGGTATCCCCAATTGTTAGTTCAAGTATTAAAATTTGAACTCAACATACAATCCCAACATCTTCAAGGAATTGATTGATCCACTGAAGCATAGTATATAAATCTTTCAAACAAAACCTTGTATGGGAGGATATTTAGCTTTTGACTCAAAGTCATTTATAAGAGTGAGAGTTCATCAACACTTTTTGGCTTGATGCAAATCAATGTTGCTTAATGTAAATTACATGTCTCCAAATGCATATTGGGATTCTCGAACCAAAAGATCTTACAATTCATTACAGATCTTTGATCGATGGTTTTTCTTAACCATTAATTTATTTCAATGAACATGTAAATGTTCATATTAAGGCATTAATTTCACCAGCATTGTCCAATCTTATGGAATTTATTATTAAATCTTGCAACCTTTAGCTTTAATGACCATTTGGTTGATGCATCAATTTAAACCAAATCTTAATAGTCCAAAAATGGTCAGTATATGGTCCCCAAAATGGTCCACATATCTCACCAGAATTCACGCGTATAAAAATCCAGGTTTACATATAATATCAACTGGTGATAGCCTTATAAAAGGTTTTTAAAAAGCAAGCAACAAATCATTTGCTAGAAGAATATAATTCTTCAGCAAGTGTCCACACGTATAGTGGATGTCAATGTAACGCCCCTATCAAACAAAAATGCAGCGGAAATAAAATACTATGGCGTTTACAGATCATCGGGTTCGAAACACCCACCACCAACCTCACCAATTACAACTTATAAAATTACAAAGCTACGGTCTGAACCTCGAGAAAACTTAACATAAACATAACAGTATTAAAATACATTAACTCTCCACAAAACCTAATCCCATCCCAATCACTCGTTCTTTTCGTGGCCACCTGTATAATAATTCGTACCTGCAAGATAAAACCAAGCAGCTTACCCCGGGAGGGGTGAGTCAGTTCCCTGGAATGGAACTGGTACGATTCTCTAAAACAATAAATTAAAACATAGTTCTTCAAATAAGACAGTAACATGAAAACAAACTCTTAAAAGTAAAACAGAGAAAAGGAACTTCAAAACAATCAAGTTATAGAGAAAAGAGAACAAGGCAAAGATAGAGACAAAGAACTTTAAAACCAAGTCGACCACTTAAGAAGTCACACCATATAGTTAGTAAGAATCCATTGTTGATGTTAGAACCAATTCCAGTTAGGAGTAGAAAGACCCAAGTAGTCACAAGGACTAGGAATGAAAGAAGATATCCAAGAACCAACAACTCAAGAGTGGAATAAAACCAACTGGGAGATATGACCCCCACCGCCAACTACATCCTTTTAGGACAGGGGATATACAGCCCTCACTGTTTACTGTTTACTACGTCCTTTTAGGACAGGGGATATACAGCCCCTCACTATTACTAATGAAGACGCGCGCACGTCACAACAAAAGACTCAGCTCATGGATGAAACAATATCCAGAGTCAAAGGAAGAATTTACCAAGATTAACCTTTTCCATATTATCACTAGATCATTAATTGCACCAGAGCAATACCAAAACACTCAGTCCTACAGAGTGCAGAAGCGTAAACCCTAGGCAGTTAATGTCTAATGAAACAACCAAATAGAAGGAACCAATAACCATGTGAGTTTCACATTCAGGGCTCAGTTAGTCACATCAAGCTGAGTTTGCCACACCAAACAGTTTCCTTTTGAAATTCCTCTAAACCCAGTTAGCAATTTTCGAACACGTCTCATAAGTCGGTTAGTAAAAGTATCGGAGTATGAGAAATCGTACCTGATTAATGATGTAGGAGTTCTAGTAGACTCGTGCAAATACCCAACAATACTCTGAGGAACATTAAAGATAGTCTATCATCAATAACTTGTAGCCTAAGTTAAACTTAAATAAATTCCTCCCTCTTATTTCCAAATCTCAATTATCTTGTAAGCCCCCGCTTAAATGTTATGTACAACCTTTGACTTATTTTAGAAGCTTGTATAGCCCAAGGTTGTAAGATCAAGGAATATATTTTACTAACACTTGTTAATTGTTCCACTCAATCCACTTTACTAATACTTAATCGTAATTCTCACATTTAAGACCTTCATATCATAAGTGCATTTTATATTACTCAATAAATCTTAGAATTTCAATGATAATTCTTAAGCTCAATACCTTTATTCTTACTTTAGGACAGACATCGTATTATGACCTATGATGGATTCATCTTAGAATACTATACTATTATTTAACAATGTAATGATTATGTATTTTATCAATACCTACTAGATAATCCATTATGATTAAATTTTCCCCTTAACTTAATTAAGATCTACATCCTGTATATTGGAATCATAGTGTTGTAGATGCATTTTATTATAATTTAATTGAGTTACTAAACTCATTTATCTTATCTTTAGTTCAGAATGACTTTTTATTACAACCATCTAATAATCTTGTCATAAGAGATTAAATTACTTTTCATCTTGAAATAACTATATTATAATTTAGACTTATCGAACTCTTACATTTAGTATTCACAAAGCATATTATTTGCTTTATCATTAACTATATAATAAGGTGTTTTAAGATAACCTTTGATGTATCCTCGCTTACATTTAATTTCCTAAATGTTTTATTGTTTACACACATTCCCTCCATAGACTATGTATAATCCTTTAATTCTAAACTTTAATAAACTTATGTCTTAAATATGTTTTAAATTGTTTACAAAACCTAAGGTTTCAAAAGAATAACTTAATAAATTAATTTCCTTTATTGTATTTAGGATGGGCATTATATCTTAACATAAGGTAAAATTTATCTTAGAATTAAATTCTCATTCATAAGTGAAATTGTAAATTATTTAATAAGATCATCTATATTCTAAAAAATCCTCATACCTTATATTCAAATGACACATTAATATTTCCAGTGTCAAAAGGTAAATCAATATAATCTCTTATGTAACTTAGTTTCCTCTAAATAAAGATTCAAAGGTTTTAAGTATCAAATTCCTATTAATAAACCTTTTTATAAATTCTAACTACTGAATACATTACTTAATTCTAAACTCACATTCTGAATATTGGTAATTAATGTTACAAATGTATCTTATATGGCTTATCTAATTTTAAGAAACTTAAGGATTATTATTTAGATTAATTTCCTAATCATAGTTTATTATAGTTTTATATCAAAGTCCTTTTAATGATTCTAACTTAAAACATTAAGTTATCATTCAATACTATAAATGTCATGAAATGAGTAAATCTAGACTTACTAATCCACCTCACATTTAGATGTAAAAGTATTGTATTTATTTTATTATTGTTTACATATTAAAAACATTTAGATGTAAAAGTATTTCATTCATTTTATTATTGATTTATAATAAGATCTATTTGTGTAACATTTTATGTAATCTAATCACAATTTTTCCTAAGTTTTAACTTATTAATTTCTTAACCCAATTATAGATTTACATTGTGGTCATTGACTAATAATATACATGTATTTTAATATGGTTTATATAAATCTTAGAAATTCAAAGATAACTCTTTAAACTTAATTTCATAACCATAATTCAATACCACCTAATATAATATTCTTTTAGTAGTATTATGTATAGGCTTAGTTTAAATTATTAATTCCTTCATATTCTATTTTCTATGAGGTATTTTATTTCTTTTATTTTTTTATGAATATATATTAGGATTTATTCAAGACATTCTTTATGTAGTTTTATTGAATTAAATTATTTATATTAACTTGTACACACATCTACACACAATATATGATTTATAAGATAAAGTATTTTCCTTAGTTTCAATTCAGTATATTAACTTCCACATTATATAAATAATAAAAATGTAGATTAATCTAACTCCTTGATTTAACCTAAGTTACTATTTTATTTCTTTTATATATATATATATATTATATATATGTATTTAATTTTTGCTTCACTTAAAAGTTGATACCTAAAAATATTTATTAACATTCTGTATTAAATGTTAGTTTAGTCTTATTATATTATTTCCAACCTATAAAGTTTATTAATAAGTCATACTTTAATTTTCGTTACATTAAAAACGTTACATTATAAGGTAACTTATGAAAAATTTCAGAAATACAATTTTTAGACCTATCTCCTCTTGTCTAAAATTCTCAAATTTAATATATAGTAACTATGATATTTTAGACATATTATAAAATTTTATTTCATAAAAATATCTTTTAAAATTATCTAAATAATTCCATAATACTCAGAAATTACAAAAATTATAATTTGCGTTTAAAAACTCAAAACCCGTATTAATTGACATCAAAATAAACTAGATTTTATAAGGAATGTATGGTTAACATTTCAAGTCAAAAATACATTCGGGAAGGTCATTAAATAAATTCAGCAAGATAAGGTATTATTCTGGAATTAATATTACTAAAACCTTCACCGTTTTAATCTTGGCCGTCCGTTCCTATAACCCACGATCAAACGGCCCCTGTTACTCGAGTTCATCAGCAAACCCAAACAGATTGTCGCGTGGGAATTCGTTGATTTCTTCCAATATACTGAGCCAAATCTGTTGATTTTTGTTTCATTGGACTCGAAATTCAAAGACGAATCTAATGGTACCGATTTCGTGAGCTATAACGCAAGGCACCGAAAAATCGATTATGGGTAAATACGAGTTAGGGTTCTATGTTAGCTCGAATTTTGATTTGCCAAATACTCTTAGTATAACGCAAAATAGACAAAATTGATACGTGGGTTTGACCGGTAATGAACATATGAACGACAAAATCGGAACAATTTGATCGGAAACTCACCGAAATTGCGCCAATCAAGGGAATTCGAGTTCCGTTTCTGGAAAAATTTGAGCTTTACGAGTTGTCGAGGGTCGATCTTTACAGCTCTATAAGTTTCAGTACAGATCGAGTCAGACTATGTGTGTGGGCTTAATCGAAAGAGGAAATCTAGATCTGCAGATTGATAACAACATCTTACTCCAACTCGCGAATATACAGAAAGAAATCTAATCCTAAAGTCACGAGTTTACCTTGCGTTTTTCTATAATTTTATGTGATGACGAATCAGGAACTTTAGGCACCTCGCTCTTCCAAACGGTTACGAATCAGCCTTGGTCGTTAACATGAAAGTTGTAGAGGGGTTAGAGATCTACAAAACAAGCTAAAGAACTCGAATTTTGGATGATAGACAAAGAAGTTATGATGAGACAAAATTACCTTACCGATCACGTTTTGTGGGAATCTGGGTTACGGCTTTGCAGGGAGGCAACTTTGGATCGATTTTCCGCGGATGTAGAAACAGTTAGGTTAAGTGTGAGCTATGGTTGAAAAGAGGAATTTAAGGAGAAGAGAATGAAGAAGACGACACTGAAAAATTCGAAAAGATGAGTGAGATACCGATGTCACAAGTTAGGGCAAAATACTGGTGGAGGTTAAGGACTTAGCCGATTTTTGTGCTAAGTTCCGGAGAGGCTGACGTGGCGGACATGTGTCTGAGTCAGGAAAACCCTAGCCACGTCAGCATTCTACAAATTTTTGACCCTAAACTTCATGCTATATCATAACTTTGGCTAGGATGATCCGTTTTTGACGTTCTTTTTATCAATCTTCTTGGTTTTCCATAACCTTTTTATTGGCATAGGTTTCATGGGCTGGTTTGACCATTCTCAAAAAGTCAACCCTAGCAAGGCTTAATAAGCTTTATGGTTTCCCATGATTTTATATTGACTTTTATGATTCAAATTAATGTTCCAACTATTTCTAAAATCTTTATAATATACTTGGAGTGTTTAGAAATTTTCCAAGATTTATTGACTTATAAATCTTATTATTAAATTCATAATACTATATAATAATATATAGTAATCTAATATTTAATAGTATTCCTTAGGGTTAAATAGAAGAAATCCCCTAATTTAATTTTCATAATTCCATATAGTAATATAATAATTTATTATTCATAATTCCGTACAATAATTTGATAATTAATAGTATTATTTATGGTTTAATAAAAGAAATCCCCTAAATTAATTATTTAGGGGTATTTCAGTATATCCCCCTTAAAAGAAACTTCGCCTTGAAGTTTAAAAGTCAACTAGAGACAATAATAATTCCAATGAAATTCCATACCAAACCAATCCTTAATTTCCATCCATTTCCATTTCAACATTCCACTCGAGATTACTCAGAATCAAACTGAATCAAAATATACCCAGACATTTCATGATGAAAACCAAAAGTCCCATACTACTGTGTCATAACGTAAAACTAAGTACATACATACACCTCTCACTCTGTTAATCACGCAACAGGGCATAATCTGGATGAGGTAACGAAGAAAGATTATGCTCTACCCCCCCCCCCCCCCCTTAAAAAAGAATCTTCCCATCCCTTAAGAACTTTCCGAAGTTTAGATTTATTCACCAACACTCACACCCCTTTCCGGTTCATCCAATAACATTCCAAACATTTGTTTCTGTTTTCACACACTACATTCAAAGAATTCGACACCTTATTATCAAGTTTTGTTGTAAATTTTATTACACTATTGATTTTATTTATGATCGTTATATATTTGTATCTCCTGATTGTTATGTATTTGTATTTTCTTGATTATTATAAAATTTTATGTTCCTATTCATTTTATGACAGGTACAAATGGTATGCCCATTATATGTTCATTTTATATTGTATGTTTATTTTATGAAGATGTCGTACCCCCCCCCCCCCCCCTCCTTAAAAAAAGGGTACGACCCATATCCATCTCGTAATAATGAAGTTTGAATAGTTACCTTTGGTTCATTATCTGCTGCACAATATCACTCGTTGTTATTATGGCTTGATCGTAATTAAATCTTTTGGTGTTCCCAACACATTTTCCTAACTCACTTTGCCTCTCTTACGGTCATTGGCAAAAACTAAGTTTAAAGTTCATCATTCATAGTAGGTTAAGTTTTGAAAAAAGAGGAGAACATAGGTTATATTTATATATTACTAAAATAACATTTTAGTTCACTCTTTATTCATTTAGGCATTGAATGTAATAAGTATCAAAATCTTAAATTATGTGATTTGGAAAGTATTAATTCATAAAAGAAAAATTCCATTATAATGTAATGTAATTATTCAAATGCTATCTATGGAAGCATTTTATAACCTAAAGTCTCTTGGTTGTCATGTCTTGAAAATTCATGAACTTATTTAAAATAGTATCATACCGTATATAAATTTTCTTTTCAACACAATTAATTTTTTTTTTGAAACCTTGTAACGAATTTATAACCTAAGGTACGTAAAAATGCCATTTACGTTATTTTAACATATCAATTATATTAATCAAGCTATAAATCAGGTGTAACATATTTGAGTAATTAAAATAATATTCCAGATCATATAATAATCGTAGATAATCTTTCAAAATTATATTCAAAGGTTTATTAGCCAACCATACGTTAAAAATTCATATTATATACCTTTTAAGTTAGTTTCATGAGATTCCTTTATATAAAATATATTTTATGTGACTTATCCAGTTTCAAATTATTTTTTATATAATCAACCACAGTATTTTAGACGGTCATTAAGTATTTACTTCATAAAATTTACTTATTATATATTTATATAATTTCCCACGAGGTAGAGTTTTAGAAAGTTCTTATTAATTAAGATGTAGCTCCAAAATCTGATTTCTTTATCTTGGAATAGATTTTTCAAGGTAGGAACTCTATATATAAATTTTTAAGTCAAATGAATTAGTCTAGTGAAAATTCACTCGCTCTTGATAGTTATTTTTCTTAAGGTTTGTTCTATGTAAGTATTCCTCTGATCATTAAATCTTAGTACTCTCTTGGATAATGGTGGCTTTTCTTTGATATCACTCTTAGTGTGACTTCTAAAATTTTTTAGGTATAATGTTAAACTTCCAAATAAACATGAGAATTTCCAATCTTTAAGTAACCCTCAATTTTTTTTACTAGATGCTCAATACTCCAAGTATTTAAGGATCAATGATATTTAGTTTAGTATATCTTCTACTCTTCTCTTCACTCAATCTTTAAGTAACTTCCTTTAATGGTTTTTATATTCCACAAGGGGTAGATGTTGTACCTTGGAGTACCCAAATTTAAATCCCCTTCCTCCATATATAGGTATTTTTCACCAAAGATTTAACTCAATAAACCCTTTACATGTATGAATTTTAATACTGGATCTTAAGATACAAATTTTGAATTGTTCATTGTGGCTAGTAATGAAATATATCTAGCTCAAGATTTCATGATGGTAACGTCATACCACCAATCCTCCTCAAGTTCAACACAATCCATCACTTCCATGGAAGATTATTTCCGGTTAGATGACAAGGCTTGTCTAGCCCCTAAACTTCCAGAAGTGAGTGTGTAGCCCCACTACTTTCGGCCTAGGAGTTCGTCGCACCAGGCACTTCCCGTAGGGTGTTAGGTTTAGGTGTTTTCTTTCTAAAGTTAACATAGAGTTTTAGTGTAGTTTACAGGGTTCAGATGTTGATCTTTTCTAGTATGTTACTAGTTCTTGTTAGCTTAATAATTTTCTAGGCCTAAGATTTATCTTAAACATTATCTTTAGGTAATAATTTGTACCAAGTAGTTCTTGAGATTTATTTTCAAGCTTAAAGAAATTAAAGTACTTATCACTTAGTTATTTAAAGCTCCATTTGTATACTAATTTCAACAACCAAAGGTATTCTTTAAAGTTCTAGGAACATGTGTACTAGCTTTTAAAGGATTGTATTTTTAGCAATGTATTCTCCATAAGTAGGCTTTTGAAAAATAGCTCAATGTATGATTTATCCCAACCAAAATCTTATCGTACTCAATATACGATGTTCCAAACTTATATTCTTACTGTAATTTCATATTCGAACGGTATGACAGCACACCATTCTTAATAGACATTCATAAAAAATGTATGAAGGAATCATTCACAATTCCGAGAAGGGTTAGGAGTCATGCCTTACTGGAATCCTCACTTCCCAATTCTACCCCAATTCCACCCCAATTCCCCCAGTTTTAAGTGCACCTATATTCTAAGTATTTCACTCGGCTTGTTTTCTCGGGTTCAGAGCGTAACTACGCTCTGATACCATTTTCTGTAACGTCCCATCAAACAAAAATGCAGCGGAAAATAAAATACTATGGTGTTTACAGATCATCGGGTTTCAAACACCCGACACCAACCTCACCAATTACAACTTGTAAAATTACAAATCTACGGTCTGAACCTCGAGAAAACTTAACATAAACATAACAGTATTAAAATACATTAACTCTCCACAAAACCTAATCCCATCCCAATCTCCCGTTCTCTTCGTGGCCACCTGTATAAAAATTCGTACCTGCAAGATAAAACCAAGCAGCCCACCCCGGGAGGGGTGAGTCAGTTCCCTGGAATGGAACTGGTACAATTCTCTAAAAAATAAATTAAAACATAGTTCTTCAAATAAGGCAGTAACATGAAAACAAACTCTTAAAAGTAAAATAGAGAAAAGAGAACAAGGCAAAGATAGAGACAAAGAACTTTAAAACCAAGTCGACCACTTAAGAAGTCACACACCATAGTTAGTAAGCATCCATTGTTGATGTTAGAATCAATTCCGGTTAGGAGTAGAAAGACCCAAGTAGTCATAAGGACTAGGAATGAAAGAAGATATCCAAGAACCAACAACTCAATAGTGGAATAAAACCAACTGGGAGATATGGCCCCCACCGCCAACTACGTCCTTTTAGGACAGGGGATATACAACCCCTCACTGTTTACTACGTCCTTTTAGGACAGGGGATATACAACCACTCACTGTTTACTACGTCCTTTTAGGACATGGGATATACAACCCCTCACTGTTACCAATGAAGACGCGCGCACGTCACAACAAAAGACTCAGCTCATGGATGAAACAATATCCAGAGTCAAAGGAAGAATTTACCAAGATTGACCTTTTCCATATTCTCACTAGATCATTAACTGCACCAGAGCAATACCAAAACACTCAGTCCTACAGAGTGCAGAAGCGTAAACCCTAGGCAGTTAATGTCTAATGAAACAACCAAATAGAAGGAACCAATAACCATGTAAGTTTCACATTCAGGGCTCAGTTAGTCACATCAAGATGAGTTAGCCACACCAACAGTTTCCTTTTGAAATTCCTCTAACCCAGTTAGCGTTTTTCGAACACGTCTCATAAGTCAGTTAGTAAAAGTATCGGAGTACGAGAAATCGTACCTGATTAATGATGTAGGAGTTCTAGTAGACTCGTGCAAATACCCAACAATACTCTGAGAACATTAAAGATAGTCTATCATCAATAACTTGTAGCCTAAGTTAAACTTAAATAAATTCCTCTCTCTTATTTCCAAATCCCAATTATCTTGTAAGCCCCCGCTTAAATGTTATGTACACCTTTGACTTATTTTAGAAGGTTGTATAGCCCAAGGTTGTAAGATCAAGGAATGTATTTACTAACACTTGTTAATTGTTCCACTCAATCCACTTTACTATACTTAACCGTAATTCTCGACATTTAGAGACCTTTATATCATAAGTGCATTTTATATCTTTCTCAATAAATCTTAGAATTTCATGATAGTTCTTAAGCTCAATACCTTTATTTACTTTAGGACAGGACATCGTATGTCCTATATGGAACCTTAGAAATAGAATGGGGATTTTCAATGTAATGATTATGTAGAACTACTATCCTAAGTATTAGAATCCAGTTATGACCTATGATGGATTCATCTTAGAATACTATACTATTATTTAACAATGTAATGATTATGTATTTTATCAATACCTACTAGATAATCCATTATGATTAAATTTTCCCCTTAACTTAATTAAGATCTACATCCTGTATATTGGAATCATAGTGTTGTAGATGCATTTTATTATAATTTATTGAGTTACTAAAACTCATTTATCTTATCTTTAGTTCAGAATGACTTTTTATTACAACCATCTAATAATCTTGTCATAAGAGATTAAATTACTTTTCATCTTGAAATAACTATATTATAATTTAGACTTATCGAACTCTTACATTTAGTATTCACAAAGCATATTATTTGCTTTATCATTAACTATATAATAAGGTGTTTTAAGATAACCTTTGATGTATCCTCGCTTACATTTAATTTCCTAAATGTTTTATTGTTTACACACATTCCCCCTCCATAGACTATGTATAATCCTTTAATTCTAAACTTTAATAAACTTATGTCTTAAATATGTTTTAAATTGTTTACAAAACCTAAGGTTTCAAAAGAATAACTTAATAAATTAATTTCCTTTATTGTATTTAGGATGGACATTATATCTTAACATAAGGTAGAATTTATCTTAGAATTAAATTCTCATTCATAAGTGAAATTGTAAATTATTTAATAAGATCATCTATATTCTGAAAAATCCTTATACCTTATATTCAAATGACACATTAATATTTCCAGTGTCAAAAGGTAAATCAATATAATCTATTATGTAACTTAGTTTCCTCTAAATAAAGGTTCAAAGGTTTTAAGTATCAAATTCCTATTTATAAACCTTTTTAAATTCTAACTACTGAATACATTACTTAATTCTAAACTCACATTCTGAATATTGGTAATTAATGTTACAATGTATCTTATATGGATTATCTAATTTTAAGAAACTTAAGGATTATTATTTAGATTAATTTCCTAATCATAGTTTAATATAGTTTTATATCAAAGTCCTTTTAATGATTCTAACTTAAAACATTAAGTTATCATTCAATACTATAAATGTTATGAAATGATTAAATCTAGACTTACTAATCCACCTCACATTTAGATGTAAAAGTATTTTATTATTGTTTACATATTAAAAACATTTAGATGTAAAAGTATTTCATTCATTTTATTATTGATTATATAATAAGATCTATTTGTGTAACATTTTATGTAATCTAATCACAATTTTTCCTAAGTTTTAACTTATTAATTTCTTAACCCAATTATAGATTTACATTGTGGTCATTGACTAATAATATACATGTATTTTAATATGGTTTATATAAATCTTAGAAATTCAAAGATAACTCTTTAAACTTAATTTCATAACCATAATTCAATACCACCTCATATAATATTCTTTTAGTAGTATTATGTATAGGCTTAGTTTAAATTATTAATTCCTTCATATTCTATTTTCTATGAGGTATTTTATTCTTTTATTTTTTTTAGAATATAATATATATGGATTTATTCAAGACTGTCTTTATGTAGTTTTATTGAATTAAATTATTTATATTAACTTGTACACACATCTACACACAATATATGATTTATAAGATAAAGTATTTTCCTTAGTTTCAATTCAGTATATTAACTTCCACATTATATAATTAATAAAAATGTAGATTAATCTAACTCCTTGATTTAACCTAAGTTACTATTTTATTTATTATATATATATATATATATGCATTTAATTTTTTCTTCACTTAAAAGTTGATACCTAAAAATATTTATTAACATTCTGTATTAAATGTTAGTTTAGTCTTATTATATTATTTCCAACCTATAAAGTTTATTAATAAGTCATACATTAATTTTCGTTACATTATAAGGTAACTTATGAAAAATTTCAGAAATACAATTTTCAGACCTATCTCCTCTTGTCTAAAATTCTCAAATTTAATATATAGTAACTATGATATTTTAGACATATGATAAAATTTTTATTTCATAAAAATATCTTTTAAAATTATCTAAATAATTCCATAATACTCAGAACCTACAAAAATTATAATTTGCGTTTAAAAACTCAAACCCATATTAATTGACATCAAAACAAACTATATTTTATAAGGAATATATGGTTAAAATTTCAAGTCAAAATACATTCGGGAAGGTCATTAAATAAATTCAGCAAGATAGGGTATTATTCTGGAATTAATATTACTAAAACCTTCCACGTTTTAATCTTGGTCGTCCGTTCCTATAACCCATGATCGGACGGCCCCTGTTACTCGAGTTCATCAGCAAACCCAAACAGATTGTCGTGTGGGAATTCGTTGATTTCTCCCAATCTACTGAACCAAATCTGTTGATTTTTGTTTCATTGGACTCGAAATTCAAAGACGAATCTAATGGTACCGATTTCGTGAGCTATAATGCAAGGCACCGGAAATCGATTCTGGGTAAATACGAGTTAGGGTTCTAAGTTAGCTCAAATTTTGATTTGCCAAATACTCTTAGTATAACACAAAATAAACGAAATTGATACGTGGGTTTGACCAATGAACATATGAACGAAAAAATCGGAACAATTTGATCGGAAACTCACCGGAATTGCGCCAATCAAGGGAATTCGAGTTCCGTTTCTGGAAAAATTCGAGCTTTATGAGTTGTCGAGGGTTGATCTTTGCAGCTCTATAAGTTTCAGTACAGATCGAGTCAGACTATGGGTGTGAGCTTAATCGAAAGAGGAAATCTAGATCTACATATTGATAGCAACATCTTACTCCAACCCGCGATATACAGAAAGATATATAATCCTAAAGTCACGAGTTTACCTTGCGTTTTTCTATAATTTTATGTGATGACGAATCAGGAACTTTAGGCACCTCGCTCTTCCAAACGATTACGAATCAGCCTTGGTCGTTAACATGAAAGTTGTAGAGGGGTTAGAGATCTACACAACAAGCTAAAGAACTCGAATTTTGGATGAGAGACGAAGAAGTTATGATGAGACGAAATTACCTTACCGATCACGTTTTCTGGGAATCTGGGTTACGGCTTTGCAGGGAGGCAACTTTGGATCGATTTTCCGGCGGATGTAGAAACAGTTAGGTTAAGTGTGAGCTATGGTTGAAAAAGGAATTTAAGGAGAAGAGAATGAAGAAGACGGCACTGAAAAATTCGAAAAGATGAGTGAGATACCGATGTCACAAGTTAGGGCAAAATACTGGTGGAGGTTAAGGACTTAGCCGATTTTTGTGCTAAGTTCCGGCGAGGCTGACGTGGCGGACATGTGTCTGAGTCAGGAAAACCCTAGCCACGTCAGCATTCTACAAATTTTGACCCTAAACTTCATTCTATCATAACTTTGGCTAGGATGATCTGTTTTTGACGTTCTTTTTATCAATCTTCTTGGTTTTCCATAACCTTTTTATTGGTATAGGTTTCATGGGCTGGTTTGACCATTCTCAAAAAGTCAACCCTAGCAATGCTTAATAAGCTTTATGGTTTCCCATGATTTTATATTGACTTTTATGACTCAAATTAATGTTCCAACTATTTCTAAAATCTTATAATATACTTGGAGTGTTTAGAAATTTTTTCAAGATTTATTGACTTATAAATCTTATTATTAAATTCATAATACTATATAATAATATATAGTAATCTAATATTTAATAGTATTCCTTAGGGTTAAATAGAAAAAATCCCCTAATTTAATTTTCATAATTCCATATAGTAATATAATAATTTATTATTCATAATTCCGTACAATAATTTGATAATTAATAGTATTATTTATGGTTGAATAAAAGAATTCCCCTAAATTAATTTAAATTAATTTAGGGGTATTTCAGTCAATTTGCATCATTATTGAACCGGGATGGTCTAACCGGTCATGCCAAAAAAAACATTGGAAATCTTATTGTTTTCTTTATCTTTTCTCAAGTTCTTATTGTACCAACACACATGTGATACAAAACAAAGGAGAAAACATCAGCAGCTACAATCACGCCTTATATTTTTTTTTTCAGAATATACATTGATATTCTCTTAATTGTAGTCTTAACGTGATATCCGCATCAGGTATATCAGTACCACTTTTTGAAGAAACTTGTTACTTACAAAGCTTTCTCGGTACAAAATTTCACTCTTATATGTGGTATTGCAGCTGCGCTTCTAGAGCTTATTGACCCTTATCTTATGATTTTTCAATCATGGAAAATCATTCTCACACATGAGAGTAATGCCTTGTCATCAAGACACATGCTTATGAGTCAGTTATAATCCTTTGGAAATGGTAGCGAGCTACAACTGCACTTCATTCCAAGCAAGTGTTAATTCTTGACTCCATCAAGAAATATTATTTATAGTTGTATTGTCTTTAATCATGTTTCTCAAGACATACGTCTTCCCGAACATATGCTTTTCATGACCCCTTTAAGGTATACAAATTTTGTAAATGGATAAATCTCATTCATAACATACGCCTTTCCGGACATATGTCTTTCATGACCCCTTTTAGGGTGTACAAATTGTTTCTAAATGAAAAAATCTCATAAATGTAAATGAACATACATATATATTAGAAATTCAACAATAATAATATAGAATATATAGAAACATAGAACAATATTTAGAAATTTAAATTTGTCATCCTCAACATAACTTCTTATTAAAAAATTTGCATAGCTTCAATTTTGAGCTAGCTTTGAAATAAGTCGAGTTTTGTTCAAGAAAAAAACTTTGAAAGTCTTGCAATTATAATAACATCCAATGCTTTCTGTGATGTCTAATTGCTCATCATCTCTCATAATCTGGTCATGACTTTTGACTATTCATGAAAAACATGGAATACAAATGATTCGACAAGAACCATTCTATATTTGTCATGCCTAATGTTTTCTTTAATAGATGAACAATATTTGGGTGATTCACCAGAGTCACTCATTTTGTGATTTAGCACTATCTCAATGAAGATGAACTTATGATTCATTGAGAATCATTTGTAAAATCACATTCAAATTGGATTATTTGTATGACATTATATATATATACCATCATCATAGAGGTCAAACTTGACATATGAATATTCATCATCATGGTATATCACTTACGTAGTTTTCCAAGAACTACTTCAAACGATTTTCACAATTTCTCCTAGTGCAATACCATCATTGATTTTTCACAAATCGTCAAAAACGTTCATCTTATACACAAATATAGATACTGCGGATGAATTCGCCAGGTGTTTTACCATCTTTTAGAACAATGATATGATCCATATATTTATTTTTCAAAATATTGTCAATAATCTAGCTCAATGCTAATACCATATCATATTAAGTTCAAAAGTTTACGGCACAATGCCAATTTCTTTGCTCACACTGTATAAAAGTATTTAAAAAATTTTGGCACCGCTCTTTATATTGATCATATTAACACTTTCAAGTGTGATGCCTCTTTATAACATATGCAAATAAACTTTCAGGCACAATGCCCTTTTTAGCATATTGGTGTCAAAATTTCAGGCCGATGCGCTTCTTAGTATATTGATGTGAAAATTTCATGCGCGATGCCCTTCTTAGTGATGTCCAAGGCGGTAAGCTCAAGTTCGACAATATTGGACATTGTTTATGATATATCAAAATCAAAGTCTTTCGGGCGCAATACCATTATTTCTTCAAATGATATTAAAATTAATTTTATCAGGCGCAATGCCGTATATATTGGGGTAAACATTATAAATAACAATTATAAAAATGAAATATATTATATATCTCAACAAAACAAATCATAGAACACATAATAAAAGTAGTGCAATAAATAAAATCTGGCACAATGCCTAAAGTGATATTTATATCTGACACAATGCCTTTAATGAAATTTATATCTGGGACGATGTCTCACGTGATTATTATACCTGGCACGATGTCTCACGTGATTATTATACCTGGCACGATGCCTCACATTATACTTAACAAATAAATAAAAACAAAAACTGGATGAATTAAACATCGCAGAATAAAAATTAACAGTATTATTTCTGGCACGATGCTTCACGTGATTATTTTCTCTGGCATGATGCCTAACATGTATTTATTTTTTTGGCACGATGACTCACGTGTATTTTATTTTTCAGGCATGATGCCTCACGTTATACTTCACAAATAAATAAAAATGAGACTGAATAAATTAAACAACACAAAATAAAAATTAACAGTAAACAAGATCTGACACAATGCCTCATGTGATATTGAATTCTAGCATGATGTCTAGCGCGATATCAATTCCTGACACAATGCCTCACGTACTATTATTTTTCTTGCTGCTATACGTTATTGAATTTCTGATGCCTTCTGCTGAATTTTCTACGCATATGCCTCACAAGATATTTTTTACAACGCATGCCTCATTATTTTTCTAACCCTTGTCACAAAATTAATAAAATAATTAACAATATACAGGATCTCGCGTCATGCCATAGTTATAATATCTATAATAGCCGCAATAGAGAAAAAACAAATTAATAATGATATGGGCTAGTTGTTCGAATAACTCACCAGGCACCCCATTTTACTTTGTTCACCTGCAAATCTTTAGATTAACAGAAATTTGGAAAACGGAAAACAAAATAACCCACTTTTTTCTTCGATCACTCACCTACAAACCTAAGAACTGCGCTAAGAAAAACTCAGCAAATAGCAAGCGCGAGTTATATTTTATTCAATACCCAGAAACCGGTCATCTATAAATCGATCGAGTGTGAACTAGAATTGGAAAACAAAATGAAAATTGCAACAGATGGATCGATGGAGAGTGGTAAGATGAGAGCTAGCGAATAGCGATGAAAGTATCGACAAGGGGCAAGTATCGATTATGTGATATTTGATAGTGTTTGATATTTGATAGTTCTTTGATCTGGTAGCACACTGTCTACTAGTTTATGGTTTTAGAATGTGCTGATAACGTGTTGTAAATGAGAGGAAGAGAAATCGCAGAGACACGAGTTGTAGGTAATTGATATTCTTATTTCAATATGAGTATACAAGACCTCTATTTATAGGGGGTTAGATACAAGGGGAAACCCTAATTACATAAAGATGTGAAGTCCACTATACATATATCTATTTATAACACATCATTATTAATCTAAATTCAAACTCTTCAACATGGCTAATCGTGGATATATTTTGACAAGTTTTTAAATTGTATATTAGTACATGTATATATTTACATATATATCAATGAGACTTATGATTCATCACATACAGTTTAAAATATATCATATAACAATAATAATACACCAAAAAACAATAATAGTTTAGTATTTGCTCCGAAGTTTGTTATCTAATTTACCACTTATTAGTTAATGAATCATAATATCAAAATTAATAAAACATAACATCATTTAAGTTAATGGTGGCCACTGTTCCGGTTCTGCTGGTTCCGGGACATGTGTATTCGTGTTCGAAACCAGTCAGGGACAGTTCCAGTTCCGAAAGTTGTATTCGCTTTGGATTCGTTCAAAAAACCGGTTCCTAAGCGGTTCCGATTTCAGCCGGTTCCAGAGCGGTTCCGACCGGTTCTGGAGTGGTTCCGGCCGGTTCTGGAGCGGTTCCGGCCGGTTCTGGAGCGGTTCAGGCCAAAACGACATAGTTTTGACATGTGACCAATGACTAGTTTGACCGGTTCCGGGGCGGTTCCAACGGCTTCAGTTCTGGCGGTTCAATCCATGGCCAGTTCTGAGCACTTCCGGTTCTGGACCCAATTCAATCCCGAATTCTCAGACCTGTATTCATATTCGCTTCATTTGCCACAGTTCCGGTTCTGAACCGGTTCCGACCAGTTTCAGTTCCAATCGGTTCCAATTCGAACCATCGGTTCCGGTTATATTCAGAGCCGATGGCCACCATTAATTTAAGTATATCATGGTAACCATATAAAAATAAAAATTTAAACAATAATATAACAAAACAATATTTGGTAAGTAAGATACATGACTCACCATATAAGATTTAAAATACATCACAAAATTATAATAAAAATATACACTATAAAACAATAATAATTTTTTATCAATTTTCAACATTTGTTATTTATTTCACCACTTATTGGTTAATAAATCATAATATTAATTTTAATGATTATATTATCATTTAAGTGTATCATCATAAACATATAAAAAAAAATTTAAATAATATACAACATAAAACAATATTTAATATGTAAGAAAAATACATAATTCACATATAAGATTTAAAATACATCACAAACTAATAAAACATCATAAATTACTCTATCTATGCAGCCACACCATTCTTTTGAATGGTCAGCCCGTACACAGATTCATCATAAAAAAGCACAAGGAGGTGTGCAAAAGAACGAATATGGAGTGATAAAGGAATTAGCACATAATTATTAATCAACTAATGATAATCTCTTGTCATACAGTGACAATGCAATAATAATGGCTGGCTGGCTCACTCCACTCTGCCTTCCTACACGTCTAACACTATCATAAAACAAAGTAATAAATAGATAAAGTACAAACACAAAGAAAATATGGAACAGAAATCTATCAATCAAATAATCTAAAGCCCTTCCTTCTCAATACCCCCGCCCCAACCAGTCAAACTCTCTCTTTGCAGTGTACATCAAAATCCCACCTGACTGTTCAGAAAGGCAAAGCAACTCCATAACCATCCCTGTGACCCTTTTGCCATCTCCACGCTATCCCTAAGCTTTCTTGGAGATCAGTCACTTTGGCGGTCCAATTCAGCTCACGCCTGATCTTTGTTGGGTCACTGTATACCTCTGCATAATCACCAGGGCGGCGAGGAAGGTATTCCACTTTGATATTCGCGCCTGTAGCCTTTTTGCAAGCCTCCACGAATTCCTTGACTGATCTACCTGATATGGGCAATAATACATAGGAAACTTAGGGCCTATTTGGTTTTCTACTGACTCTCTAGGATCAGCCTAGGAGAAATATCCATCATTCAATTGCTTTGGAAAAAAAAGAGTAGATCAGTTCGATTATCGAAAGTTTTACCTTTCCCTGTTCCAACATTGTAGATGCCAACTTTGCTTGGCTCGGCCTTCTCAAGAGCCTTCACATGAGCGTCAACTAGATCTGTAACATCGATATAATCTCTACACAAGTTCCGTCAGATGTTTTCGTAGTCGGTACCCTCTCACTGTGCATTATTTAATAGAAAGATAAGATTCCCCGAGAACGAATTTGGCAAAGAGAAAGGGAGTGTTGTTGTACGAGAAGATATCTAAAAAACAAGCTAAAAAGCCACCAAAATAAAAGAAATAAGCAACCTTCAACCCCTGGGTAATGCCCCGAGCTGCATCAAAACAAGCACCTGAAATCCGTCCATGCTCACGAAGCTCAGGCCTCGGAGCTCCCCTAATCGCCCCTCCGGATCAGAACCAATTACGTTAAAAATACCTGGAAAAGGATAGTACAATCATCAGTTTCTGCATGTAAAAATCATCGGACAGCAGCTTAGCATACATCTCTCACTCAACTGTCATTGCAACTCAAGAGCTCTTTTTTCTTTTTTTGAGAACACCTTCCCATTCATTCACCACGAAACATAGGATCGGGAGCCCAAAGGCTTACATACAGACAGTTGCCCAACTACGCCTACACCAGGAATCTACCAACTCCAAACCGAATCCCAAAGGACATTGCATGAGTAGCATTGGTGGCTAACCATAAACTGTCCAAAAGTTATAATACTAAGATACATCTACCATAACATAAAGCTATCTATAACGAACGAACCGAAGAGTTGAGCCTATACAACACAAGAGCTCATAGTATATCATCTCAGGGGCAATCTTCACTGCCAATGTCTATAATTCTTAAGCGTCAGCAATTAGCTTAGAATATAATCTATGATGAGGTGTTAGCTTTCAATTAATATGAATGTGCATAACTATTAACTATACCAAGCATTTTCCTCATTTCCTAAAACAGAACACAAAAATAAAATAAAATAGAAGAACATGAATCGGCTGCAGAAAATTGAGGATCAAAGCACAAAAGTCCAAATTCCAGGATAAATACAAGTATATCGGTCTTCTATGAGCTGTAACTTCAAAGGGGTAAAGACAACAAGAAACGTTCCCACTGTAACTTACAGAATCAGTTACTCTATCATAAAGGATTCCATCAACTATTGAATGTTAATTCCAAACAAAAGTTGAACAGCCGTAAGGATCAACATATAATGTGAACTTTATTCAGTCATAGTGCCCATAGCGTTTAAGATCCTACACACCACTGCATGCATTCACAAAACAAAAACAAAAAATCAATGGAAGCATATCCAAACTGACCTTAGAATCATGACTGCCATATCAGAATTTTTAGAGAAATCCAAGATGATATCCTCTGCCATCTTTTTAGCTTTACCATACGGATAATAGGAATCTCCAGATTTTAGACCAAATGTTACCCGTTTGACAAACATAAAAAGCAATAAAGATGCTAATGAACTCAAAAGGCATGGTTAGAGTTGCAAAGGCATAAGATATGTCTCACACCTGTGGTGTTGTCTCCACAATGGGCATCTTTTCAGTTCGCCATATGTTGCACAGGTACTGGAATATATTAGTGTCCTCACCCCGTGAGATGCCATCGCTTCCAACAACACCAATGTATTCGACGTGATATTGTGATAGTACCTAATCAGTAGTTGAATTGATTAATTATATTTCAACCTAGTGCAAAAGGAAAATCAGCAAGACATTAAGTGAAGGACAGATAAAGAGCTAGTCATATGCAAGCAAATGCAGGATTCTACAAAGGTCATGTGATCTTGAGCAACAGATAGAGAGAAGATACACAAATAAATACATGGCATGGACTTAGAAAGTTCTAGACTCCAGCTCTATGGCCCAGAGTAAACATGAGCAGTAACATCAAATAAGTGACCATAATAATGTTAAGATCCAAACCTCTTCCCTAAAAAAAATCTCAAAACTCTTCATATGAAAAAAGAGATACAATAAAAAATGAGCATTACCTTAGAGGTTCCAGAGTGCTTTCACCAACATTGCCACGCAGCAAAAATGCATCACCGCATCAAATGCATTTTCAGTGAAAATCTTATTTACCTAAATTTCTCATTAAGGAGACAAATTTTTAATCAAGGCTATGCAGCAGCCTTTTTCTTTTCCTTTGTTTTTGGGGAGGTGTGGGGGGACACAAGCTTGGAAAGAGAGATCACACATGCAGATGGATGTACACAAATTCTAACATAGAAAGGATACAGCCTTGGCATCACCCAAGTCAGCGTAAATGAACTGAAGCATTCCAGGTTCAGGAAAAAGGTTTTGCAAAATTTTAACAGCGGCAAGATTTCCGCGCGAGAGGTTATCCTGTCACAAAATGAGGCCTTCACATTCAGATTTTCCTGACTCACGCTAAGTAATATAATTCTTCTACAAAATGATAAGAATTAGCACACTATAGTCACTCGATAAGAGTCCTTCAAAAGCCGCAATGTTGCATGTGACCCTGTAGCCAGCACCTCCAGTTACCAAAACATGAGTGACTCCTGCCTCGTGAAGCGAGAACTGGAAAACAAAGAATTTGGACATGAGAATATGAAGTAACAAATACAAAACTATCAAGAAAACAAAGTAGGCTAGATGAGAACTATACCACATGTTTAACGCTAAAGACATACAAGATTGAAGGTGTTGTACCTATGAGAGAACAATACATCCTCGAGACTTCACATATTAGGGGCAATTAGGAATTTGCATATTTCAATCATGCTAATTCTACGACAAGATCCAAGTTCCAACTAAAAATCACATGGTTTCTAATCTTTATATTATATCACAAAGATTTAAATTTAAACATTTTGCATTCTGCAGCAACAATAAGTGCTCATCAAGGTTCTATAGCATTAAGTATGAAATCAGATTCAGCCATACATGAGACATCAAGAACTTGAAAATCTTGAAGTTTACTTTCTATGCATAGTATTTCCAAATCCTCTAACGTGATACAATGCAAGAATTCTCATGAATACCATTAGAAAAACATTCTAGTTTATGTAGGATGTATTTCATGGAATTTGTCATTCCTCAAAGTTATAAAAGCTCAGGAGCTTAAAATGTTTCCACGAAGTATTTCATCGAACAAAGATTGAAACCAAGTGAACAAGAGAGGCAGATTGTAACAAAAGGTTTCAAACTTCCATGGCTAGGAGCTCTAAAGGTTGCAGAATGCTTCATCATGATAAGGCAGACACAAACAAACTGACAGCCATCAAAACTTTCCCAACGACATTGCTTTTCTGTTTGGATCACCATAATCCATGCCTGTAAGAAAATCATGTAGGCAGATAGAGAGAATTAGAACCAAAAAACAGCAAGAGTGTGTTTCTCATCAGCCCTCTAAGCCAGTCCACAGATTTTAAAAAATAGAAAGGAAGAAAATGATTTGGCAAGTTAATTAAAAAACTTGATCTGACGCAACATGCAGGACACTCGTAGCATGTTCCAAGAAACCAAACGTCCCTAATTGAACTCATCGTTTCCCTTCCATCCTTCCTTTTTCTTGGTACGTCGTTTTTCTTTCTCTCATTCTCTTTATTCACCGGATCAATTTATTCATGCGTGTATTTTTCCTTTTCCTAATTTACTTCTTACAAGCACAAATACTCAGTTCAGTTCAGGGGTTGATACACAGTCTATGCCCACGACCATTCCTTGCGCAGGGATAAACTAAATTGTTGAATATAGACATATATATGCCTTAAACAGCATAACCTGCAACTTCTATACACTTTTTTTGTTTAAAAAAACAGCAGCTTCTATAAATCAAACACAAACTTTTGCAACTATCAGAGACTTCAAAGTTCAATCTATGGCAAACTAAATAAAACTTACCACGTGAACGTTTCCAAAGGAAAAACATTGAATTAGAATTGTGCCAAATGAACTAACGGGATTAGTTTTCATTTTTTGTGATAACAGTGAAGCTGCACCACAACCACTGCAACTTACAAGTTACAACTATAACGCAGTCACATGACAGCCACAAAAGGATAAAAAACAGGGAGGGAACAGATGCAAGATGACCAGACAGCAAAGGAAAATTTGAACCGTGGCCAGCGGCTCAGAGATGAGCTAATCATCGTTGGCTCAAATCACTTATATTCTTCACCATATAATTAGTTCGTTTGCGAACAATGAAATCTGGAATACGCATGGCACAGCAAGTTCAAATATCCAGCGATAATTTAAAAGAGTTTCAACATCGTAACATGATCAGTCGCATAATAGTCAAATAAAATACTCTTACAAAATATAATATAAAATGTAACCGGCAGAGCCAACAAATAGACAGCTAGGCCACGAATTTGCACAAATAATGAGAAACCGGCACCTTAAAGTATGAAAGACGACGAGACAGAGGTTCAGAAAAATGAATAAAATAAATTAAAACTGTGGAAACAAAGAGCGTGAGGACGTACCGCCTAAAGAGAGGAGATCTGTTCGTCCTTGATGGGGTGTTACTCCGGGTGAAATTTAGCATTTGGGGAAAGACCGCAACAGCCTGCTCTCAGATTCTGCCTTTTCCACTAAGAGAAGAACCCAGTAGCTTAGAAACTATTTTACCGATCATGATCAGCAAAACACAGTTGCTACGAGAATGATGTCGGTAGGGCCAGTGATGGTTATAACTTATATATCCAATAGCAGAGATGACTGGTGATGATGCCCAGGATTGGAGCATGCAAGGAAACAGAAAAGGATAGAGTTACTATTGCGAATTTGTGATGTACGGAAAGATTAACAGACCCCGGTAAAAAGGTTAAACACAGATAAAGAGAGTCACCAAAGAAACAAACTGAAAGACACGGGAGCGAAGATCTGTCACCAATCCAAACAGCAACGATAACAATTCAAACGGTCGAAACAACAGGCGGAAGATCAGAAGAATATAGTACCAAAACAACCACCTGTTACGCTTACCACCCAGAGCAGAGACACAAACCCTAAATCAACTAAGCAACAGGTCGCGAGAAAATAGAGTGAATAGAAGGATAGGAGTGGAGAAAAATGAGGAGAAACAGAAAGAGTGGGAAAAATCAAACCAGGGAACACGCGGACATAAATACTGATTACCACTAATAATAAAATTGCCTATTAAAAAAAGATTACCACTAGTAAAATCGACCAGTATGTTTTTCTTCTTTTAAGAGATTTTCCACTGCCTTTCCTTTTCTTTTTTGAAGCTATAAATACGCAGGCGCGGAGATAACGCAGTACCGGACACGTGTATGCCATTCACTCTTCTATGAAGAGGTTTCTGTTTCATTTTAAAAAGCAATTTGATTAAAGGTACAGAATGGGCCCACAAGATTTGAACATTACAGGACGGATGGGCCCGCCCAGAACTAGTGTATGCTCCGATTCGGTCTATACTTGCTAGGACTATTTTTTTTTACATTTCTTTTCTTGGAAGGGAACCCCACTCGTTATTATTTGAGTGTGCTGACAATATAATAAAATGTAAAAAAAAAAAAAGACTATTAAAGTAATACTCAATTCAGTCCCTTTGCTTGATGGCACGTTTTTCACTTCAACTTAATAAATATATAAGATAAATAATTTTATAAAACTAAATTTTATAACATATAGTTTATCATGTAAGGAATCATATGCAAAATTTAAATTTTCAAAATTAATTTATCTTATATGTTAAAAATTGAAGTCAAATAACATATCCAAATAATAAACAGCACAGTCAATTCAGGAGGGAGAGAGTATTTGTGAACTATTTGTTGAAGTAAAAGTATTTTATTTTTTTTAATACTCCTCCGTCTCACTTTAATTATTTTGTCAGTTTGTTGGCGCATTTTTCTCTCTTATAAATATTAGTTTATCACGTTGCATCGGTTTACTTTTTCACTTACATCACCAAAATCCGTATCAATTTTTCAGTTGCTACAAATTTTGCTCATCTACAATACGTATTGAGTCGACTTTGATAGCAATTTTGTTGTACTCGATCTAAAACCTAGAACTGTAATTCTACATTATTACCTACATTGTATGTCATAATATTCACTCATATGCCTCCTCACATCTCGACGTGGAAGGGCCAGGTGTTAAAATTGCAATGATGATTGCTAATTATAGTTACCATTATTACTTCATGACTTAGGGGTGGCAGTTCGGGTTAATGGGTCGGGTTTGAAGCTCACCCATACCCGACCCGATTAAAATTGTATTGATCCATACCCGACCCAATAATATTCGGGTTACAAATTATCAACCCATACCCAACCCATATAAAATGATTAAACCCATACCCGACCCGTTTAACCCCATATAATTAGGCTATGCAAAATTTAAAAGACCTGAAATTAAATCCTCATTCAATATGGTAGATATTCCAAAGTTTTTATTATCATCCGTCTTTTTTTCTTTTTCCACATACATGTTGTGCTCAGTGGCACTCAACAGAAGAAGATGATGTGTACGCGTCTGAGCCAAATATAACTGTATTTTCTTCTTCAGAATATAGAATCAAAACATAGACAAAAATCTTCAGAGTACAGAAGAGATAGAACCACAGTGGGAGCTGTGGAGGAGAGAGCAGCACATTGTCTTTTGACAATCCACATAACAAATACTCTTGTTTTTTGCTTTTTGTGCTTTATAAAGAAATACAACAAAGTAGTATTATCAAATAAACAACCTCTCATCCAAAAGATACTACATAATCTGTATTAGACTAATAGTAGATTAGCACTTAGTAATATATTTTATATTTTTATCTAATTATTTATTTATTATTATTTTTATAAAATAAAATAAACAGTTCGGGTTGACTACGGGTTAGGACTTTAAACCCATACCCAACCCACAAATTTAATAGGTAACCCATACCCGACCCGACCCAATAATTAAATGGGTTAATAATCGTGACCCGAACCCGCTATTTTCAGGTTGGGTATGGGTCGGGTTATTGGGTTAGGTAAAAATTGCCACCCCTACTTCATGTCCAGTTATTGTGATTGATAGTTGATTGCAATCACTAACTGTGACTAGTGCCGGATAAGTAAAGGTAAAAATAGAGTAAATCACTCAGAACCTTTGAGGATTTGGGATATTACAGTTAACCACCTTGTGTTTATCATAATTATTGATAACCATCTCAAGGTTAAGGTATCTTTGACTACGAGCCCCCGAACTATAACTCTGTTGTCAGAAAGTTAACTATATGTTGACCTATTAGCTTAATCACATTAATAATGCCAGGATAAACAACAAACCTGCTTAATCAACATCGTCTAACTCTCTCTCATCCCACTTTAGATGCATTTTCAAGGAACTTTTGACATTTTTACGAAAATAACAATGTAGATTAAATAGTGTTTTTTGTCCAGCATGGTATTATTAATATGATTAAGCTGATAGGTCAACACGTAGTTAACTTCCTGATAACAGAGTTATAGTTTGGGGGCTCGTAGTCAAAGATACCTTAACCTCGAGGTGGTTACCAGTAATTATGATAAACACAAGGGGGTTAACTGTATATACTAAATCCTCAAGGGGGTTCTGAGTAATTTACTCTAAAAAATAGGTGGATGTGAAAAGTCTTGTTTTTAACACCTCAACATTTCATTAATATCCATTAACACCATTACAATCTTAGAAGCATTTGACAACCACCTATTCCCTACATTCAAGAGTCTTAAGTGAAGGCAGGATTATTATAGCAACTAAATCACCTAGATTGTTGAAGAGTAGCGGGATATAGCTAACCAACTTCAACTTAGAAAGCACCCGAGTTTCAATAAACAACACACCACCCATGTAACTAAACAAACCTAACTTTGCCTAAACCCTATACTAATTAACAAGCCTAATCTGAAAAAAAAAAAGCACAACCATATTTAACTAACTTCAAAACCACCTAAGGGTGTGTCAAAAGGCAGTACCACAGATGACATAGCTAACGAACTTCCTAACACCAAAATAGTTAACATAAGACATCCTGAGAGAACACCCACCACCCGACCTCATAATATGTTTCATACTCGTTAAACTTCTCATTATTATGTAATTCATAGCCCAACAAGTTATTTTATGTTATGTAACTAACATAGATTTCAAGTTATCGCCTTGAAATACCCAAACCTTAATAGGTGGTTTAAATAGTAAATAATAAATTAATAAGACTAAAAAAGGGTCTTAGAAAATTAATAAACAATTTAATAAATAGTAAATATAATTAATTGCCTAAAATGAAAATTGTCGTATAGATGAGTTTGAATGGCTAAATGACCATCAATACTCTTTTATTAATATGTGTACTATTTAGTATCACATTTGGAAGTTTAAATTAATAAGAAATAAATATTTCACTTTTATGTGTTTTGTTATAGTGAATAGTGACTAAAATAAGCTAGTTTGTAACATATATTAACATATGTAATTTAATTGAGCAATAAAGACTAGTAACCCCTTGTAATTAAAAGGGAGTCGGTTTGCTTGTGGTGTGTCGACACCCTTGCTTACTGATTGAACAATAAGAGAGCAAGTAAATGAGTAGTTTAATAAGGCACTATTTGCTTTTTACTTCTCTTACACGTAGATAACTAATATCTACTAAAAAGCAACTATAATCATTCACTTCCTTCATTCTCTCATTCTCTTACAATCTCACGTAGCCTCCTCTTCGCTGCTCTCTTTCACGACCGACCGCAGCACCACAAACATGCAACTTCAAATCTTGTAACTTCTTACTCACTTGTCCAAATCTAAAACCGAGACCACCGATCTCTTAGTTTCTTCAAGCTCTCCGACGTAGTCCCTTCAAATCTTCAAGAGCTCCACTTTGGTGCCAAGAGGAATCTCCATGGAAGGAGCTTGAGTCCATCTTTTCACGTATTATTCTTCTCCTTTGCTTCAAGGTATGGAAACTCAAAGAAAATGGTGTTTCCTCTACGTTTTATGTTAACCAAAGGTAGCTTAAAATCCCTTTGGAAATAAACCTACGTTGTCTGTACAAACTACCTAAAGAGCCAATGGTTATGACTTAGAAAAATGTTCTCGAAAGACTAGTAAAAAAACATACGAACTGCTGTTTTGTATTTGCAGGTGAGAGGCAAATATATTGTGGGAAATTCAGTGTTTAAGATTTATGCAATTTAAATTGTGCACTACGTTGTTATGTGGTGTATATTTGGGTGAAATTTTGAGTATAAGGGTGTACTGGGAAGTTTATATATATCTGATAGGTGAAGAGAACTTGCGCAGCAGAGCATGAAAATACCAGTACGTCGTTTCTGTAAGTTTGGTCCGGGACCTAGGTCTTGGTTTATGTCCCGGACCATATATCAAAATCAGTCCGAGAATTATACGTGGTCGTAGGTCCGGGACTTAGTCCATATGTAAGGGCCCGGACCAACCCCTAAAATAATACCGTGAGATTTCATTTGGCTTTCGGTCCGGGTCTTGGCTCTTGTACAAGGACCCGGACCAACCTGTTTAAATTACCGAGGGATTTTTGGCTAGTATGGTCCGGGACTTAGGACCTGGGTGAAGTCCCGGACCACCCCATGTTAAATAACCGAGAGTTGAGTTCGTGTATGGTCCGGGTCTTAAGTTGGGGACCAAGTCCCGGACCGTTATAATATGGTTTTTAGGTGTCTAAATGATGTCTAAAGATGGGGATAAGTAAGAGGTGATGTTATGGAGTTATATAAGTTATGTTAGGAGAGTTATAATGACATTTTAAAAGGTGGGAAGTTAAAATAAATGTGGAAAAGAAATAACTAGAAATGTGAAGTAGTTAATGTTAACGGTGAACTAGTGCGTTAATTGACCGACGTTACTAAATGTGTTTAGGATTCTCTCAAGGTGGGAACGAGTCGAGGCAAGGACCGAGGTATGGTTTTCTTGCAGTCTGTTGCCTACCGGTTTACACCGGCTTGGATGCTGTTTGCTTTTCTGTGTGTTACGACCTTATAAGACTAAGACATGAAAAGAGTTTACAGTTGTTATATACTATGATGTTGTATTGTTGTGACTCCTTTCCTTGGTGTGTCTAACCAGACCTAAACACTTGTTCGTGTGTGACTTAACAAGTTTATTTGTGTAATCACTAACAAGTGCTAACCGGGGAATTGAGGAGTCCGGTCATGTTCCGGCCACGCGTGTGATGGATGGGAGTCGATGTCTATCCGGTTCGACTCTCTTGGTGTATGTATAGGTTGTATTCCAATTTGGTTTCAACTTTCCCTTAGCTTATCCAAAGCTAGTTTACTGACTCACGTCGGGCCACAGGGGCATACGAATGTTGTTTTCGGTGTGCTTGGGATTACTATATCCGACACGCCTTGGGTTTAAGTTAACCGTTCGATATAACTGGACGGTAACGAGGTTGGTAACGAGCTTGGCATGAGATTGGCAATAGTCTCTAGGCTCACTGTGTAACTAATTATGGTGGAAGGTTCCTTGTGTGAACCGAATTATGGTGTTATGTATTATTATTGTGCTACGCAATTTCCCTTGCTAAGCTATGTTTATATATGTTGGATGTTTAAAATGAATGCCATGTTATCATGACAATTGGTTGCGCGTATCCCGGTAGCCGATGGGCTGCGCGTTAGCCATACCAGCAAAAGGTTGCTGACCCCCTCTGGGGGCTCCATATTTTATTTACAGGATGAGGATCGAAGAAGCGGAGTGGCTCTAGATCCTAGGTTGTTGAAACACTTTTAGTATATGTGTAATAAACCCGGGATGCGCCTGTGCTCCCGTAGTGTTGTTTATTTGGTACTGTTGTTTACAGTGACAGGTGTTTAAGGTTACAGTTGGTATGTAAGATAAAACTCGGTATGGTTTGGTTATGTTTATGTGTGGATGTTAGGACCTATGCTCGGGAGTCTGATCATCAGACCGATACACTTGTATTTATTCTGCCTAGTTAACCACGTGGGTGGTTAACGGCGTTGTAGCACCATAGTGTTTAGTTGTTGTTTAGTTGTTTGTTTCCGCTGCGAATTTCGGTAGTTGGTAAGTGCGTTGTAGGGGTGTTACAAAAGTGGTATCAGAGCGAAGTATCGCTCTGATGGCTAGAATACCGAGCTAGAAACATACCGAGTTAGGGAACCCAACCCTAGCTACTAGGTGAACAGATTGGGAAGGTTAACCACTAACTAAGTGTGGGAGTAGCTTGTTGTTGGAAGATGTTACCACCGTTGGATTGGTAAGTGTGCAGGCATAGTGCTAATGAAATGTTCATGTGAATTCAGATGTCAGGTAGACCACGAGGTAGAGGCCGCGGGCGCGGTACTGGAGATGAGGGTGACCAGGGCGATGACACTACGGCACAGACCATGGCTGAGGCAGTAGCAGCCGCCGTTGCCCAGATGGTACCCCAGTTGGTTACTGCGATGCAGCAGGGGCAACAGCCCGGTGTTCAGCCACCACCACCACCGCCACGAGAGACCAATTGGGTCAAGGCGTTGGCTGATTTGAGACCGTCGTCATTCAATGGGAGACCGACCCTAGTAAGCTGGAGGCGTACATCTCCGGGCTGGAGACCGCCTACGAGACCTTGGCAGTACCTGCAGAAGCTAAGGTCCGTCTTGCCGCTTACTACCTGAAGGGTTCGGCACAGAGTTGGTGGAAGCTTGTGAAGGAGGATAGGATGGCTGATCCTGCGTTTGGTTGGAGGGAGTACACGGCTCTACTACGCGAGCTAAGTATTACCCTGTTCATGTACAAGAGGCCAAGCGCCTCGAGCTGGATAGTCTGAGGCAGGGGGATAAGATGTCGGTTGATGACTACTACACCGCATTCACTGACCTTATCCACTTGTTACCGGACCTTGGATATTCGAACCGGGTGCTGGTGAACCGGTTCTACAATGGTCTTAGCCACCGTCTCCGCTACGGGATGGGGCCAGTTGAGTATACTACCTTGCAGGTAACTAAAATATGTGTTGTGAATCAGTTTGTACTTTAAGTGAATGTTGATGTGAGTTGGTGAGTTTTGTTTGCGGGGCATGGCTGACATCCTAAATTCAGGAGTGCTATCATGCCGCTGCTAAGGTTGAGATTACCGTCCGTCTGAGGGACGAGGAGAATGCGCACAAGCGCAAGGTCACGAACGAGGGTCAGGGTCAGCAAGGGTATGGGGGAGGAAAGAAAAAGAAATACTACCCTCAGCCCCAGAAGAGTCAGTACCAGGGTGACAAGGGCCAAGCCCAGACCACCACAGCCGATGAGCCACTGAAGCTCACATATGCGTATGCAGCAAAGCCTCTACGCTCCTACCCGCCTAAGGGTAATTGATTAACCATGTGAAACAAGTTGAAATATATGTTGTTAAGATGTGAAGTGAGTAATGATTGTGTATTGTTATAGCAGATAGCGCGGGCTCTGGACCGGAGCGCCACTTTTACTGTAAGTGGTGCAATGGAGACCACCCCGGCAAGGACTGCAAAGGGAACGACGTGCAGTGTCGTTACTGCCAGAAGATGGGGCACCGTGAGTTTGAGTGCTGGCAGAACCCTAATGGTAGGAACTATAAGCCAAAGGGGCAGTGGAAGGGTAAGACTACCGCGACCACCGAAACCCCGAAGGCGATCATGCAGCAGCCCTCTGACAAGAAGTACACTGAATCCCAGAAGGGGAAGGGTACAGGGACCGGCAAGGCCGCCCTGAATGTAGTGGACCGGTCTGAGGCACCAGGACCCTCTTCTAGACCAGGTACCACCTAAACTGTTAAGTGAAAAGTGATTGCTTACCGCATTTCATGCATGAGTGTTGTGTTAGTGAGTCTAATGTACAATCACCTAAGTAGTGAATTAAAGAATAATGTGAAATGAAACCTTAGGAACCTTCTATATCTGTTATCCAATCCCGCCCACACCGAACCCTGAAGAGACAGCCATCAGCATCACCGAATTCCCACTAGAGCAATGTCAGGTCATCCAGCCAGGTATGATACTCTTAAATGGATACCTGACACCGGAAGCACAAATCCACATCATCAGACGATGCAACGAACTTGGAGCAGCACCAGGAGGTTTCTACACACCCGAGTACCCGAGTGGTTCGAAGATGAAGCTGAAGATGATGTGCATGGGTAAGGACTGGAATCCTTACACCAAGTCATATCAAGAAGTGCGAGCTGAAGATGAAGCAACTGTACCAGGTATACCTGAGGAGTTCCTTACGGTTGTTATCACGCCGTGGAATTGCTCAGCTAGTTGAATCGGAACCGATTCCGAATGTTAAGGCAGATCTTTGTGTTGTGAACTTCTACCAGAAAGGTGGACGGTTGGGATTACACCAAGATAAGGACGAGTCACCCGAGTCTCTACGTAAGGGAGTACCCGTGGTGTCTTGGTCCATTGGTGATACCGCAGTGTTTATATATGGCGAGCAGAAGCGTGGTGACCTCGCAAGGAAGTTAGTGTTGAAATCAGGTGATGTGTTAATTATGGGTGGACAATCAAGGATGTTATACCACGGTATCAAGAAGATCAAACTGAATACCGCACCATCAGTAGTGGTAAATGCCACACATCTGAAACCCGGACGTTTGAATTTGACCTTCAGGCAGTTTTAGCCTTGTGTAATCATGTAATGTATTAAGCCAGTTGTATGCTAAGGAAGCTATGTTTAGCCATGTCTGCAATGTAAACCAACTTATGGTGTAAGGAGTGTGTTATGAATAAGAGACGTTGTTTTGAAGTATGTCCAACGTGTTGCTACTGTATACTTATGAGTTTGCAAATGAATTAGGCTGTGCACACGGAACGGGAGGTATGCTGAGTGTCTGCAATAAGGCAGAAGCCAGCAAGAGCGGCACAATCCTCACCGGTACCTTTCCAGTGAATGGCGTGGATGCATCGGTCTTGTTCGACTCTGGAGCCTCACATACATTTGTTTCGCTATCATTTGCGAAGAGGCTGGGGTTAGACGGTGAAGAGATGCCAGACTTTGTAGTCACTCTCCCGTCGAAAGAGCGGATCAGGTGTACCCGCTACTACCGAGATGTTATTATACGTATCAGGGAGGAAGAGTTTCCGATCGACTTGATAGAGTTCGACGGACTTGGTTTTGATGTGATTATCGGGATGAACTGGTTGGAGCGGTACAAGGGTAGAATCCTATGTGCCGAGCATCGTCTGCTTCTTCGGAGTCCATCTGGGGTTACTATATCATACCGCCAGAGGCCCAGGGAGCCTTCGACACAGATCATCACCGCCATGGCCATGTATCGTGAGATACGACGAGGGAATGATGTGTACCTCTGCTATGTCCAGGACATAGAGAGAGACCCTGAGTTTAGCCCAGATGTGCCGGTAGTCTCGGAGTTTCCTGATGTATTTCCTAAGGAACTGCCGGGCATGCCGCCAGCACGGGAGGTTGAGTTTGAGATTGATTTGATTCCAGGCACCGGGCCTATTGCGAAGGCACCTTATCGTATGGCTCCAGCAGAGATGACTGAGCTCAAGGAGCAGCTGAGAGACCTACTCGACAAGGGCTTTATACGCCCTAGTGTTTCACCATGGGGAGCGCCGGTCCTCTTCGTGAAGAAGAAGGACGGTAGCCTCCGCCTTTGTATTGACTATCGAGAGCTGAATGCAGTTACGGTGAAGAACCGTTATCCTTTACCACGCATCGACGACTTATTTGATCAGTTGAGAGGAGCATCAGTGTTCTCAAAGATAGATTTACGATCCGGATATCATCAGATTGCAGTCAAGGACAGTGATATTGAGAAAACAGCGTTCAGAACCAGATATGGACACTATGAGTTTACGGTTATGCCATTTGGTTTATCCAATGCACCAGCTAAGTTCATGGACCTGATGAACCGTTTGTTCCAAGATCAGTTGGACAAATCAGTGGTAGTCTTCATCGATGACATACTTGTGTATTCGAAATCAAGAGGTGAGCATGAAAGTCACCTAAGAATGTGTTACAGATACTGAGGAAGAATCAGTTGTATGCAAAATTTCTAAGTGTGAATTTTGGTTGAACCAAGTTTCTTTTCTTGGTCATGTGATTTCTGAAGCCGGGATCGCTGTGGATCCGGCAAAGATAGATGCAGTGCGCACCTGGCCTAGGCCGAAGACAGTTACCGACATCAGGAGCTTCCTCGGTCTGGCAGGTTATTATAGGAGATTTGTGAGGGACTTCTCCAGTATCTCGAAGCCGATGACTTCCTTGATGAAAAAGGATGCACCATTCGAGTGGACAGCCGACTGTGAGATTTCCTTTCAGAAGCTCAAGGATGCTCTGACATCTGCACCAGTCCTGACTATACCAGACGGTCCAGATGGTTTTGAGGTTTATTGCGACGCATCAGGCAGGGTATGGGTTGTGTGTTGATGCAACACGGGAAGGTCGTAGCTTACGCCTCCCGACAGCTGAAGAAGCATGAAGAGAACTACCCTACCCACGATCTAGAATTGGGTGCCATAGTCTTCGCATTAAAGATATGGCGACATCATTTGTATGGGGTAAGTGTGACGATTTATTCTGACCACAAGAGTTTGAAATACTTGTTCACTCAGAAAGAGTTGAACATGAGGCAAAGAAGGTGGGTTGAATTCTTAAATGATTATGATATCGATTTACAGTATAAGGAGGGTAAGGCGAATGTGGTAGCTGACGCACTGAGTCGCCGAGCACACTCTCTCCATTCGCTAGTCTCTCATACTAGCTTGGTTGAAGAGGTGCGGAGTGCTCAGATGACGGATCAGTATATGGTGGAGATTAGACAGAAGCTTATTGATGGCACATTCGAGGGTCAGAAGTACGACTTCAGACTCCACGATGATGACCTGATTCAGGCTTAATGGCCGACTGTGTATACCGAGGAGTAGCGCTGACCTGAAGGAGCGCATACTCAGTGAATCCCATAGTTCTACGACTTCGATTCACCCTGGAGCTTCAAAGATGTATAAGGTATGAAACGTTATTTTTGGTGGGCTGGAATGAAAAGGATGTAAATGATTATGTGTTGAGGTGTCTCACTTGTCAGAAGGTCAAGTTTGAGCACCGAAGGCCTGGTGGTATGGTGCAGCCAATGCCAGTGCCTGAGTGGAAGTTTCATGACATTTCTATGGACTTTGTAGTAGGGCTTCCGCCTACAAGGGGAGGTCTGAATATGATTTGGGTTATTGTAGACCGACTGACCAAGGTGGCTCGATTCATACCGATGAAAGACACCTGGAAAGTGGCTAAGCTTGCAGAGCTCTTTGACAGAGAGATTGTTAGACATCATGGTGTACCAAAGACGATTGTTCTGACAGAGATACCAGATTCTTGTCGAGGTATTGGAGGTCCACACGAGAAGCACTGGGTACAGAACTGAAATTGAGTACGGCGTTTCACCCACAGACAGATGGTCAGAGTGAGCGCACCATCCAGACACTTGAGGATATGTTACGTTGTGCACTTGACTTTCAGACCAGCTGGATTGATAAGTTACATCTGATCGAGTTTAGTTACAACAACAGTTACCATGCTTCGATCAAGATGTCTCCCTTCCAGGCATTGTACGGTAGACCATGCCGCACGCCTTTATGCTGGGATGAGTCGAGTGAGACGGTCATTATAGGACCAGAGTATCTGGAACAGGTTCAGGCAGAAGTTCGCCAGATCCGGGCTAACATGAAGGCAGCTCAGGATAGACAGAAGTCGTACGCTGATGTACGCAGACGTGACCTGGAGTTCGCTGTAGGCGATCAGGTGTTCTTAGAGTATCCCCTATGAAGGGAGTGTTTCGTTTTGGCAGAAAGGCAAGTTGAGCCCAAAATATGTGGGGCCTTATGTTGTGACGGAGCGGATAGGACCAGTAGCTTACAGACTTGATTTACCTGCTGAGCTGGGCAAGGTACATGATGTATTTCATGTGTCCCAGTTGAAGAAGTATATGTCTCATCCGTCTCATGTACTTCAGCCTGAGAGGCTAACCTTAGAGCCGACCATGCGATCAGTGGAGACTCCCGTACGGATTCTGGATACTAAGACTCGAGACACTCGCCATAAGTCTGTACGACTGGTGAAGGTCCTCTGGTCTAACCAGGACGTCGAGGAGGCCACTTGGGAGCTGGAAGATAAGATGAAGGAGAAGTACCCGTTGTTATTTACTTCATAGAGTTTTGTATGTGTAGGGTACGGGCGTACCCCTTTTAAGGGGGGTAGAGCCGTTTCGGTTATGAATGTATTCGACATGTATTATATACATTGTCTATGTTATGTTACAGACTTAGAGTCTGAATGGTATTATGTTGTTTGGACCTTAAGTCCGGGTTATGTAAGCATGATGGTAATGTTGGTAATGTTGTTTCTGGAGGTATTGTTTTATAATCTTTCCCCGTTTCTTATGTTTAGAATGAGGGAAGTATGAACTTTGGGGACAAAGTTCTTTTAAGGGGGGTAGATTGAAATACCCCAACCCTTAATAGGTGGTTAAAATAGTAAATAATAAATTAATAAGACTAAAAAAGGTCTTAGAAATATTAATAAACAATTTAATAAATAGTAAATATAATTAATTGCCTAAAATGAAAATTGTCGTATATGAGTTTTGAATGGCTAAATGACCATCAATACTCTTTTATTAATATGTGTACTATTTAGTATCACATTTGGAAGTTTAAATTAATAAGAAATAAAATTTCACTTTTATGTGTTTTGTTATAGTGAATAGTGACTAAAATAAGCTAGTTTGTAACATATATTAACATGTGTAATTGATTGTGAGCAATAAAGACTAGTAACCCTTGTAATAAAAGGGAGTCGGTTTGCTGTGGTGTGTCGACACCCTTGCTTACTGATTGAACAATAAGTGAGCAAGTAAATGAGTAGTTTAATAGGCACTATTTGCTTTTTACTACTTCCTTACGTAGATAACTAATATCTACTAAAAGCAACTACAATCATTCACTTCCTTCATTCATTCTCTCATTTCCTTACTATCTCACGTAGCCCTCCTCTTCGCTGCTCTCTTTCACGATCGAACAGCACACCACAAACATGCAACTTCAAAATCTTGTAACTTCTTACTCACTTGTCCAAATCTAAAACCGAGACCACCGATCTCTTAGTTTCTTCAAGCTCTTCGACGTAGTCCTTTCAAATCTTCAAGAGCTCCACTTTGGTGCAAGAGGAATCTCCATGGAAGGAGCTTGAGTCCATCTTCACGTATTATTCTTCTCCTTTGCTTCAAGGTATGGAAACTCAAAGAAAATGGTGTTTCCTCTACGTTTTATGTTAACCAAAGGTAGCTTAAAATCCTTTGGAAATAAAACCTACGTTGTCTGTACAAACTACCTAAGAGCCAATGGTTATGACTTAGAAAAATGTTCTCGAAAGACTAGTAAAAAACATACGAACTGCTGTTTGTATTTGCAGGTGAGAGGCAAATATATTGTGGGAAATTCAGTGTTTAAGATTTATGCAATTTAAATTGTGCACTACGTTGTTATGTGGTGTATATTTGGGTGAAATTTTGAGTATAAGGGTGTACTGGGAAGTTTATATATCTGATAGGTGAAGAGAACTTGCGCAGCAGAGCATGAAAAATACCAGTACGTCGTTTCTGTAAGTTTGGTCCGGGACCTAGGTCTTGGTTTAATGTCCCGGACCATATATCAACCAGTCCGAGATTATACGTGGTCGTAGGTCCGGGACTTAGTCCATATGTAAGGGCCCGGACCACCCCTAAATAATACCGGAGATTTCATTTGGCTTCGGTCCGGGTCTTGGCTCTTGTACAAGGACCCGGACCAACCGTTTTAAATTACCGAGGGATTTTTGGCTAGAATGGTCCGGGACTTAGGACTGTGTGAAGTCCCGACCACCCCATGTTAAATAACCGAGAGTTTAGTTCGTGTATGTCCGGGACCTAAGTTGGGGACCAGGCCCGGACCACTACGTAAATATGGTTTTAGTGTCTAAATGATGTCTAAGATAGGGATAAGTTAGAGGTGATTATGGGTTTATAAGTTATGTTAGGAGAGTATAATGACATTTTAAAGGTGGGAAGTTAAAAAAAATGTGGGAAAGAATAACTAGAAATGTGAAGTATTAATGTTTAACGGTGAACTAGTACGTTAATTGACCGACGTTACTAAATGGTGTTTAGGATTCTCTCAGGTGGGAACGAGTCGAGGCAAGGACCGAGGTATGGTTTTTCTTGCAGTCGTTTTGCCTACCGGTTTACACCACCGGCTTGGATGTTGTTTGCTTTTCTGTGTGTTACGACCTTATAAGACTAAGACATGGAAAGAGTTTTGCAGTTGTTATATATTAAGATGTTGTATTGTTGTGACTCCTTTCCTTGGTGTGTCAACCAACCTAAACACTTGTTCGTGTGTGGACTTAACAAGTTTATTTTGTGAATCACTAACAAGTGCTAACCGGGATTGAGGAGTCCGGTCATGTTCCGGCCACGCGTGTGAGGATGGGAGTCGATGTCTATCCGGTTCGACCTCTTGGTGTATGTATAGGTTTGTAATTCCAATTTGGTTTCAACTTTTGTCCCTTAGCTTATCCAAAGCTAGTTTACTGACTCACGTCGGGCCACAGGGGCATACGAATGTTGTTTTCGGTGTGCTTGGGATTACTATATCCGACACGCCTTGGGTTAAGTTAACCGTTCGATATAACTGGACGGTAACGAGGTTGGTAACGAGCTTGGCATGAGATTGGCAATAGTCTCTAGGCTCACTGTGTAAACTAATTATGGTGGAAGGTTCCTTGTGTGAACCGAATTATGGTGTTATGTATTATTATTGTGCTACGCAATTTCCCTTGCTAAGCTATGTTATATATATGTTGGATGTTTAAAATGAATGCCATGTTATCATGACAATTGGTTGCGCGTATCCCGGTAGCCGATGGGCTGCGCGTTAGCCATACCAGCAAAAGGTTGCTGACCCCCTCTGGGGGCTCCATATTTTATTTACAGGATGAGGATCGAAGAAGCGGAGTGGCTCTAGATCCTAGGTTGTTGAAACACTTTTAGTATATGTGTAATAAACCGGGATGCGCCTGTGCTCCCGTAGTGTTGTTTATTTGGTACTGTTGTTTACAGTGACAGGTGTTTAAGGTTACAGTTGGTATGTAAGATAAATACTCGGTATGGTTTGGTTATGTTTATGTGTGGATGTTAGGACCTATGCTCGGGAGTCTGATCATCAGACCGATACACTTGTATTTATTCTGCCTAGTTAACCACGTGGGTGGTTAACGGCGTTGTAGCACCATAGTGTTTAGTTGTTGTTTAGTTGTGTTTCCGCTGCGAATTTCGGTAGTTGGTAAGTGCGTTGTAGGGGTGTTACACCCCCTATGAATCAGCAGTCCATAGAGTAGACATAGAGCTTAACTGCAGTCATTGTGTGCAGCGCAATTAGTATATATTCAGTGTAAATAAATTCATGGTTACGGTCAGAGTACAACAGGGTGAGTCAAGGAGCACCAAGAACTTCAACATGGTGAATCAGGGAGCACCAAGAACCCCAAAGCATTAAATCAGTGAAGAACTCCCAAAATAAAATCCAATTCCATCCAGAACACCACAATTCACATCACGTGAAGAAGACGAAATCTCAATTTACCAAATCACTGATAAGTTTCTCAAAATACTTTTGTGATAGAAAAATAATCCATATCAATAAACCAACAATGAGCACAGAATTTACCTGATCGTTCCTTGACTCAGGAAGACAAATCAACACAATCACCAATAACGTTTGTCGCTGACACCGATGTCTAGATTACAATACCCACAATCAGGAATCAACGAACTCAACCAAATAAATTAATGTATTAACTAAACGATGACTTTACCCGATAACACACACTATTTGGCACCAGAGAAGAGTTGACAAGAATGAAAGAAGAACGTGAGTTGAGAGCTTGAGAGGAATAAAATGTAATGGCGGCGTGTTGAGGATGGAGGAGCGATGAGAAAGATCGTGGTTTAAAAAAAAAAGAAATTAAGGAAAGAGGAATATTAATATAAATTAAATAGATTAAAATCGCTTCTATTAGAGTAAAGGAATTAATTATATAATGTAAATAATTTAGAAGGAGAATTCACATAATCAGCATTGTAATACTTTAGAAAGCATACTACATAATGACGTTGAGAATCATCGGGAGGAAGGGTCAACTTCTAACAATATCCTTAGGAAGTAATTCTCCATTTGAAATAATAGAAGAAAGTAATTGAGTCGTTGTAACAAGATAGGAAAGAGAGTAAATAGCTAGGGAAAGAATTAATAAGTATTTATTTGACATAGGAATGAGATAAAAATAAAAGAATATAGTAAAAAAATCAATAATTCTTGCAAGGGAAATATAATTATGTTAAAGAATGATCTAGAATACTAACCATGGAAAAATCGGGAGAAGAATAAGGGGCTTAATATATTATTAATTTTGGGGAAGTCAAATGGGATTTGAACTCTTAAAGTTAAGATAATATATGCAAAAGGAAGTAAAATTGAATTTGAACTCTAGGAATTAAAATTAATTAATTTAGAAAAGTAATTCTAGAATTTAAAAGTCGTTGAATCATTGTGGAAGGTTGAAATATTTACATAAGGAAAAATAATAAAATTAAATAGAGTAAAGAAATTGTAGATAATTGTAAACATTTATGTAGATATCTATAACCATTTTAGGAAGGGAAAGAAAACGGTGTAGGGAAATCGTTTAACTTCCCTGGGTCACTAACATTACTAATTTTGGCTAACCTTTCCTACCATATATTATACAATTCCTAACTCAAAAATTCATGGGTTTTTCACTATTACCCCGTTGATAAGTGGTGAAATAGTGCTCTCCCAACGTCTTTATTCACCGTCATTTTACTTGGCACTTGACTTATTTCTCCACTTTATGAAGTATTTTGTGTTTATTAGTGATCTTATACCTTTGACATATTCGAATAGGTAATACTCGTTTGAGTACATTTCGAGAGCTTAATCTGAGTATGCATCAATGTTCGAGCATCTCGGGAAGGATGCCAAGCCAATGGGAAGCATCGGGAGAATTCCGGCACAGAAGGAGGACTTTCTGGGGCCGACCGAACTTGCGACCGGACTTGCAAGTTCGGTCCGGCTCTGTTCAAACCATCTCAAAACTCACTGGAATCGACCGAACTTGCGACGGACTTGCAAGTTCGGTCGAGCTTTAAAACCCGTCACGTGTCTCCGTTTAAAAGAGTCCGACCGAACTTGCGACCGGACTTGCAAGTTCGGTCGGACGGGAATGTTTGCCCAGAAATTGCTGTTAAAAGACTAGATTTTGGGGCTTCCTTCCCCATTATCAAATTCACCCGACTTCAACCCTAAACAGACGAGAGAGAGGCAGAAAATAGAAGAGAAAAGAAGAGGAGAAGAGAAGAGAAGAAAGGAGGAAGAAGGAAGTTAAGATTTCTACCTCCATTGAAGCTTGAAAGCTCCTCTAATGGCTAATTCTTCCTTTTCTTTGCTCTTTCCTCTAGCTATGTCTGAGTAGTTCCATTTGTATCCTAGGATGAGGGTTTGAACCCATTTTTCTCATTGAATGCTAGAAACCTAACTCATTAATTACTCTTGTTTTATTCCCTTCAATATTAATTAATGCACTAAACTGATCCCTTATTGCATTTATGGTGGTTTCATTCAATATTTGAGCTTGAGTTTGGAACTAGACCAAGAAGGGAGTAAACCCTAACCTTTGCTTTCTTGATTTTGGAAGTAAATGATTGGGGCTATTGTTTAAGAGTGCTTGCTTAATGCTATTTGATGACTTGAACCTCCTTTAATTAAGGGGCTTGATTATTTAGGTAAGAATTGGGTTTCCCATGATTTGGGGATTCATGAGCTAAACTCTAATAGGCACTGAGATAATGAGTTATGGTTTTGAAGTTCTTTGAGTGAATTGGGTGATCCCCACTATTAGGGTACTCTCCCCATCCATTCCATTCACAAACATTTTACTGTTTTATTGCATTTCAGTTAACAAAACAAACAACCAAGCTTGCCTCTGGCTAAACCCCCATTTTACTGTTATCTTGCACTTAACTATTATACCAAAGCTTGGGATTTAGAAACCAATTTCCTTGTGGATACGACACTTGTTTTATTACAACGAATTGGTGCACTTGCCCGTTTTAGCTAGGTTTAATTACTATGTTTGTAATTTTCCCCACACCCATGCTCTCAGCCGATAATCCCCTTCTCTCTCACGTATTCAGCTGCCTTCATCCTCCTCTCATCACCTCCATTCTTCCTTCTCAAACCTTAAGCTCATCTATGGTGTTTTAAGTCTTTTTCTACCTCAAGACTTCATTTCTTGCACAAAACCACCACTAACCTTCTCCCTCTCATCATGTCAGAAAATAAAAGGAGCATGGGCCATTAAAAATCTGAAGAAACAAGAGGAAGAAGCTAGTACAAGTTAAGGTAAGAAAACTCTTTCAAAACACATTTTTTCACCATGCTTATATCCAAAAATGAACTTGTTCTTACACCTCCTCCTACATCTATTTGCACATATATGGATGGTGTTTCCAGCCCCTTTCCTTGAGCCAAAGACATCTCTAAGAACACTCCTTTAGGAGCTTCAAACAAGGTAAAAACTGAAACTATGTTAAGGCTCTTAAGCTTCCTTCTTCTTTTGTTTTCTTCCATGAAACTAAGCTCAACCCCTTGTTCCTTAGATGGCCGGAAGTGGGGCTTGACACCTCTTCAAAATCTCAAGGTAACGACATTCTCTTAGTGTACAAAAATTCATACTTTAAGCTCCTTAAACTAGCTATTAGAGAAGTCACTAACTTAAGTCTTCTTCCTTGTTCATATATGACCGAATGGGCCTTGATTTTACCCATGAAGTGTCAAGTAGCATAGGATCAATTCCAAGGAGAAAGTTGAACTTTAAGAGGTAATATCCTTAATCAAGCTCCTAAGGACATATTCATGGTTTAAGCTAAATTTCATGAACAAAAACCTAACCTAAGGTTTGATTTATATAGTTCCGAGAAGGTTGGAGAGTAGTGTGGTTTCTTGGTGATTAAAGCAAGGTAAGAACACTTAAAACACTTTTAATGCTTTAAAGTTTATTATCTTGTAAAATTACATAGAGCCGAAAATATGTACATAAGTGTATGTTGTTCAAACCTTGATAATGTGAATTAAATGATGGTTAAGTGTTTGGTTAGTAAACATTGGTTCTAGTGACTTCTTAAAGTCAAGTTTAGAAGTTAAAAATGAAAGAAAAATGATTTAAAAGATTCAGGAAAAATCTGTAGAAAACCGAGAGTTATAATTATGTGTAGGACATTTCAATGTCATTTTATGGTTAAGTTATATTATGTTTAAGGCCATGTGTTTAGGCCATCTTTATTATGGTTATTTAAAGCTTTACATATTAATTATTAAGTTTTGGGGTGATTAAATGAATTATATAAAATTCTAGTGCAAAAATGTGATTTTAGTATACATAATCACTTATGAACATTTTAAATGAATATTGGAGAATTTAGGTGTTACATGAACTAAATATAAGGTTATAATATGATTTAAATAAATTATAAACCTTATAAGTATTTAGATGAACAAAGGACTTGTTAATAGGGTCAAAGTGCAATTAAATAAAGTATAGGGTGCCAAACAAGTATTAGAACTGTGAGGGGCTGTTTTAGAATTATAAAAACATAAATTACTAATTTTATTAAATTTAAGTGCTAAATGTAAGACTAGAGAAATGATTGGAGCCAAATCGTAAATTATATAAGTATGGGTCAAAGAGATATTTGGGTGGTCAACCTTGACCACATGTGAGGTTTGACCAAGTTAGAGTAATAAAATAATTGATTTGGTAATTTAATGAAGTATTAAGCTAAAAATGAAAATTATAAAACTATTTGGGGTGTTGTGTGATTTCCGAAAATTAAGGGATGACCACTAGGGGTCTGTTAGTAATTTGGGTGAATTTTGGGTTAGTTTTGGTGTGGTTTAATAAATTAAGGATTATAATATATAGTTTAAACATTAAAAATGTAATTTATAAAACTTATGTGGTTCTATTGTAATTACCGAAAGTTTGGGTTGAAAAACGAGATGAAAGGAAAGTAAGGGGCTGTACGAGATTTTGGGAAAAATCTGGAGTTGAATTTGTCATTTAAATAATTAATATGTATAATATAAAGTTTTAGTATTAAATTGTAAGTTTATAAAATAAAGAGGGGCAATATGTAATAAAAAGAAAGTTGTGGGCAAATAGGATAAATGTGGAAAGGGGATGGGTGTTGTTTGAATACATACATATATATAATATGTATGTATATTATAATGTGTGGGAATCTTGGGTTATAAATTAAATAAGGGTAGAAATGTAACAAAAATAATGTTGGGTTGATTTTGTAAATAATAAAAATGAATGGGGAGAGGATAGTGATTTCCGAACCAAGGTGGGGTCGTTTTGAAATTTTAGAAATTATGGCTGATATAATATAAGGTTAAAATGATATAATGCGGTATAAGTATACCTTATAAACAATCACATAAAATGATGGGTTTAAGTTGGAAATTTGGGGGGTATAATATATGGTCAGAAACCTTATAATATAAGGAATGTGATAATGTATAAAATAACTTGTATAATATTAAGATGGACTCTTAATAAGAGATTTGTGAATGAATGACACAAATAATTAAATGTGTACTTCACTTAGAATAATGCATTAATTCATTATGGGGAAACCTTCTAATTCACATGATATTAATTATAATATAAGGTAAAAGTGTAATGTGATTGATTAATCATACAAGATTAATGTGTAAAAAGAACTATGGGTTAGAAATATAATTACAAGTGTTATAATATGAGGTAGTATGAGTTGATAAATAAATATCTATTATAATGAAACATAGACTTGGATCATTGACCGAGTCAAAATACCTTAACCAATCAACACAAATTGACAAGTGGATAAGTTGACCAACATATAAAATGATATGAATTAAAAGTCGTGATACAACTTGGTCAAATGAAGATATAGTAACCGACTATATTATATATATAATATATATAACAATATATATGTGTATGTATATAAATGTACAAAGGCGAAATAACCCTAACAAATAACAAGGGCTGCTAAGAATCGAATCCCTAAGTAATAAACATTATTACGACACTAAATTCCATACTCTTACAACTAAGGAGATAATAGAACCTAAACCCGAGTCAAACGAATAACCGGTTAAGGGGTTAATTACGGGACAAGGGTTAAGAACTATTATGGGATGATTAGATAGATCCGAAATATGGATACTGATATTAGAGATATATACATTCCAGTAAAATCGGGTTGCGGGGTTCGAGCTTCGGAAGGATAGAGGATAAACGTGCATCATCACGCTAGCATTGTACTTCAGTGTACGGTATGTGAATGTGTGGTCTGGACGTCCTAGGGGTTTCCTTGGGTTCAGATGTATTGTGTGCTTGCATGTTAAGAATAATAATGGTATGCATGCTTGTATGTGTTATATGATTCGACCATCAAAGCGTTTATTAATTGTGCACGAACGTCGATCAGACGAGGTGATACCCATTATCACCCAACTTGTGTGTGAACAATTAGGAGGAACTCCAAGTACTAACTTATGAGTGTAACTACTCCTAAAACACTAAGTGAGGTACTTAGTTTAGAGACCCGGTATTAACCGTCTCTAGAGCGATGACAGAACTGTAACATCACCTAGTAGACTTCTAGATATATGTGTATGACCCGATGGCTATCTAATGAATGTTATTCTCAATAATGAGATCGATATCTTCAGGAGATTAATTAAATTTCTCTAACAAATGAGAGTGTGATGATTAAATGATAAACGTGTTTAGTAAATCCTGGGCTACATACATTCCAGCAGGTTGCGCAGAGTGACCACTAGAAAGGAACTCCGATGGGGTGACTTTCGCATTGTTATCTAATGAGCCGGATACGATCGTTAGTTAGAGTATGCTACCGTTGGCACCATGGCTTCGGTCGCCATGGACATCTAACCACGTAGATAAGTAAGTCCATCTATCAATTGGTAGTATGGCATAGGACTTAAGTCCAAATTGTGAAAGTGTGAGGCTAAGCAGGGAATTGTCTTTAACCATAACACCCGTATGATTATTGTGAGTTTTGTTGGAAGCGGGGCTTCGAATGTTGGGGAGTGAAACAAGAGAAACTAATTCTGTTTCAGCTAAGCCTATTACCTTCATTAATTAAACTATGGACTCGATTGTATTTGACGTGACCGTTATGTTTTGCTGTATGGATATTGGAATGACTGTTGTATGTTTATTACCGCATTTATAGTATGTTATAAGCATGTTACCGGAACAACATGAAACGAACCTCATGTTAATCAAGATGACTAAACGACCTAAGTGACCTAAAGGGTCTAGGATCACATTATTAGCATACTCAACAGTTGGCTGAGCCTTTATGGCCTCACATTACAAGTGTGTAGCTGTTAAAGAAATCGACGCGAGAGCGCGGGTTATTTTTGGGATTAGTTAGCAACATACCTTTCGATTATACCTTAGGATTTGACATTCCGCTTTTGAACTATTGGTATAGATAGGTAGGTTGCTCACTATCATTTTTGGGGATTTAAGTGTTATAGTTTTGGATAATGTTGTATCCCTGTCATCACTGCGGTTAGTATTGTAAATTCTATTGCTGATGTAGTATAACGCTTCATTATTCGCATGGGCGGATAATCGTATTAAAGGTGTAATTAACGGGGGTGTTACATCACCATCCGTTGGCAGTCCGATTGAAATTTCCCAAATATTAATTACTTTAATTAATAATGAATTAATTAAATAAAGTAATTAATGAGAGATTAAGGAATTAAATATCCTTAAATGAGCAAGGGGAATAACATAATATTTAAATAAACCCTAAGATGTCTTTTGGAAACATTAACGAAGCCTAAGCGACATTGAGGAGGTTTAGAAAAAGAAATATAAACGAAAATAAAATTATCATTTTTACATCGAAAAACATGTCACAAATGTTTTAGAAGTGAAATTGAGGTCCTAGATACTTTATAGATTATTGGGTAATTTTAGAGGCATTGGAAATTTGTTAAGAAATTAGAATAAAAGGCGTCGCGTTTTCGCCTAAAATGACGAAACGCAACCAATTATAAATTAAATGTTAATTTATCAAATTTATAAATAACAAATAATATAATTGTTTGAAATTATAATTAGAATCTTAGTAAGGTCCGTCTCATTAAACGGGACAACGTGTCGCGAATGATACAAAAAATGGGCAAGAAATGAGCTAGAAACGACATTATATATGTACGCTAAAAAAATGTATAACAAATATGGGCTGACCCGCCCAACAAGACAAGGCCGGCCCAGTCTCCATCCGCTCAGTAGCATACATACAAGCCCAAAACAAAAAGAAAATGACCCAACAATTCTCTTCATTCTCTTCATTTTACGGTGATATTGCAACCTTAACATACCGGCGCCTCTCTTCTTTCTCTATTCTCTCTTTGTATCTATCATTCTCCCAATGTGGCGCCCCTCTTCCTTCATTCTTTCAACATCACTGTCTCTTCTTCTTTCCTCACTCACGGTATTTGTAACCTTTACTGAACAACAACATGCTCCACACCCTTTCTCTATTCTCCTCTCAACTCATGGTAGTTTCGAACCCTAACTGGTGAAACGGGACCCTCTGGAGGCCGACCTTGGGTTGCGGTCTTGGCGGTGATTCAGGCGTAGCTGGAACCGAGGAAAGGCGGGACGAACCAAGAGTTTAGAGCCACCACCACTTATGGGGATTCAAGGTGTATATTGGTCGATTTTACATAAGTTTTTCTTTGTGTTTTGTCCATTTTAACAAAATTCGAACCCAAATACTAGGCTAGAAATTCCCCTGCCCCCTCTGTTTCTCGGCGCCATTAGAGCCCAATTTTTCCTTGCAAAATCTTGTACAATTTTGGCTAAATTTGGTGCGATTGTGGTAGGTGTTTTTCCTTGCAAATTTGTACAATTACCATGAACAAAATCATGTACAGAGACTAATAAATCTGGTGGTTCTTATTTGTTGCGAAATTAGAACCCTAAAATCGGTTTAGGGTTCCAAAAATTGCAAGAAATATTATGTGTTTCTGATATTGTTTTTGAATTGAGCTGTTCAAATTAGGAATTAGGGTCTCCATTGAAACCGTAGGGTTCTAGAATCAAATTGGGGCTTTCAAACTCTGTTTTGGGAAAAAAATTGAAATTAGGGTCAAAGAATTAAAATTGGGGAATTTGAATTTAGGAATCTGAAATTGAATTGAGGCTTTTTCGGAATTAGTTCTAGGGTTATGAAAATTGAATTTGGGGCTAATTTGTGAATTAGGGTTCTGAGTTTTACAATTAGGGTTTTGAAATTTTAAATTGGAAAACAATATGAATTAGGGTTTCTGGATATTTGATTTGGGGTGAAATTGTAGTTTAAGAAAATTAGGGCTAACTTGTAAATTCGAGTGAAATTGGGGCTAAAGTGTAATTTGAGAAAATGTTGGGTTGAAAGTGTAAATTGAAGAAATTAGGGGCAAAATTGATAATTTGAAATTTGGAGCGATTTGTAATTTCTGATAATTTGAGGTTTCTACAATTAATTGGGTGGAAAAGATAATTCTACTAGAATTTGGGGTAAGAAGCGTAATTTAAAGTAACTTAAGGGTTAGTCAAATTGGTCAACTAAGAAAATTGACTAATGTTAGTCAACACTTAGTTAGCTAAAATTAAATTGGACTAAGCTTGGGCCTTGATCTCTAAGATCCAATTGGGCTAAAATTGAGTTAAGTTTTTAAACAGATCCGATTAACAAAAAAATGGTCATTAAAATAACTAAAATCAATTTTGGTAGTGTAGTAAAACTAATTGAACTGATGAAATTGATTGGGCTTTATATTAATCAGAGTAAGAAAATGGGAATGGGCTGGAGGTTTCAATAATTGATATTGGGCCTTAATTAGAAAAAGAAAATTGGGTTAGACTGAGGTTAGTCAGCTAGAGATTGGCTAGAAAAGTATATCTGGGCTTAAAGTGTATGGCTAATTTAGAAGCCTATTATACAATCCAAATATTAGCAAGACTTTGGTAAAAGAACCAAGCCTTATGGACCTTGTAATAAGTGTTGAAGAACTAGAGTGAGCTCACTTAGGAAAAAATAATAAAGACAGAGGTTAAGACCCCTAGGTTTAGGCAAGTAAGAGATAATTTAGATGAAGGGATTGGTCAAAATAGAAAGTAAATTGGGTCAAATGGATTAGACCTAATTCATATGGAAGTTATGGAATTGAAAAGTTTTAGACTAAACTTTCAAAAGGAAGTTGAAGTTGTTAGTAGAGAACGAATGAAAGAGCCAATTATATGAGCTTATTGGAATGAGTCGTGATATATATAATGTAACACCAAGTGTGAGAATTATTTTATACTACGTTAAGTATAAAGAACTTTAATGTCATGTCTAAGGTTGGTAGAAACTATAAGACCATAAGGTGTTGAAATTTAATTGTGGACCATGTAATATGATTGGTGCATTAAGTTAAGAGGAATTAGGATAAGAACTTTTGAACTTTGAGAAGAGGTTAGAGAAAGATTAGTAAGTGAAATACCCCAAACCTTGGTATGTGGTTTTTTTAAACATTAAAACATGAATTATTAAGACTAAAAAGAGTCTTAGAAACATTAGTAAACAGATTTAAACAAAAGAAAACACAAAATGTGCTTTAAAGTCAATAAGAGCTAAAATGTGCTCTAAGCTTGGAATAAGCTTGGGTAAGACCTAATGAACTTACCAAGACCTTATATATATATTAATGAACATATTAAATCAATTACCAAAGAAAACCAAGCTTGAAAAACAAGTTAAACACAAAATGTGCTTTAAGAAGTCTTAAAGCACATTTTTGAAAAATTGTCTTGTAAATGAGTTTTGAGTGGCTAAATGTCCATCATTACTCTTAAATATATATGTGTACTATATAGTATCACTTTGGGTGGCTATATAATGGGAAATCAAAAATTCACTTCTAGTGCCTTGTTTAGGTGAATAGTGATTTTTATAAGCTAGTTATAACATATGTTGTATTAAGTAATTAAATTGACAAACAAAGACTAAAATACCCCTCATTATAATATAAGGGGCCGGTTTTCTAAGTGTGGTGACTCACCACTCTCTAGTTGATATAATAAGTAAGTAAAGAAAACTAATAAACTTACTTTTTACTTTATAAGCATAAATATCTCTTAAAAGCAAATCTATCTATTCTCTCTTTTCCTTCCTTCATTTCCCACGGTCACAATCTTCTTCTTCCTTCCTTCTTGCTGCTCTCTCTCGGTAATACCACTACCACCATAGTGACTCCATCTTTGACCTCTGTAAAATCTTGCTCACTTGTTCAAATCAAAAACAAACACCACCAATCTCTTCCTCTCATCAAGCTCTTCATTCCTATCTTCTCAAAACTCCAAGAGCCCATTTCGGTGCCAAGGTGTTCCACCATTGAAGGAGATTGAGCTTGTATTTTGACATATCATTACTCTCCTTTGGCTTCTAGGTAAGGAATCTCAAAGAAAAATCAGGTTCCTCATGTTTTTACCTTGACCGAAAATACACATTGATATAGCTCTTTGTATGACCTTGTTCTAGCTTCATTTCAACTCTTCATGGACTAGGTGGAGTCCTCCCTGTTATATCATAACTCTCTCCAAAGATCAAGGTAAAACAACTACATTAATGTTTTTGAAACAATGTAAAATTAGGGTTTACAATGAGATGAAGCTCAAAGCTTGAATACTCATTATGGTGTTTGTATATGGTTAGAGCTTGACAGGAATCAAAATACCATATGGTTTTGTAAGGAAACAAGAAGGAAGTGTTTTGGAAAAGAGGTAAATCACTAACCTAATGTTGTTTAATGCCTTAGGAGAAATGAGCTATAAATGCTTATTAAAACTACCTAAAGAGCAAATGGTGAAGACTTAGAAAAGTGTTCTCAAGGAGACTAGTAAAATAACATATGCCTTGTTGTATGTAATCGCAGGTTAAAGGCATATATATTGTGGAAATTCAGTGTTTATGATTTAAGCAATTTTAGGGCCTAAGAGCCATGCATTTTAAGGGCCTAAGTGCCATGCAATTTAGGTTATGCACTATATTGTAATGTAGTGGAATTTGGTGAAGTTGTGTATGAGAGTGTTCTTGTTGACTCTAGGTGTTCTTGTGTGTTGATGGAGAAAACAAAGTGTTTAGGCTAGGTAATGTTCTAGGAGAATCCATGTCAAAATTTAGGTAAGAAGCAGAAGTTTCTAAGTGTTTAATAAGGTTTGGTGAGTTAGAGGTGTTAGGAAATGACTAGGTGTCTTACAAGAGAAGATATAATGTCTTAAGTTGTTCTAGAGTGCGACAAGGACTTAGGCATGAACTTGAGGTTTAGTAAGTACCAAAGTCACTTTGGGACTTAGATTGAGACTTAGGCAAACTTTGGTAAAATAAGGAGAAAGTGCAAGCTTAGGAAAAGAGATTTCAATGATGACATAAAGAGTTTTAGTTTGTAAGAATGATGTTTAAGTAATAATGTGGTGTAGAAGATATGTCTTGGTATAATGACTAGAATAGACAAGGAATACCACTTAGAAACTTAAGGAGAGGATACTATAAGTGTTGGAGGCCTTGGGGAAATTTGGTTAAGTGTTTAAAGGCTTAGAAATTGGAGTATAATGCCTTGTCCGAACTTCCGTCCGGATGTGGAAGTTCGGACAGGCCCTGTTGGGTAAAGAAATTCTCACTCGCGAACAGTGTCCGAACTTGGGAAGTCCGGACACATGTTCGGACGTACCCACCCATCCTTAGGATTATCCTCGAACTGTGTCCGAACTTGGGAAGTCCGGACACATGTTCGGACGCACGGATCTCTGTCTAAATTTTTCTCGGCTCACGTCCGAACTTCCGAAGTCCGGACATAAGTTCGGACGTGTGTCTGTTTTTCTGTCTAAAATCACGGCTTGCGTCCGAACTTGGACGCTCGGACGCAAGTTCGGACAGGCCACTGTATGGACCAAAAATTATTGTTTTAAGATGGGAATTGTTATCTAAAAATAGTAGTTGGTTAGTAATGATATAATAAGGTTATATAAGACATGTTAGGTGGGTTTTAAAGGCAATTAAAAGGATGAAAAGTTGTAACAAGTGTAAAATAAAAATAAACTAGTAATGTTGAGTAGATAATGTTAATAATGGACTAGTACGTTAATTAACCGACGTTACTAATGTGTTTAGGATTCTCTCAAGGTGGAAACGAAACGAGGCAAGGACCAAGGTATGGTTTTCTTGCAGTCTGTTGCCTACCGGTTTACACCGGCTTGGATGTTGTTTGTTTTCTGTGTGTTACGACCTTATAAGATTAAGGCATGAAAAGAGTTTACAGTTGTTATACATTATGATGTTGTAGTGTTGTGACTCCTTTCCCTTGGTTGTCTAACAAGACCTGAATATTTGCTTGTATGTGACTTAACAAAACATTGTGTGATCACTAACAAGTGCTAATCGGGGGAGTGAGGAGTCCGTTGTTCCGGCCACGCGTGTGATGGATGGGAGTCGATATCATATCCGGTTCGGCTCTCTTGGTGTATGTATAGGTGGTATTCCAATTTGGTTTCTACCTTCCCTTAGCTTATCCAAAGCTAGTTACTGACTCACGTCGGGCCAAAGGGGCATACGTATGTTATTTCGGTGTGCTTGGGATTACTATATCCGACACACCTTGGGTATAAGTTAACCGTTCTATATAACTGGACGGTAACGAGGTTGGTAACGAGCTTAACATGGGATTGGTAAAATCTCTCTAGGCTCACATGGTATACTAACTATGGTGGAAGGTTCCTTGTGAGGACCGATTCTATGGTGTTATGTATTGTTATGATGCTATGCAATTTCCCTTGCTATGCTATGGTATATATATATATATATGTTGGATGTTCTAAAATGAATGCCATGTTATTATGACAATTGGTTGCGCGTATCCCGGTAGCCGATGGGCTGCGCGTTAGCCATACCAGCAAAGGTTGCTGACCCCCTCGGGGGCTCCATATTTTATTGCAGGATGAGGATCGAAGAAGCAGAGTGGCTCTAGGTCCTAGGTTGTTGATGTATTTTGGCTATGTTGGTTGTTGAGCCCGGGATGCGCCTGTGCTCCCGAGGCATTACATTTTGGTACCGTTTGTTAAATGCCGGTGGATGTTTACGGTTGGTAGGTGTGTAGTAATTAATACTCGGTATGGTTGGCTATGTTATATATATAGATGTTAGATTCTATGCTCGGGAGTCTGATCATCAGACCGATACACTTGTATTTATTCTGCCTAGCTAACCACGTGGGTGGTTAACGGCGTTGTAACACCAAAGCGTTTAGTCATTGTTTGGTTGGTCATTTCCGCTGCGATTTCGGTAGTTGATAGGGGCGTTGTAGGGGTGTTACAGTAAGTATAAGACATTTAAGGTTGAAAAATACAAATGATAGTTAAGTATAATGTTGAGAGACACATATGTGTAACATAAGTAAATTTAATTAAGAGAAGTAATGTGACAATAGTGTGACATTGAGATTCATAAGACTATATAGATACACCTATATATAATTAGCAAGTAAAACCAAGGAAATGGTAAGGACGAAAAGACGTCACATGAAATGACGACATGGTTAGGAATTAACTAAGGAACGTCGCATAAAGTAACAGATTAGCAAGGAAGTGATTAGGTTATTAACCTACCCGACTACTGTATTATAGGATCCAGTTAGTCAGAGATATTCGACGGATTAGGAAAGCGTCGTTTTAAAAGCTAGCCACTCTCCAGGTGTACGGTATGGTTGCAGTCTGCTTGCTACCGAGGTTTACACTGGCTTGTGTGCTATTTGTTTACATGCTTTGACTAAACAAGATAGAAGCATGAAAATGGTTTGTATATTTCTTCGTGTTTTTATTGTGCTAACCCGGCTTTCCTTTGAGCTTGCGTACTAATTGCGATTAGTAATCAACGCATGTAAGGAACATAAAATAACGTTAGAGATTCGCAACGTTTCCCACATACGAAAATGTCTAACATTGGACAATGGTGTAAGAACATGGAATGACTCCCTAATATTGGTTGGTTAATATCTGATAAATATCTAAATAACAAAAGATTGTATATGAAAACGTATAATTTGTCACTCACATCTCACAAACGAATAGAACACCGAGGATTATAGTGGTTCAGCCAATAATCCGGCCTACATCCACTTCTAGACAATCTCTTTATTCATTTCTTTATGGTTACAATACTAGAGAGCTTTTCTAGAGGTTTCTCTCTCTCCTAATGTTGTGTCCCCCTCAAATGAGCTCCTTTATCTCTATTTATAGACTTTTTCTAGGGTTCCTAGGCTTGCCAACCTGTCATATCTTACCAGGCTGTCACTATAAATATCTTATCCTTATTTCTACATCTTCTGTCCCTAGCTATCCGACCGGCACAGGCGCCCGGTCACTATCTCTACTTCTTTTTCTTAGTTACTTGACTGGCCGGAGACGACCGGTCACTATCTTGGCTTACTTTGAAGTTTCGGCGACCGGTCACAGGCGACCGGTCGTTCCCTTACACTTGCTCCATACTTTGCGACCAGTCGTGGCCGACCGGTCGTTACACGCTCTTTCTTTATTCCCTCTTCTTGGTGTGGACTTTCGGTGCTACCTCAGCCTCTTCACACCTTTTGGTACTTGACCATGTTTTCCCCTCTTCAGTGCCCGGTCACTGAATGCCCGGTCACAGAGCGTGAGGTGCGGGATGCAGCGCCCGGTTTATAAGATCCAGCTTCCAAAGCAAGGGTCGGGCAGGGCCCGGATCTGGTGCCTGGCGCCCAAACTGGAGCCTGAACAAGGTCTTGAAGAAGCCTGGGGTATGAGTCGGGGCCTGGGGTCTGGGCCACCTTGGTTCTTCTGTCTCGTATATTTTTGCCCTCTTCATCATGTCACAAGTTCTACTTTTTGGCACTTAAAAAAGTGGAACTTACAAAAAAGAAGATAAAAAATTGCATGCCTTCTACCTTTCCCTTCTCCTATCTCTAGTCCCACAAGTTCTTTTTCTTTAGCTTTGACAAAGGAAATGAACTTACAAAAAGTTGGTACAATTTGGTACAATCAAAAAACCAGTCCCTTTTCTGCACTGCCTTATGTTCCTAAATCTAGATAATCTACTTGATGGAAGAGTCCCACCAGTGCCTTTTCTGCTGAATCTGACAAATTGGAAATTCCGGGGCATAAATCTTCGAGATAATGTATCTTGATGGATGAATCCCTCAATATCTTGATGGATGAATCCCCCAATATCTTGATGGATGAATCCCCGGATGTTCTGACATACGATATGTAAGAATGCCAGAAGTCCGGAAGTCCATAATAAGATCTTCATGCAGAAGACCAACCATTCCCTTTTTGAAGGGTAAGATAATATAATGATCCAATCCTTGCTCATACTAGCCAGAGGATGATAATTTCCTCAAAGGGAGAAGAGATAATATATTTTCCATCTTTGCTTATGTTAGCCAAAGAATGGTACTTCCTTTTAATATGTATTTCCCAACTTTGCTTGTGGTAGCCAAAGGATGGTACTTGTGATCATACCCTTCTAAAGTGTTTCTTTTAGAAGGTATTGGATCGAGGTACGGTGTGGCGTCCCACACTTAATAATTCACCCATTACAGGCGACCAGAGCTCCTAATAGATCCAGAGATGGGGTTTTTTGGTGGCTCTATGGTCGGGTTTCATTTCAACCCAAGGTGGCTCTATGGCCGGGTTTCATTTCAACCCAAGGTGGCTCTATGGCCGGGTTTCATTTCAACCCAAGGTGTTACTTTTTGGCCCGGTTTCATTTCAACCCAAGGTGTTACTTTTTTCCAGAGGGTCTATGAAAGCGCCATGGACCAGAGGGCCTGTGAAAGTGCCATGGGTTTTCGTCTCTGATGAGACGACCAGAGGGCCTGTGAAAGCGCCATGGATTTGATAATACCTTTGAATTTTTGCTGACACAGTTGTTTGTAGATTTCTTGGCGACCTTGCCGGGCATAAGTCTCAACCCAAGGTAGCCCTATGGCCTTCTTTTTCATACTTTCCTTAATACCTCAGGGGGTGATCAGTCCCCTGATAAAAGTACCTGTGGTTCCCTCAAAAGTTCATTAGTACTTTCGAGCGGGTAGCAATAAATAAGGATATCAAATAAACTTGCAATTATGAGCATACTATAATCATATTCCAGCTAGAAAAAATTGTTCTGCAATGATTGATTTGTGATTTTTGATAGATTCTAGTATGTGAGGAGATGTACAAAAAGCTATTTTAATAGTAGTGATATGATCCTATTTAGAGGACGCACAAGCATGACGGTAGTACCAGCGACAAAACAAGCTTATAAGAGAACACCATTGATGGCTTAAAAGGCTGCCACAAACTAGTAGTAGAAAAGAGACAAATAATCATTTCGCACCATTCCATCTTCATAAATTCAGAGACAGCGGTGAACTGAATCATTTACTAGCTCACAATCAAATATGGTTATCGTGTGCAACACGATCAATAATAGTTTAAGGCAAGGCATCAGACAAGTTTGTAATTGAGTATAAATCAAGGTCAAGCTTGTAGACTTATGCAATAATAGATAAGTCTGGTAATCATATAAACAGAAAGCTAATAATAACAGTATAAGCAGATGCAGCATTACTTGTGGTCAGAAAAACTGCTGAAAACCATCCATAGTAACAGTAGTAAATAGGTGCAGAACCTAAGCAGATGCAGAAGTCTTATTCAAGTTGTAGTTGTACATTTCAGCCATAATCGAGACAGGTTCTTCCAGATTTTATATGATCTCTTATGGCACGTATGGTACCGAACGGCAATACCATGGGGAATAAAGAACATATTGATCAGAAAACTAAACTGTGTGTACAGTGTAATCAGAGTGGGATTTGTCAAAGCTGTCTAAACCTTGTGACTGCAACTTAAGAGGCATCAGAAGAGTAATTGTGCAAAATTCACTGCTCAAATTATGCCATTCGCTGGTAGTGAAGGCAGAGGCCAGAATGTAAATAATGTAGAATGCTGAGAAATTTTTTCTTTTAAACAGCACAAGGCAGAAGCATACAACAAGAACGGATGGATATTGACCATCCAACAGATTGAAAATGACAACTTAAAGAGAGCAAGGTATTGCTATGCATTACATTTTAAAGGACCGGTAAAATATTGCATCAGAAGTGAATCATTTATCAGCGATAAAATAGTTGAGAATAGACCATAATCGAGACCTTTTACTGGAATGGTTTTCACGATGGTAATCTCTCATCATACCCATTTAAACGCCCGCAATCAGAGGCATAAATAAAATCTGTATACCACTGTAATAAGTAGATGAGGTATGAATACTTTTGTCTTGACGCTGATTATGCAACAGTAGTAAACATATATTTCATCACTTCCTAGCTACATTTTACCACGATGTTATAAGTAGATGTAGGAAAAATTGAGCAGGCTTTGAACTGCTGTAATAGTTTTTGCTAATGCAGTGAAAATGGGAGCATTTAGAGCTTGCATACCCTCATATCCTTGGTAGATAAATGACATGAATAAAGCTTCACGAAGCTTGAAATTTATACAAATTATTGTGCATGATCCTAGTGTATTGATAAGGAAATTGCGATGTATAACTCAGGTAGAAAGCATATCTTCAACTCAAGTTTATGCTGATTCTTACTTTACTTTGTCAAACAGGTGCTAGATAAATTAAGATTGGAGATTACCTTGTTATGCCTGACTTGATTAAGGCAAAAGTGTATGGATATACCACTATGATACCTCTTCAAGTGAAACTCCCCTGAAATACTCTTCCGGTAATCTTTGGGAATTGAACTCCTTTGAGCGGACAGGTAGGCTTTTGACTGTTGACAACAGTGTCCTTACGGCCTTCTTTTTTTTGGATGTTTTGCATTTCTCTCGGTCTACTGTGTGCAGGAATGAATTTTCAGTAGCGACAGTAACTCTTGTAGCAAATATAAGCAATAATGGAAGTCAGATGGTATCTCAGATTTTAGTAGATGACAAGTTTCATTATTTGAAGAGTAAAAATAGAAGTAAAGGAAATTAACATATTTTGTAGCCTATAAGCCACTGAATTACTTCATTGCTTAAAACATTAAAGACCATACAGCTTAAAACAGTTAAGAACTAAAGTATAAACAGCTTGCACCAATTCTGTTTGTTCAACCTGATAATTCCTTCGGAATAGTGCACTTACAGGTGCTGATGATTGTTCCTAAAAATCACGCGACAGTGAAGGCAAATGTGAAGGATCTTTTCATCCTATTCAAGTTATAATAAGCAAACATTGACGGAAACAGATTGTACACCTTGCTGTAAGCAATCCTACTAATGTATATCAGACCATGTAACAGTGTAGTTTTAACCGTAATTTTTTCATCATAACCATAAGTTCAACGCAGTTCATTATTCTGATTCGGAACATTTTATGCTATAGCCTTATAAGCTGAAAATAGAAGCAACAGAGCGGTCCACTCCATCGCTGTATAGCAATTTGTTTTTTGTGACAGACCAGGTATTCAAAAGAAATACGTAACATCTCTGGTCAGGGTTGGTCGATGAGCAGAATTTGAAGACTTGGGAACTGTTATTAACATCTACAGATAGCAGCAACAGTAGCTAAGTAAATATGCACAAGCGTTTCAGACCTTGGTTTACATTTTCAGGTTTCAATATTAATAAGAGCAAAACTCGAAGTCCATGCAGTTACAAAATGAATGTGCACCAGAAATCAGAATCATAAACAGATTGTAAATCTATGTCTCAATTTTCATGATTTGTAAACTTACCTGGTTTTTGCAACTTTATTGTTAGTTTAGAAATGATTCCATACCCCTGATTTGTATAGAGCAAGCATTCCAGCATACTTATCCGATAAACAATGAAAAACTAGAGGAATAGGAATCTAAACAAAAAACTGGACTATCTGGGGAAGGTTTTATAAAATGCCACTAGTAACAGCCTGCAGTTTTATCAATCAGAAGCATGTTTTCAATCGTCTTTACAGCAGTGACAATTAAAAGCATATATAACTATGTCCAGAATGGAGCATGAAACATAATCAAAGTTAACAATATTATTATGAAAGACCATTGCCAGTAGAGAAGAACCAGAAAAATGAAGTGTGTATTCCTTATCATATTGCTTAACCATTGTTTCCAGATTATAACAGGAGTGGATAAGGCTCACAGAGTCAATCAGAAGCAAATTTAATCACGGCACTGTAACATGAAGAAGTACCTAGCGTTTAAATTTGATGAAATTACGGGGCTGTTTCACTCGAAAGAAAGTTCTTCAATGGTAGCATAAACATGTGAGGCAGAATGGTATGCATTTTATGTAGAAACATGTTGAAACAGCTATAGTAACATAACAGATTGATGTCGAGTACTCGTAATCAGAATAGCACTTAACAAAGGCTGAAATCAATTCACTTGAACGTAGCAGCAGCAAAATTTAACCTCTCTCTTATTGCTGCATAAAAAGTCAGGTTAGTTTCAACAACAGCTTGTAACCAAGGTTCTAATCAAGCGTATATGACCGCATAAAAAATAGGAGAAATGTAGGAAACTCAACTGCTTAATGGAATTTATTGTGGCAGCGCAAATTAGAATAAAGTATTCGATTATGTGGAGCGTATATAGCATCAGTAGAAAACAACATAATAGGAGGAAAGTGATAGTAAACTCAGGCTGAACCTAAGAAACTGTCTATGCAATGATCACATATGCAGGAGATGTTTATTAGGAAGGCGTGTGCAAATATGGTTAAATCTGCTCAAGGAAATGTTTATATGGCATTCAGTTCATTGTCTCAATGAAACAGTACAGAGTAATGCGAATTGTGGTCTATAGGACTATCATAACTAAGCACAATCAGATTCATATGCGTCGAAGATGGGCAAAGCTAAAGTCAGGGAATCATTAGCCTTTGGCTAGAAAACAGATGCTAATTTAACATAGTTCGTTTAAATGCACGTCTGGTAGTGTAAAACAGTTACTAATTGCTTGATCAAAACTGATCGTAGTTGGGAACGAGAAATATTAGCACATAAAAGTACAACATTATTGCTGTTTAATTTAATTAACTAGAATGGCTTGTGCACAAAATCAACCAAGCATAAGTAATTGAGACTGTAGCATTGGAATTTTTCATTTTGTCTAAACTAAGAAAAGGCAGCTGTTGTGGACAAGATTTATATTAATCACTCTGAACTGTATTTTCATTATCTAATAACAATAGTCACCAAAAGGTTAACCAAAAAAAAGGGTAATGGTTTGAAGGATTTAGAGTTTGCTAGTGGAATAGCAGTATTAGTAAATCCAGAATGCCCAGAATGTAACAATTCAGTGTTGAACATTTAATAACTGTAATAGTATGCGCAGTTCACCTATAAACATGACTTAATAAATACGAATCAGAGATGTTTATGCCGTAAAGATAGTGCAGTTATTGGAAACAGATAACTGTCCTGTATTGTACAATTTCTACCAGATCATAACATGGCAGAGTTACCTATTATGTACGGGTTCAACCAGCAGTACTTTTTAGGAATTGAGTGAAAATGCATGTTTTAATAACTTGCGCAGACAAAGTAGCAAAAGTCTTGCTTAGTTTGAAATGAGTTTGACAACCGAATAGCAATGATGCTTATATTTGGCAGAAACACATGGCATCACAATTGCTCAGAACTGTGCAAACTTTGGGCATAAGTTATCTTAAAACACAGGGAAAGTGCTACTTTAACGGTCTTTTTATCCTGAGATACTCTTTTTTGTGATTTTGTGTTTGACCACAAAGTCAATTGTGAACTCTTATTTTTTAAGTTTTATGAAAGACCTTGATCTATAACATGAAATAATGTTTAAAATAGACGGAATGATCCAAAATAAAGCTTAGAAGAAGCACCTGACAACAGTGATAAGCAAGTTCAGACTAATTTGCTTATGAGAGCAGAATAATATAGGGGAAAATTGGAACTTTTAAACAAGCCAGTATGCTTTTTCAACAGAAAGTTTTAAGTGAACGAAGCAGTGGGGTATAAATCTGACTGAGAAAGTGCCAAACATGTCCTATCTAGTGCATAAAGACAATTAGCTTGAAAGACAGTAAGATAGGTGATTCAAGGAACTTAAAACAGAAGTGAAAAACTGTGGCAAAGTTGATAGAATCTGATTTTTCACATGTCCCTGCTCGGTAACAACATTGGTGTCTAAATCAGAGAAAGTACAGTTTTACTTTATATACTGATTCTCATATTTTATCATGGCCATACCAGATGAAACAATTTTGCTTAGTCCAGTTTGTCAGAAGTAATACTTAATGCACCAATCAAGATTGTATCTAAGTGTGAGGAAACAAATAGCCATCTAAATCACACAGAGGGCTAACAAATCTGGTATTGTGACGTTGCTGGACAGCAGCAGCAAGAAGTACCAAAGCCAATAGGCACCAGGACTTTTATTATAAAATACTGTGAGTTACCTAGCCCAAAAACTGACTTTTATTTCTCCACCATTCTTTTTTTTTTTTAACCAGAATCCATGTCTGATTGATTCATGGAGAAGAAGATGCTAACTTTAACTGTCAGAATTTTAGGCCAAAGTCTGATTGATTCATGAGCAGACAATGTATTTTAACTAGTCGAGAATTTAGGCCAAAATGTTACTCAAGATGCATCGTTTATGGAGAAAGAAGATGCTAACTGAATTAAAAACAGAAGCAATTTAAAGTTGCATATATTTTACAAAACTTAAATAGATGAGGAGGAGCAAGCACAGTTTGACTGACTAAGCTTCCTTAGATTTAAAATTGCAGTAGCAGTAATCACCTGCTGCAAAGCATGAGTGAAATAGCAGGAGTGCAGAGTAACAAAATAATATGTCACGTACGTAAGGAAGTGAGCTGCTGTAAAATGGTGATTCTAGCCTTGTGATTGCAGCATAAAAGTTATCACAAGGGAGATTATACAACGTTATTTTCTCAATAAAGGTTTGAAAAATCTCATAGAAACTGGTTGAATTATGTCCAAACAATGAAGTAAAGAGAGTGAATACAGTAGAAGCAAAAAATGGCCGCCTCGTAACTATGTCAGAGTTTAGACAACAAAGAATTTGTTAATAACGGCAGTAACCTATTTAAACAAATTGTTCCAGAGATAAGCACAAATCGTTCTATACAGATCTGTTCATAACCGGTAGCAAGATGATTTTGTTATCCTCATAACTTCAGATCGGTTTTACACAGCCGTAACTCTTTATTCATAAAACTTACCATCAAAAGCCAACAAATACTTTTAGATAATTATTAGCGTGTTCTCAAATTTTCACAGCATCTGAATAGACATCCATAAAGTTCCAGCTATATTTGCAAATATTCACTAGCAGTTCTCTCACAGAAGATTTCATTTAGATGTGGTCTGTTTGGATTTGATAAATTTAGTCACCCTCGCCCGAATTTTGTGAAATTGAGATTTAGGAGTTTACCTCGAATCCTTGAAGAACATTAGAGGAAGGAAGGAAAGAAGATGACCTTTCTTTTCAATCCCGGGCAATATGCCGTAACTTCATTTTTGGCTTTCTTTTGATGTGTGCAAGCCGGTGTTGCTCGAGTTTTGAAGTTTGGCGCGGTTCTGATTTTGAATCTTTGAGAGGAAAGGAGATTGAAGATATGCTTCTTTGATTGAAGTTAGGCTTGTATTTTGGGCTTCTCCCTCGTGGCGCCTCTCTCCTCTTTATGCCTCTGGTGCAACATTCTTGCGCCTGCCCAAGCGTATCGCCAGGTCAAGAAGACAGCCTGGTCAAGAAGGCCGCGGGAATTGAGACTTAGCATGCCTCCCAGTTGGAGAAGACCACCGTCCGGTCAGGAGAAGACCACCTCCCGGTCGTTCCCTTAAACAATCTCTAAGATAATTGTAAATGGCTTTCTCAATGGGACGATAATCTCAGCGACCTGGCTCCTGCCCGCTTGAATACTCTTCAAATATTTTCACGCTAGCGATGTCGCCCGGTCAACATGCCAAAGATTCGCCCCGGTCAAAGGCGCTTGGAGGTCCCGCCCGAGTTGGCTCAACGCCCGGTCAAAGGGATGCTTGGAGGTCCCGCCCGATCAACATGCACACAATGCCTCGGTCGGAGGAAGGAAGACGTCTTTGGCTTCGAGTCGTGGATACCGTCTGGTTGTACCAAGGTTGCTGCTCTGGGTTAGGTGCGCCCAGGTCTGAGGAAGAAAGGCTACCGCCCGGTCAAGGTGGCCGCTTGGGTTGAGAATCTGAGATTGGCACGCCGCCCTGCTGAGGATATCGCTCCCGGTGAAGGGGAACGCCCGGTGATGCTGCCCGGTCGTGAGCTACGCCCGGTCAAGAGAAACGCCTTGTAATATCGCCTGGTCGTGAACAATGCCCGGTCGAGAGAATTGCCCGGTCGTTCTGAGCCCTGCCTGCTTCAAGGCTTCCTGCAACCTGGTCATGAATTCATTGTGCACCACGCTTGGCCGGAAGAAGATGCCGCCCGGTCAATGTGCCCGGTCGATGCGCGCGACGCCCGGTCGAAAATTCTGTCTTAGCTCAAGATTACGCCTGGGTCCAAATCCAAATCATGGTGCGGCTACCCTCGATCATCGCTTCACTTGTAGCTTGGCTTTACAAATTGGATTACCCGATTGGGAGCAGCCTATGTCGCTCCAGGGTGTAATCGAAGTAGGAAAGTAGTTGGACTCCGTTCGAGGGCTCCCGGTTGCCTCAATGTCGCTTTTTAGAGTCTTGTGTTACCCTACCATCCATTCTGCCTGGAGCGCCTGGATCAAATTAGAAACAGCGTCATGGACTAGAGGCTGGTACATCGCTCCTTCGGGACCACTGCATTGGTCTGATCTTCCAAGATAAACCTGCATCTAACATTCTTCCTTGTCTAGCCCTATACTCTGCAATTGTGGAACCACCGCAATTGCGTACTCATCCTTTTTTGACTCTCGTTCATGAGTGTGTTTCCAGTTGCTTCCTACCTTAGAACAAGACATAACTAGCGTCAAATTTCGACTGCTTTAAATAATATGTAATTATCGCAAGATTGACAATATGTGGCGTATTAGGTAACGAGAAAAGGGAAAGCGAGATTAATGGTTTTCTCAATTTGTGTTTTGTAGATGGTGGTTGCTTGTTCGTTGATGAGCTCCGATTCTACTTCGATCTTGAAGTAATTAGTAGCATGCGATGTTTGAACTTCTTCTTCCAGTGCTTGAGAGCAACGATGGATTTATAGACTCCTGTTACTGTTTGAGGGATAATATTACAGATTTCGCTTTGATGGAAGCAATGAAACCATTCTTTCACAGAATGTTGTTCCCAATTTCTTGAATCTAGGCGCCGCTCGCGCTTGATTTCATCCTCGATTTGGTTGTAGCCTCTTTCGAATTATTTGCTTCGAACTCGCCGCCTCCTTAATTGTCGTTTCCTTCGAGCTTTTGCTTGTGTTGTGGATCGCCGAATCGTCGGTGGATGGACTTTGCTTTAGATCTGAACAATAATCTCGCTAGCTCTTTTCGCTTTTTACTTCTTTGGAGATGAATCGGCATCCCTTCGGGTACAAACGCTTCGTGGCATTCGATGACCGCAGCGTCAATCAGTCTTCCGTTATCAAGCTCGTTCTTGAGCGGATTCGTCAGACGAGTATGAGAATCTAGATCCCAATCGGTGCTTTTTTTTAGACAGATATCTAACAGATTTCTCGCGATATGCCCTTGCGTACCTCGATTTTAACCTAGATCGAAGCGCAATCTGTAATCCCAACAAAACTCAAAGTCGTAGCCAGTCTCTAATTCTCGTATTGTGGTTACATCGGTTACTGTTTCCAGTGTTCGTTTCCACAGACGGCGCCAAATGAAACGTATAATTTGTCACTAAGGTAGAAGGCATGCAATTTTTATCTTCTTTTTTGTAAGTTCCACTTTTTTAAGCGCCAAAAAGTAGAACTTGTGGGACTGATGAAGAGGGCAAAAATATAACGAGACAGAAGAACCAAGGTGGCCCAGACCCCAGGCCCCGACTCATACCCCAAGCTTCTTCAAGACCTTGTTCAGGCTCCAGTTTGGGCGCCAGGCACCAGATCCGGGCCCTGCCCGACCCTTGCTTTGGAAGCTGGATCTCATAATCGGGGTGCATCCCGCACCTCACGCTGACACTCACGTCGTGACACATGCATTACAACGACAAAGTATAGGTCCACAAACGTAAAAGAAGAGTGGCCTGGAGAACCACACACAAAGAGAAGAGGGTGGTAAGTACCAAAGTGTGAAGAGGCAAGACCGGTCACAGAGGAATGAAAACGTGTAAGCGGTCGGCCACGACGGTCCCAAAGTATGGAGCAAGTGTAGGGAACGACGGTGCCTGTGACCGGTCGCCGAAACTGCAAAGTAAGCCAAGATAGTGACCGGTCGTCTCCGGCCAGTCAAGTAACTAAGAAAAAGAAGTAGATAGTGACCGGGCGCCTGTGCCCGGTCGGATAGCTAGGGACAAAAGATGTAGAAATCAGGATAAGATATTTATAGTGACAGCCTGGTAAGAATGACAGGTTGGCAAGCCTAGGAACCCTAGAAAAAGTCTATAAATGAGATAAAGGAGCTCATTTGAGGGGGACACAACATTAGGAGAGAGAGAAACCTCTAGAAAAGCTCTCTAGTATTGTAACCATAAAGAAATGAATAAAGAGATTGTCTAGAAGTGGATGTAGGCCGGATTATTGGCTGAACCACTATTAATCCTCGGTGTTCTATTCGTTTTGTGAGAAGTTGATGTAGGCCGGGGGCCAAATGAAAACGTATATTTGTCACTCACATCTCACAAACGAATAGAACACCGAGGATTATAGTGGTTCAGCCAATATCGGCTCCCTACATCCACTTCTAGACAATCTCTTTTTCATTCTTTATGGTTACAATACTAGAGAGCTTTTCTAGAGGTTTCTCTCTCTCCTAATGTTGTGTCCCCCTCAAATGAGCTCCTTTATCTCTATTATAGACTTTTTCTAGGGTTCCTAGGCTTGCAACTGTCATATCTTACCAGGCTGTCACTATAAATATCTTATCCTGATTTCTACATCTTCTGTCCCTAGCTATCCGACCGGGCACAGGCGCCCGGTCACTATCTACTTCTTTTTCTTAGTTATGACTGGCCGGAGACGACCGGTCACTATCTTGGCTTACTTTGCAGTTTCGGCGACCGGTCACAGGCGACGGTCGTTCCCGTACACTTGCTTCATACTTTGCGACCAGTCGTGGCCGACCGGTCGTTACACGCTCTTTCTTTATTCCCTCTTCTTGGTGTGGACTTTTGGTGCTACCTCAGCCTCTTCACACCTTTTGGTACTTGACCATGTTTTCCCCTCTTCAGTGCTCGGTCACTGAATGCCCGGTCACAGAGCGTGAGGTGCGGGATGCAGCGCCCGGTTATGAGATCCAGCTTCCAAAGCAAGGGTTGGCAGGGCCCGGATCTGGTGCCTGGCGCCCAAACTGGAGCCTGAACAAGGTCTTGAAGAAGCCTGGGGTATGAGTCGGGGCCTGGGGTCTGGGCCACCTTGGTTCTTCTGTCTCGTTATATTTTTGCCCTCTTCAGTATATACGAGACTTTTACTAATTGGTAACTTGGGGGGTCGGTATCTGTATCAAATCTGACTTCCATTGAGACTTGTCTACGAACTTGTCGCCTAGAGTCAACAAACCGACTCGACCTCCTCGGATCACAGTTCGAGGTGGGAGGCCAGTATTAAGATGGTGCGGTGGGATCACCTAAATCCTAATTAACTTAAGAATTATTGTTTATTTAACTAGTGGAGTTCACACTTACTGGCTAGGGTTACTCACAACCCGACAAGGTAAACAATGGAATAAGGTATGAACAGTTCTAAGTAAAGAACCGTTGACATTATATAAGATAAGGCCGAACACGAGAACTAAATAAATTCTCAGGCCAGGGAAATAAGGAAAACTATCTCACTTACTTGATGAACTTCCAATGCGATGTTCGATCTGTTTGAGTTATGTGATTACATGATTAATGTGTTGTATGTTTATTGTACTTCATAATGTTGTTTGAATAATAATCAACCACATGTATTTCGACCAATTAGTTGTGTGTAGCCCCGGTAGCTCGTGGGCTGCACGTCTACCATACCAGCAAAGGTGCTGAGCCCTTCGGGGCCTACCATTTATTTTATAGGTACACTATCGAAGATGTTACCAGCTCGAGAGTAGGAAGGGGTAGAAGTCCTTTCATTTATTCGGACTTGGTTTACATGGGTAGTTGTATTACATTCTTGTATTTGTGTAAATAGGAAAGAACGGAATTCGTATTCAGATTTATGGATTGTATTGAACTCGGTATAGTTTATGGATTATGGTTTATGTGTATGTTAACTCGGGGAATTATCCAATCAGTCAGACCGTAACAAGGAAATGTAATAGGCCTTGTCAGCCACGTGGGTGACTGACGACGGTAACACCATAGGAGATTTGTTATTCCGCTGCGATTTCAATAGAGACGACCGGGAAGATTGAATGGTAAGTAGGGATTAGTAGTTGGGGTGTTACAAAAAGTGGTATCAGAGCGTAGTTTACGCGCTCTGATGACTGGAAATTACCGAGCTTAGGAATTACCGAGTTAGGAAAAGTTGACTTTGGGTTAAGGGTTGAGAGATAGTGTGAGAGGTGCATTAGTTAGGATTTCCCAGTGTTTACTGGATACCTACAATACCAATACCCGCCCTCCATGTCCCTAGTTCTAAACTTTAGGGAAGGAACGCCAGAGAGATGAGAATCCTTATCTTACTCGTGAAAACCCGATCGAGCAGTTACTTAATGTTATATAATAAATACGGAAAAACCTTGTTATACAATAGCCTTCAAGACTTGAAGGTGCTGAACTGGAGCGCAATATTTAAAGGCGCTGCCTATGGAAACCTACCTATAGGAGGATGATTTTACAGGCAACTTGGGTCGACATGCTACGCAGTCGATATAACCCCGCCATACCAACAAAAAGGAAAGCACTACTAGTGCGATGGAGAGGGAAAAGATAAGTGACAAGAATATGGGACAACAATCCGAAGGAGTATAATAGCGGGATAATACAGTGCATAGGCATAAGGACCACCTAGAAGTCTATTCTGAAGTGGGTAACTCCAAACCTACGCAACTCAAAAAGGTTACAAAGACCTGACCGACTTGGCTTAGACGACTATGGAAGCATATGCAAATCATATTCTAAGATAGGACTACGACGTAGTGACTAAGGAAATTCAATACCTGATAACCATGACAAAATTTATGGAGACGAGAGCGAGGAGGATGGCGAAAACAACTGAATGAGGGTCCCCTCCAAAGGAGGAACACCTTGATAAGTAACTACCTTATCGAAGGCAATCAAGAAGCTGCCCAGATAACTAATTATCCAAGACCAAGAGGGCAAAGGAAGAGTCAGCGGGACTACCAATAGCCCATCTTGCATGGCACACTTGCTATGGCAAGTGCTACCACAATGAAGCTATACGGGGAGCCATAATGGCCAGATAGTAAAATACCACCGTTATAATGCACATTAATACCAGATTACAAATCCTTAAGATACTAGAGAACGAGACATTGGAAGAGAGCCAGATGCCTGGCCATAATGAATTAAGTCGACACGCCAATCAGTAGGGAGCTAAACATGGTCAGAATACTAAACGATCTAAGCATCATCAATAATTCACAACCTTAGACTTGTAAACCTACGACCCAGAAAACCTACACCAACAACAAATGTCAGACATTACAGGTTAGAAATCTCAAACCAATCCCAAACCTCGAAGAGAAGAACAGAAGAGATCACTCAATAATGTGAGCAAAACACTATATAAATAACAGCCTAGAAGGAAGGTATTACAAGACTTTGTGAAGACGGATGACACAACAATTTCAACAAGAATGGGTCAAGACTCGCAGGACGACCACCAAGAGTATCCAATAACAACACTCTTCATTGAAGGTGTTGACGAACCCCAGTAAGAAGATCAAGAGAGAACGAATTTAAACAATGACCTACCTAGGGTCAAGAGACGTACAATCCTGAAAGAGGGAAGTTCAAAGGACTGTACCACAATGTCTGTATAGTCGGACTGAACAAAACCCATAAACAATAGTTAATATTGCTTGCCTAACTCATTAACTCCCAAGTATAATCTTTAATGGGTTCTAGAGTTAGCGAAAGTTGAACGATGTATTGTAATGAAAGCTCATGAATGTCAGGATAAATATCCAGCTTAAACATTGTAAGGCAGATGCCTAATTTGAACATATTCTTAATCGCTAAAAGACTCAAGTCTACAAGAGCGAAGGTATTGACACGGACATGATTAACATCAGATTACCTGACCGAACTACCATAGTAGGAAGCAGGATGCAGCATCTTATCATAGTATCCAATACTACATCAAAGGATGTAACCTGGTTTGATATAGTTCAAAGAACTAGAAGTTTATGTAAATAACCTACAAATGAGCAAGAGTACAAACCGTGAACCAAACATCAGCTCTCACTCAGGAAAAGCAAGCACTAAGAGCCTACGAGCCGAAGATGTCAACCATGTCCAAGCTTGAGGCGCAAGAAGGCAAAAGGGGGCTTATCTAAGCATGAACAAACTACAAGTTGTAGATACAAGTAGTTACAAAACCTCTAAATTAATTATGAAGAAATTGTCGGTATGAACACCAGTGGGAAAAGAGAAAATACATTTGATTGGAGCAAAGAACAAACCACTCCTTTAAGAGTAGAGATACCTCTCCTTGTTATGAGGCCTTTGAGTGGGAATAAACCCCTCAAATAGAGCTTTCACCTACCAAAGGAAAGAGATAGAATACTTTCCTACTGAAGAATGAGACCGTAAACCCTTGAAACTTTCTTTGGGATGTTCTAATGATGTACATAAAGAAGGAAGACTGCACTGCTAGACCTTACATAAAATGTCCAGAATTAAAAAGTAGTAATCATCAAGAACAAACACTATGAGGTACAATACGAGATGTCAAGTGACCAACGCTCATAAGAGCTTATGACTTAATGAATTACTTATTTTTTAGTCAGCCAAATAACTTGGTAAACAAATATCATAAATGATGAAGAACGTGAGAAGATGGAGGAAGACAACCTACATATGAACCTGAATTGGAAGCAATCATCTTCACGCTAAAATATAATGATCTTATGGTATGATGCGGCAATCACCATAAACCCGAATCTTAAGAACTCCCAGTGTTTTTCACAAGGAAGGGATTGAAATAAGACATGATGTTGGAGTGAATTATTGAAGAATTGTGATATTATTGTGCAATACAAGAAAGGCAAGCTACCATAGTAGCGGAGGCCATGGCAATAATACCTGTCAAATGGATAAAGGCATGGTGCGCAGCAAAGCGACCATTATATGTAGACCGTCAAATATTGACATGAAGGTAAATAGACTTATGAGTTAAACTTGATGTAAATGAGGGTAATGAAATAAGAGACAAACTGTGCATTAACACCAGTAGTATACACCATGCGATTTAAGATTTCACAGGAAAAATGAGATAATAGGCCTTGGGGCAAAGAAACCTCAATTGCCAAAGGATTTAGTCCGTACTAAATGCGGAAGAAGAAGGTAGAGCATATCTATGAACACTTTGGATGGATTTTCCCTAATTAAGGTCAGAAGGAACCGTATGTGCATTATCATAGGACGATGCAAAAAGGAGATCGACGATAGAATACTTCACAAAAGTTACCAGAAATTGAGCGTGCGACATACACTACAAGTATACAAAGCTAGATATGGGACGACCGCACTCCAAAGGAGCTTGTGGGCTTGACGAAACTTATTTTTAAGTTAGTCAGGTAAGCAGCAATTTATCAGTAAGGTACCCATATATGTAGATGAGTAGTGTAAAGAACACGAGAAGTAGTCGACTCCGTGCCAAGGTCAGTGATGCAAATTCAGATCAGTGAAGCTATTTTCCTCAAGCAATTAAAGAGAAAGATCTTAGTTAAACCAACGAGTATAAAGGAGCCAGAGAACTTATTCTAGGATTAAATGATTAGAGGTTATTACGTGCGATAAGCATTGACTACTAAGTATAGACAGCGGATGCATCTCAAGATTTCAGGAAATTATTGAGAGCAATGAGAACTAAATAGTAGCTCCAGATTATGTATCATCCTCAAACCAAAGGTTAGTTAGAAAGAACAATTCAGACGCTTAAGGGAACACTAAGAGCTTGAGCATTAGATCTTTGAGAGACTGGATAGACAAACTAAACTCATCGAGACCATGTATAAAGAAAGATGCCACACATTCATTGAGAAACTTTATTCATAAAATTATAAGGATACAAAGGGGATGTACAATACATCAAAAGAATAAAAAGGGGCAAACTGAGCCCTAAGATTATCAGAGTTACGCAGTAGAAGCTAGTGGACTCATATGATATACCAAACGAAGGGGAAAAAAACGGATAATGTATTTCACACCTTCCAATTGAATAAAGTATATGGCTTATCCACCAGATGTCTTCAGGCTAGACCCGAACCCAGTTGTGAGATTGGTATAAATACCGATAAGAATCCTTGACACAGAGACTAAACCATCAATTTGGTTAAAACTCTCTGACTGGATCATAATGTTGGATGGACTACATGGAAGCTAGAATACTCCATGAGACCTAAACATCTTGAACCAATGTTCAAGGATGATATATTGCTGATTATGTGGGCGTAATCCATTTTGAGGGGGGTAGAGCGCAAAATCGCTTAATGCATGTTTCACGTATCGAGTACGTAAACTACGGTGTGCATAGCACAAGATAACTTGTTGTGATGTTTGATATGTATGTTAAATAAACATAAGTATAAATTCTTATTTTGGTTGTGGTTATTATGCATAAAAGATGTGAATACCAGACATAAATATAATATCCCACCTTGTTAACTCCGGTGTGAGAATACAGGTAAAGAGGAGAAGAAACTCTAAAGGAATTGAATTCCATATGGTATATATAATATAGAACCGAATGCGGTTGTATCTTGAGGCGTGAATTGGTATGAAACCGATGTGGAACCTAGTTGGAATTGATTTCCCTACGAAATGGATGGTTGTTTAGAGATGGATTGGTATAACTGATGGACTTAGTTCCATAACTTGGGATATGTGCTAGTTTCATATGATTATGACTAGAATTAAGAAAAGAGAGAAAATGGAAACTAGTTAAATTATTTGATTGTTTGAAATTGACGTGGGAGGGGAACTTGATTTTTGGAGATCAAGGGAAACCAAACACAAATTGGGGTGGAAGGATAGTTCAACACCAATAATGATCACATCAGGGTTGGGCGATTCCCAAGACTCCCTACAAGTGGACACATATATGAGTAGGTTATGAGCTTATACGATTGTAGATAGTATGTGAAATTACCCAAGGGTTGTGGACCTTAGTGTCCTTCGTCATGAGACCAATGTGCCCATGGGTGATTATAGAGATTGAGTGGATGATACCTAAGGGGTCGTGGACCTTAGTGTCCTTCGTCATCAGCCCGGTGTGCCCGAGGGTTGTAGTTGTATTGTTTCCCAAGGGGTCGTGGACCTCAGTGTCCTTCGTCATAAGATTGGTGTGCCTGCGGGTATTTTTGAATGCTGTGGACTCAAAAAAGTCCTTTGCTATGGTTTTCACCATCGATGGTAGATTGTAGGTGTAAGTTTGTTACACTTGGTTGGAGCATATGTGCACTAGTTGCACTAGTTAATCATGTGCACTATTGTTGCACTTATGGTACTGGTTGATGTACACTTTGTTGCACTTTGAATGTTTATGTGTACTTTTGTTACACTTTGAGTTGAAGTAAATGTGCTTTTGTTGCACTTTGTGATTATTATTATGGATGTTATTGAGATTATATGTGCTAGACATACACTGTGTGATTAAGTTGCTGAGATACGGGACTTGATCCCTAGAGTTGAGATTAGTGTGGAACTAGATGTGTTAGGACTATTTGAATTGAGGAATATGACTTTGGGATGAAGTCCTTTTAAGGGGGTTGAAATACCCCAAACCCTTATATGTTGTTTAAAGATTAAATTATGGTAATCAAGGCTAAAAAGTTCCTTAGAAACATTAGTGAACAGTTTGAACCATAGAAAACACAAATAAAATACCATAAAGGTAATTAGAGCAAAAATGTGCTCTAAGCTTGGGATAACCTTGGTTAAGACTCTAAGAGCCTACCAAGACCTTATTTACATGTTAATGAACATGTTAAATCAATTACCAAAGAAAACCAAGCTTGAAAACAAGTTAAAACACAAAATGTGCTTTAAGGAGTCTTAAAGCACATTTTTGAAAAACTATCTTAGAAATAGGTTTTGAGTGGCTAAATGTCCATCATTAATCTTTAATCAACATGTGTACTACTTAGTATCACATTAGGAAGTCTAAATCAATGGGAAGTCAAAAGTTTCACAATTATGTGCACTATATTTGTGAATAGTGACCAAATAGTGCTAGTTTAAGACATTAGTCAATATAAGTCAATTGGTGGTCAACAAAGACCACAAAACAGCCCTAAACACTAAAGGGGGCCAGTTTTTTAAGTGTGACTCAACCACACTTAGCTAGTTAAATAAAGAGGAAGGTTGATAAAGCAAAAAAAAAACTATTTACTTTATGTTTAAATATCTTACAAGTTTTCCTCTCTCTTCATTCTCTTCTTCCTTCTCATTTCCCACCGTCTTCATCCTTTCCTCCCTTCTCCATTTCGGTTTTGCTACATCACACACACATCACATCTTTCATTACTTATATCTCCTAGCTCCATGTACCGAAATTAATTCCAAGACCATCATTCTCTTAGTTTAGTCAAGCTCTACAATCTTGTCTTTTCAAATCATCAAAACCTTCATTTCGGTGCCAAGAGGAATCACCATGGAAGGAGCTTGAACTCATATTTTTACATCTCATTGTTCTCCTTTGCTTCAAGGTAAGGAAAAACAAAGAGAAAAACTTCATTTCCTCTTGCTTTTATATGTGACCGAAAATCACCTCTTCATGGTGTTTTTTCTTTTGCTCATTAGCTTCATTCCAATCTTCAAAGGGCTAGGCGGAGTCCTCTCTTGCTACCTAATCCAATTCCCATTCATTCTAAGGTAAAACAATCATTTATGTGTTTAAGACATTATATAACCTAAGGTTTATTAATGAGATAAGCAGCATGAAGCTTAAAGCTCATTATCTTTACTTGTGTATGGATAAAAGGTTGACAAGTGATCAAGTTCCTTGCTAAGCTTTAATCCAAGAAAACTTGAAGAAAAGAAGTAAACAACCTAACTTAAGGTGTTGAAATACCCCAAATCTAATTAACATTATAAAACATTATTTAATGGAAAATAATCCAAATATAAATCATTTCACGTACGCATGCAAACCCATGCATGAGAACGTTACGGTAAAAATAGTCGTTTCACCATAAACGCTAAAACGCCTTAGAAACATGTGATCAAGCATGACCTTGTATGACCTCATAAAAACTCAACCAAATGGTCATACACTCATTATATGAATATATAAACATATTCCCTAGGCTACATTCAGTCAAAACGCAAAAACGCTCGGGAGTGCTCACGCACGCCCCTTAAAGCACGAAAAGCCCGGAGGAGTGCGAGGTGGCACGAACTCCTATAAAATTAATTCCTAGAGTTCCTAACATCATTATTAACCATTCTAAAGAGAACCCACGAAGTGGTTTCTCAAAATTCAACAAAAAAAACAGGAGGATTTCTTAGCGCTCCTTTTGCCCGGGAGTGTCCCGATGGCCCGTAAATTATGTCATGGGTTGATGTAACCCCTTATAACTCAATGTAATGTCTTAATATATCATTATTCTATAATAAGTGTTTATAAACATTGTAACTCATAAAGACAATTTATTTCCCAAAATTTCCTTAGAGCACAAAAAACACCTCGGGTGTCACTAAACGCGTTTTACGCAATTACCTTGTAGTTTTGACATGCCACGAATTAAGAATCTTAAATAGGGTTAAATTGACCCTCTAAATCAGTTGGAGGCACTGTCAAACCAGGTTCTGTATAGGGGCCGATTTATGTCCAAAAAATAGTATAAACTTACATTAAAAATTTATAAAAAGCATAAAACATGGTGACTCACCTCCCATGTGCTATAATACTTAATGGCAAAAGAATGTAGGCCTCATCTGACCTCCATGCTGTCGAAATAATGCAAGGGAACAAGGCCATGTTGGCTAGACAAAAACAAAATGAAAAAGGCAAAAAGTAGATCTAGATTCCACCTTTTGATTTTCTTAAGATTCAAGTGACCTTCCATGCTTGTCTTGGCTCTTGATTGCCGATTGATGAGCTCCATTCAGACCTTGAATTCGGCCACCTACAATGAAGAAGAAGACAAGTTACAACATTGAAAAATCAAAGTAATAAAGCCTTATTTCTTACTTGTCTCTAGCTCACATTATTTTCTTCCACCTTGCCTTGTCACACCACATGGCCGAACACATGCTGGAAACATGGGCATTTATTGAGCCAATAACCTATGGAATAAAACTAATGAAAAAAATAGTCATTTGACATTAAAAATTAATAAAAAACAAAAATCAATCAAACTTACCTTCTCTTATTCTTACGTGAGCCTAGCCTCATTCTTTCCCTTGCACACACCATTGCCGATTTGGTAAGGATCCTCCTCTCTCTTATTCCTTCATCTTCTTCCTTTGAAGCTCTTAACTCCATTAATGGAGTTTTAACTTCTATCTTCATCTTTAAGGTAATTTCCTAGCATTTCTGTCAAGCCTTGAAGCAAAATCTTCTAGCATACCTACAAGGATTCGGCATCAACTAATGCTCCCAAGAAGGTTGTCTAAACCAACATTAATCCAAGGAGCATCTCAAAGTTATCTTAAGGGGAGTTTTCATGTTGAAAGTCCTTAAAGCACATTTTTGTGGTAGCCGATTTCTACTTCTTCTAAGGTTCTTTTTATTCATTTCATGAAGGAAAGTTTGTTCTTCATCCACCTTAGTAGCCAAATTTATAAGGAGAAAAAGCTTAAGGTAAATTCTTGGAAAACTACTTACAACTACTTCTTAGTGAAGAACTATATGAAGAAGAACCTCAAAACCGGAGAAACACCCTAAACTCCTTCACCACTTGATAAACCGAAGTGGAGCTATCAAAATTTCCTTGGAGAAAGCTTGGAGATTCAGAAGAGTTCAAGCACTTAACCACCATTGTTAAGAGTAAGTTTACTAAGCTAACTTTAGTTTTAAGCTGGTTAAGCTTCTAGAAATTATACAAAAATTATGTACAAACTAAGCGAAAGGTTATAAAAAACCGAAACTACATGGTATAATATACCAAAAAAATTAATCTATAACATATATGGAAAATATTTACCTTAAGACACATTTTTTGTGTCACAAATTTATCTATGTTAGGTACAAATTCAAACCGAAGTGCCAAGGGTAAAAATGTTCTATTTTGAGCTAAGAATCATATAAGACATTACAATAATTTTACATGAGTTATATAACTCCTATGAATTTATGTATAATTATTTTGACATATAAATCCACTTTTTATATACTATGTGGTCACTAATTAATTATGGCCGAATGGTCTAAGTGATAAATAGATTTTAATGAGCTACATATGTATATAAACTTATATTATAAAGTTTGGAGAGTTAAAAATATTTTATTAGTGCTTAAATGGCTAATTAATTAAGTTATGTGGCTAAAAGGTAATTTTTACAAAGTTTGGTGTATATATTGTGAAACCGAGAGTTAAGGGAATGTTTGGAGTAATTATAATATAATATGAGGTTAGGAATTAAGTTTATGAATTTTAGATAATTTAAACAAGTGTTAGAATAACATTTTATAAGTTTTGGGCTATTATGTAATTTATAAAAGTTGTTATGAAAGTTTGGAACTTATTAGTGGGCGAATTCATAATTAGAGAATTATTAAGTTCACTTTCGAAATTTTGAGGAATTAAATATTTAAACTATAGTTTATAAGTTATTAAGTAACTATTATAAAGTTTTGGGGTGAAAATGTAATTAATGGAAAGTATGTGACCAAGCCGAATTACTTTGGGTTAGATTTGTAATTTAGAATTTATATATATGTATTCGGCAATTATGGAGAATTAAAATTAAAACTATAGTTTATAAGGCATTATATAAAGATTATAAGATTTTGTGGTTAAATTGTAATAAAGAAAATATATATATATAGGCCGAAATTTAAGGGGCTAAATGGTAATTTTGAAAAGTTGTAATGTTCCAGAGAAATTTACCAAAATATTAATGGTAGTTTTGGAATTTAATTAAATAAGGAATTAAAACTATATAATATAATGAGATTAGAATTTAAATATAAAATTTATGAATTAATGTGGTTGTTTTGTAAATAACCGAAATAAGGGTAAGAATGTAGATTTAAATAAATATAGGTCCTATATGGATATTTGGAGGAATTAGAAGAAAGAATTTTGATTAAAGGAATTATGAAGATAAAACTATGACTTATGTAGTTATAAGGAAATTAAAGGTAACCAATAATTATTATTTATTGTTAAAGGAGAATAATAAAAACTATAAGAATTTTATGTCCATGTATGGCATATAAATAGTTAAGAAATTATAAGTTGTTATGTCACCTAGACAATTAAAATAAACAACAAATATAGTACATGAATAAATAAATACATATATGTACATTAAAGGTTTATAAATAAATCAAATGGAATAACAAATAAGTTATACATTAAATCATGAGGTAATTAAAAGAAATAAACCTCACATGAAATAACAAATACGAAATTTGTTGAATGATCCAATAAGACTATTATATAAGGGTAACATAAATTAACCCTCTCAGTTAATCCTATTCTAGGACTTTGTTTGACCAGACGTGACCGGGAATTAAACAAGTACAGTCTACGGTGAACGGTATGGGATTCTTGCAACCTATTTTCTACCGGATTACACCGCTTGTGTGCTATCTGTTGTTTGAAATAACGACCCAGATAATTAATGTAAAATGTTGTTTTACTCATGTGCACTGGTTTATTTTTATGTGCGTGAATGATGCTAACTACAACGTGTATGTCCCACGCATACAAACACTACTATACCAGTGGATTATATATACCTGCGCTTTATTATACCGAGAACTTGTACTCAAGTCTCTCACTAACTTCACTTTATAACAAACGTCATTATCCTAAACGTGATAACTGACAATACACATTGTGTTCTTGTTAAACGTCTTTATATGACACCTAACAAGTTTGTACTACGAGAACGAGGAGCCCAGTTGGATCTGGCCATGCATGCTACAGGAGTTGTGTACCTGTCTCAGGTCGTCTTCTATCAATTTACGTCGCGACGGAACAGTTCAAGTGGGGAGGAAGACTTTATTCCTCTCGAGGGTTTCCATTCCCCACAGTACAAGTGGGGAGGAAGACTTTATTCCTCTCGAGGGTTCGATTCCCACCTTTCTAAAGTACAGGAGTTAACTACGTTATCTTCTGAGGGACTAATTACCCACCTTTCTCTATAACAGGTCACTATACCTCACTATATTGATATACTCTTATACTTCTGTCAGTCCCACTGTGTGGACCCGACAACTATCAAATGATTACATTCATCTGACTTGACCTTCTGAAGTCTTGTTTTATGTAACATTGTTGTCCTTGTATGGATGCTTGTTATTATCATACTATGCTTGTTTACAGCTTTATAAAAAAAAATGAACTGCATGTATTCGACAAGTAGTTGGTGTGGCCCGGTAGACGATGGGCTGCACGTTTTCCATACCAGCAATGTTTGCTGAGCCCCTTTGGGGGCACCCCCATTTTTCAGGTACCTGAAGTTGAGAAGATTACCACACCGAGTGTAGGTGGGGTAGATTCAAGCTATGGGAGTCTTCTTCTAGTTATTTGTTTTACTTAAGTATTGTACCTTTGAGTTTGATTCCTAGTATCTCAGATTGTATTCGTATTCAGACCGTGACTTTTGGAGATTGTATTTGGAGTTAGCCTTGTTGGTCACAAGGGTGGCCAACGGCATTGTAATACCGCCCGGTTATTGTATTTATTTCCGCTGCAGTTTATGTTTATTTGGGAGTGATCGTCGTACAGGTTATTGGATTTCGGGTTGGGGTGTTACAAAAGTGGGTATCAGAGCGTAGTTACGCTCTGGATATAAGGATACACCGAGATTAGGATTTCTAACGCTATAGGTTACGGGTTGAGAGATAGTAAAAAGGAGTTTAAGTTAGTTTTTACTTAGACTACTATCCACGACCAAGATTGTGACCACAATATCTAATATACCTCAACATCCTGCAGATGTCAGGAAGAGGAGGACGCCGCGGACAGACTGCTGAGGATTCGCCTGTTAGGCTGGCAGATATTGCTACACTGATAGCTCAGGCATTTGCACAGGCGGGGGTTGCGCAACAGCAGCAGCAGCTACCTCCACCACCACCGCCCAGAGAGAGGGATTGGGTGAAGAGTTTGGCTGATCTGAGGCAACTGCATTCAAGGGACAGCCTGACCCTGCTCACTTGGAGACTTATATCATGGAGATGGGAAACCGCATTCGAGACACTTGCAGTCCCAGCTAGGGAAAAGTGAGGCTCGCTGCCTTTACCTGAAAGATGCAGCGAGAGATTGGTGAATATGGTGAAGGCCGACCACCTGGATGACCCAGCTTTCACTTGGGGACACTACACTGCACTACTCTAGGGGCAAATACTACCCGGCCCACACCAGGATGGTGAAGACTAGGGAGTTTGACGCCCTGGAGCAGACGGGAAAGATGATCGTGGATGAGTATTATGCAAAGTTTACTTCACTACTCCGGCTGCTGCCCGGATTAGGTTACTCGGACCAGGTTTTAGTTGACCGTTCTATGGGGGACTGAGCCCTCGACTCCAGTTTGGGATGGGACCAATCATCCCCACAGCTTACAGGTAAAACAGGAGAGACATAAACCAGTTGGAATTTTTTTACCCACTATACCCCGTCATGGGAAATTTGGAGACTGATACCTTAATTTCAGGAATGTTACCATGCTGCCTCCATTGTGGAGATCACATGCAAGAGAAGGGATGCTTTGAGCTCCCAAAAGAGAAAGGAGGGACCTGACAGTGAGGATGCCAAGCAGGGAAACTCCAACAGAAGGAACAAACCCTTTCAAAAAGGCCAGGGGTCCTATCAAGGGAAGGGGAACCAGACTACTGGGAACCCCTAGTCAGGAACCCACGGAGCAGCAAACTCACAGAAAACCTACCCATCTAAGGGTAGGCACTTTAACCAAGCACTTAAATTTGAAACTTTTTATGATTACTATAGTACCGTTGGAATATATAATTGACCTCGATTGTAATAGGTTCTGGACATGGCTCAAACACGGGCCAGAGGTATGTCCGCCACTTCAACTGTAGACAGTGTGGAAAGGATCACCCCGGCGTGGACTGTCAAGGGGAGAAAGTCCAGTGCCGCCATTGTCAGATATGGGGACACCAAGCCTTCGAGTGTATTAAAAACCCGGAGAGCAGGAACTATCGCCCGGGAGCAAAGGCAAACACCGGCCACAAGAATGGAGCCAGCGATACTCGCCCTCCACCAACAAACCAAACTCAGGGAAATAAGGGCAAGGGCCCAGCATCGGGACCCGCCCTGCATGTCATGGACCGCTCAGATGAAGCTGGTACTTCTACCAACCCAGGTAATTCTAAACCCATACGAACATGTCATTGAGCAATGAATGTTGTGAATGAGTGCTTGCATGCCTTAAGTGCCTAATTGAGTAGGAAAGAACTAATAAGACTCACTAGTAGAATTTTTAAACCACGTAGGAAGCTATAAGATATGCTTTCCTATCCCCTCACCGCTCTCCCTGGAAGAAAACATTATCAAAGCACAAGAACAGGGAACAAACAATGTAAGGTTATCCAACCAGGGTAATATTACTCAAAGAATACCTAACGCCGGAGACACAAATTGCAATCATCAGAGATGTCAAGAATTGGGGAGCAGGACCAGGAGGTTCTACACTCCAGAATTTCCAGGAGGATCAAAAATGAAGCTGAAAATGATGTGCTTAGGAAAGGACTGGAATCCTTACTCAAAAACCTACCAGGATACAAGAAATGGAGATGGAGCGCAAGTACCTAAAATCCCAGAAGAATTTTTACAAATTGTGGAACAAGCAGTTAATACAGCTCAACAGCTAGAAGAAGAACCAGTTCCTAATCTAAGGGCTGATCTATGTATCATCAACTTCTATGAAGAAGGAGGCCGCTTAGGACTACACCAGGACAAGGATGAACACAAGGGTCTCCTCGATCAGGGGATACCAGTATTGTCTTTGTCAATTGGAGATGACGCAGAGTTCCTTTATGGCGAGCAGAAGCGTGTGGACCTTGCGAAGAAAATCATATTGAGTTCAGGAGATGTTTTAATAATGGGTGGAAAGTCAAGGTTGCTATACCATGGAATTAAAAGGATTAAACTAAACACAACCTCCTTCGACAGTGATAAACCACTCTCACATGAACCAAAAAGATTAAGTTTGACTTTTAGGAAGTACTAGTGTTGTAATGTTTTGGTGGCATATCTGAAAGAAGATCATCTCATCAATGAAGCATTATTGTTATGAAAGTGAATGTTTTTCAACCTCCATCTATACCAAAGTACTTACCAGATTCTATTGTTAGGTGTGCTAAGGAGACGGAAGGTGCCTTAAGTATACTTACTGAGGAGGGAGGCCAGCAAGGGCGGCGCGATCCTCACTGGTACCTTTCCTGTCAATGGAGTGGCTGCATTAGTACTGTTCGACTCCGGAGCCTTACATACTTTCGTTTCGCCTTCGCTTGCGGGGAAGTTGGGCTAGACGCTGTAGAGTTACCTGATTTTAAGGTGGCACTCCCGTCTAAGGAGAAGGTCAGTTGCACTCGTCTTTATAGAGGAGCCACTATCCGTATTAAGGAGGAGGAATTTCCCATTGACCTTATTGAGTTCAGAGGTCTAGGATTCGACGTTATAGCCGGATGGACTGGTTGGGGGCGGCACAGAGGCCGCATTTTTGTGCAGAGTGTAGACTGTTACTTAAGAGCCCATCAGGAGTGACAGTATCTACCGCCAGAGCCCTAGAGCAATCTAAAAGTGATATCTGCTATGTCCATGTACAACGCACAGAAGTACGCATCAATAATGATGATACTTGCTATGTCCAGTGATACAAACACGATGTTAAGTAGTAAGCAGAAGGAAGTATATTAATGCATATATTGCTATGTTCAGGATGTAGAGCACGACCCTGATTTTGATCCAGACATGCCAGTAGTGTTAGAATTTCCGGATATTTTTCCAAAGAACTTCCAGGCTACCGCCATCCGTCCATAGAGGTAGAGTTCTCCATTGAATTACTACCAGGTACCGGTCCCATAGCTAAGGCATTGTACCGTATGGCACCAGCAGAGATGGTTGAGTTGAAGGAACAGCTGAAGGATTTATTAGACAAGGGATACATACGACCTAGCGTATCTCCTTGGGAGCACCAGTGCTTTTTGTGAAGAAGGATGGAAGCCTTCGGTTATGTATCGATTACAGAGACTTAATGCAGTGATCAGTGAAGAACAATATCCACTACCACGAATTGATGATTTGTTTGATCAATTAAGAGAGCAAAGGTGTTTTTCAAAGATCGATTTGAGATCAGGCTACCATCAGATACCTATTAGGGAGCAAGACAGAGAAAAGACAGCTTTCAGACACGTTATGGCCACTATGAGTTTACAGTTATGCCTTTTGGGCTTGTCAAAGCACCGGCAGTCTTCATGGATTTAATGAACAGATTATTCAGAGAGCAGCTGGACAAGACTGTGGTTGTATTCATCGATGACATCCTAATTTATTCAAAGTCTAAGGAAGAGCATGAGAGTCACCTCCGATCGAGATCTTAAGGGAGAACCAGCTTTATGCTAAGTTCTTCAAGTGCGAGTTTTGGTTTGACAGAGTTTCCTTTCTAGGACATGTTATCTCAGACGTTGGGATCGCAGTGGATCCAGCAAAAATAGAAGCAGTTCGCACCTGGCCTAGCCAAAGACAGTGACTGATATCAGGAGTTTCCTTGGTTAGCAGGTTATACAGAAGGTTTGTCAGAAACTTCTCCAAAATAGCAAAACCCATGACAAGTTTAATGAAGAAAGACGCCCATTCACATGCTACGAATGTGAAACCTCATTTCAGTATTTGAAGGATGCTTTGACATCAGCCATCCCTGTTTTGACTATACCTGAAGGCACAGAGGGTTCTGAAGTTACTGTGACGCATTAGGAGGCAGAGGATTAGGGTGTGTACTCATGCAGAATGGGAAGGTAGTCGCCTACGCTTCCCGACAGCTGAAGAAACATGAGGAGAACTATCCCACACATGACTTGGAGCTTGGAGCAATTGTTTTTGCATTGAAGATCTGGCGCCACTACCTGTATGGTGTCCAGATGACCGTATACTCGGATCATAAAAGTTTGAAGTATGTATTCACCCAGAAGGAGTTAAACATGAGACAAAGAAGATGGGTTGAATTTCTCAAGGATTACGACATCGATTTGCAGTACAAAGAAGGAAAAGCTAATGTAGTAGCAGACGCATTGAGTCGACGAGCACATTCCTTAAATGCCATTGTGGCTAGCTCGAGTCTTATAGACGACATACGTAGCGCACAACAGAATGATCAGCGAATGATGGAGATTAGTCAGAAGTTGTCTGACGGTACATTTGAAGGTGGGAAGTATGAGTTCAGCTACATGATGATGGACTAATCAGATTAAAGGGCAGATTGTGTATTCCCAGAGACAGCACAGATATAAAGGAGCATATTCTTCGAGAGTCCCACACTTCTTCCACATCTGTCCATCCAGGAGCTTCTAAGATGTACAAAGATCTAAAGAGGTATTTCTGGTGGAGTGGTATGAAGGGCGACGTGACAGAATATGTGATTCGATGTCTCACTTGTCAGAAAGTGAAATTCGAACATAGACGACCAGGAGGCATGGTACAGTCTATGCCAGTTTCTGAATGGAAGTTTTATGATATCTCTATGGACTTCGTGGTGGGACTACCACCTACGAGAGGAGGACTAAATATGATTTGGGTTGTTGTTGATCGACTGACCAAAGTGGCGAGATTTATACCGATGAAAGACACTTGGAAGGTGCCAAAGTTGGCAGAACTATTTGAGAAGGAGATTATCAGACATCATGGAGTACCAAAGACTATTGTTTCAGATCGAGATACTAGATTTCTCTCACGATATTGGCGAGCTACTCGCGAAGCACTTGGAATGAATTGAAGCTTAGCACAGCATTTCATCCTCAGACAGATGGTCAGTCAGAGAGGACTATTCAGACCTTAGAGGACATGCTACGAGCATGTGCCTTGGATTTCCAGGGCAGCTGGATAGATAGATTACATCTCATTGAATTTGCATACAATAACAGTTATCACGCCTCTATACAGATGTCACCTTTTCAAGCACTATATGGCAGACCATGCCGCACACCATTGTGCTGGGACGAGTCTAGTGAGACCGTCATCATTGGGCCTGAGTACTTAGAGCAAGTTCAGGCAGAAGTACAACAGATCAGAAATAATATGAAAGCAGCACAAGACAGACAAAAATCGTATGCTGATGAGAGACGACGAGACCTTGAGTTCGCAGTTGGCGACCAGGTATTTCTACGAGTATCACCATGAAGGGTATTCAGATTTGGACAGAAGGGCAAGCTAAGCCCGAAATTTGTAGGACCCTACGCTATCACAGAGCGGGTGGGCCTTGTGGCATATCGACTTGATTTGCCAGCAGAGTTGGGCAAAGTACACAATGTTTTTCACGTGTCTCAGCTTAAGAAATACATGCCTCATCTTCTCATGTTCTACAACCAGAGACACTATCATTAGAACCAACAATGCGGTACGTGGAAACACCGCAACGAATCTTAGATAGAAAGACACGAGAGACTCGAAACAAGTCTGTGAGCCTCGTAAAGGTTCTTTGGTCGAACCACGATGTTGAAGAGGCCACATGGGAACTAGAAGCGGATATGCGAGCAAAGTTTCCCTCATTATTTACCGACTAGACACTTTAGTCTAGGGTACGTGGGCGTACCCCTCTTTTGGGGGGGGTAGAGCCTTTTTCGTTGTGAGTTTATTATGCATCTTGTTGCACTTCTGTGCATTTCTATGACACCTTGTCTTGTATGTGTTCTTGTGTAACACTGTATTTGAATGTACTTTGTACTTCTTGCTGATGTGTACTTCGTTACACTACAATGGAAAGTTATGTGCACTACGCTGCACTATTTGAAATGAAATGTGATTGTGTTTATACATTAACTACATTGTAGGTATATGATATGACCTTCCAAAGTATTCCTGTTGTGTTGATGTACACTGTGAACTTAGGAATATAGAGACTTGGGACTTGATCCCTAAAAACTAGATTGAGTTGTGGATGCTTAGTGGAACTTGATTCCCCACAACCTTATAAATTTAGATATGAGACTTCGGGGCGAAGTCCTTTTTAAGGGGGGTAGATTGAAATACCCCAAATCTAATTAACATTATAAAACCATTATTTATGGAAAATAATCCAAATATAAATCATTTCACGTACGCATGCAAACCCATGCATGAGAACGTTACGTAAAAATAGTCGTTTCACCATAAACGCTAAAACGCCTTAGAAACATGTGATCAAGCATGACCTTGTATGACCTTCTAAAAACTCAAACCAAATGGTCATACACTCATTATATGAAATATAAACATATTCCCTAGGCTATATTCAGTCAAAAACGCAAAACGCTCGGGAGTGCTCACGCACGCCCCTTAAAGCACGAAAAGCCCGGAGGAGTGCCGAGGTGGCACGAACTCCTATAAAATTAATCCTAGAGTTCCTAACATCATTATTAACCATTCTAAAGAGAACCCACGAAGTGGTTTCTCAAAATTCAACAAAAACCACAGGAGGATTTCTTAGCGCTCCTTTTTGCCCGGGAGTGTCCCGATGGCCCGTAAATTATGTCATGGGTTGATGTAACCCCATATAACTCAATGTAATGTCTTAATATATCATTATTTACTATAATAAGTGTTTATAAACACTTGGAACTCATAAAGACAATTTATTTCCCAAAATTTCCTTAGAGCACAAAAACACACCTTCGGGTGTCACTAAAACGCGTTTACGCAATTACCTTGTAGTTTTTGACATGCCACGAATTAAGAATCTTAAATAGGGTTAAATGACCCTCTAAATCAGTTGGATGCAGTGTCAAACCAGGTGCTCTATAGGGGCCGATGTATGTCAACTAGTATCAAAACTTACATTTTTTTATAAAGGTTACTTCATTAAAACTTCAATGCATAATACAATACATGGCTAACAAGCTATATAACATATGACATCAGACAGCATGATGTCGAAAATGCCGGAACAAGGCATGTAAGAAAAAGCTAAACATGGAAAAAGCAAAAAGAGCAAAAAAAGATAGATTCACCTTCTTAAACTTAAATCAAGTGACCTTCCATGCTTGTTTGTCTCTTGATGCCGATTGATGATGAGCTCCATTCAGCCTTGAATTCGGCCTACAATGAAGAAGAAGACAAGTTACAACATTGAAAAACAAAGGAATAAAGCCTATTTCTTACCTTGTCTTCTAGCTCACATTATTTTCTTCACCTTGCCTTGTCACACACATGGCGAAACATGCTGGAAACAACATTGAGCATTTATGAGCCAAATAACATAAAAAAACAAAAAGAATAGTCATTTGACATTGACAATAAAAATTAAAAAACAAAAATCAATCAAACTTGCACTTCTCTTATTCTTACGTGAGCCTAGCCTCATTCTTTCCCTTGCACACACCATTGCATTTGGTAAGGCTCCCTCCTCTCTCTTCTTCCTTCATCTTCTTCCTTTGAAGCTCTTAAGTCCATTAATGGAGTTTTAACTTCTATCTTCATCTTTAAGGTAATTTCCTAGCATTTCTTGTCAAGCCTTGAAGCAAAACTCTTCCTAGCATACTACAAGGATTCGGCATCAACTAATGCTCCAGGAGGTTGTCTAAACCAACATTAATCCAAGGAGCATCTCAAAGTTATCTTAAGGTAGTTTCATGCTTGAAAATCCTTAAAGCACATTTTTGTGTGTACCGATTTCTACTTCTTTAAGGTTCTTTTCTTTCATTTTCATGAAGGAAAGTTTGTTCTTCATCCACCTTAAGTGAGCCGAATTTATAAGGAGAAAAAGCTTAAGGTAAATCTTGGAAAACTACTTACAAATCTACTTAAGATCTTATTGAAGATCTAACTCCTAAACTCCTTCACCACTTGCATATAACCGAAGTGGAGCATCAAAATTTCCTTGGAGAAAGCTTGGAGATTCAAGAAGAGTTCAAGCACTTAACCACCTTTGTTAAGAAGTAAGTTTACTAAGCTAATCTTATGTTTTAAGCTTGGTTAAGCTTCTAAAAATTATACAAAAATTATGTACATCTCCTAGGTTATATAAAAACCGAAACTATATGGTATAATATACCAAAAATATAATCTATAACATATATGGAAAATATTTACCTTAAGACACATTTTTGTGTCACAAAATTTATCTATGTTAGGTACAAATTCAAACCGAATTGTCAAGGTAAAAATGTTATATTTTGAGCTAAGAATCAATATAAGACATTAAAATAATTTTACATGAGTATAACTCCTATGAATTTATGTATAATTATTTTGACATATAAATCCACTTTTATATACTATATGGTCACTAATTAATTATGGCCGAATGGTCTAAGTGATAAATAGATTTTAATGAGCTACTTATGTATATAAACTTATATATAAAGTTTGGAGAGTTAAAGAATATTTTATTAGTGCTTAAATGGCTAATTAATTAAGTTATGTGGCTAAAAGTAATTTTTACAAAGTTTGGTGTATTATTGTGAAAAACCGAGAGTTAAGGGAATGTTTGGAGTAATTATAATATAATATGAGGTTAGGAATTAAGTTTATGAATTTTAGATAATTTAAACAAGTGTTAAAATAACATTTTATAAAGTTTTGGGCTATTATGTAATTTATAAAAGTTGTTATGAAAGTTTGGAACTTATTAGTGGCGAATTCATAATTAAGAGAATTATTAAGTTCACTTTCGAAATTTTGAGGAATTAAATATTTAAACTATAGTTTATAGTTATTAAGTAACTATTATAAAGTTTTGGGGTGAAAATGTAATTAATGGAAAGTATGTGACAAAGCCGAATTACTTTGGGTTAGATTTGTAATTTAAGAATTAATATATATGTTATTCGGCAATTATGGAGAATTAAATTAAAACTATAGTTTATAAGGCATTATGTAAAGATTATAAGATTTTGTGGTTAAATTGTAATTATAGAAAATATATATATATAGGCCGAGAATTAAGGGGCTAAATGGTAATTTTTGAAAAGTTATAATGTTCAAAGAGAAATATACCAAAATATTAATGTAGTTTTTTTGGATTTAATTAAATAAGGAATTAAAACTATATAATATAATGAGATTAGAATTTAAATATAAATTTATGAATTAATGTGGTTTTGTAAATAACCGAAATATAAGGGTAAGAATTTAGATTTAAATAAATATAGGTCCTATATGGATATTTGGAGGAATTAGAAGAAAGAATTTTGATTAAAGGAATTATGAAGATAAAACTATGACTTATGTAGTTATAAGGAAATTAAAGGTAACCAATAATATTATTTATTGTTAAGGAGGAATAATAAAAACTATAAGAATTTTATGTCCATGTATGGCATATAAATATAGTTAAGAAATTATAAGTTGTTATGTCACTAGACAATTAAAATAAACAACAAATATAGTACATGAATAAATAAATACATATATGTACATTAAAGGGTTATATAAATCAAAGGAATAACAAATAAGTTATACATTAAATCATGAGGTAATTAAAAGAAATAAAACTCACATGAAATAACAAATACGAAATTGTTGAATGATCCAATAGATTATATATAAGGGTAACATAAATTAACCTCTCAGTTAATCCTATTCTAGGACTTTGTTTGACCAGACGTTGACCGGAATTAAACAAGTACAGTCTACGGTGAACGGTATGGGATTCTTGCAACCTGTTTCTACCGGATTACACCGGCTTGTGTGCTATCTGTTGTTGAAATAACGACCAAGATAATTAATGTAAAATGTGTTTTACTCATGTGCACTGTTGTATTATTTATGTGCGTGAATGATGCTAACTACAACGTGTATGTCCACGCATACAAATCACTACTATACCAGTGGATAAATACCTGCGCTTTATTATACCGAGAACTTGTACTCAAGTCTCTCACTAACTTCACTTTATAACAAACGTCATTATCCTAAACGTGATAACTGACAATACACATTGTGTTCTTGTTTAACGTCTTTATATGACACCTAACAATTCTTACTACGAGAACGAGGAGCCCAGTTGGATCTGGCCATGCATGCTACAGGAGTTGTACCTGTCTCAGGTCGTCTCCTATTCAATTTACGTCGCGACGGAACAGTTCAAGTGGGGAGGAAGACTTTATTCCTCTCGAGGGTTCAATTCCCAACAGTACAAGTGGGGAGGAAGACTTTATTCCTCTCGAGGGTTCGATTCCCACCTTTCTAAAGTACAGGAGTTAACTACGTTATCTTCTGAGGGACTAATTACCCAACCTTTCTCTATAACAGGTCACTATACCTCCACTATATTGATATACTCTTATACTTCTGTCAGTCCCACTGTGTGGACCCGACAACTATCAAATGATTACAGTTCATCTAACTTGACCTTCTGAAGTCTTGTTTTATGTAACATTGTTGTCCTTGTATGGATGCTTGTTATTATCATACTATGCTTGTTTACAGCTTTACAAAAAAAATGAACTGCATGTATTCGACAAAGTAGTTGGTGTGGCCCGGTAGACGATGGGCTGCACGTTTTCCATACCAGCATTGTTTGCTGAGCCCCTTTGGGGGCACCCCCATTTTTCAGGTACCTGAAGTTGAGAAGATTACCACACCGAGTGTAGGTGGGGTAGATTCAAGCTATGGGAGTCTTCTTCTAGTTATTTGTTTTACTTAAGTATTGTACCTTTGAGTTTGATTCCTAGTATCTCGGATTGTATTCGTATTCAGACCGTGACTTTTGGAGATTGTATTTGGAGTTAGCCTTGTTGGTCACAAGGGTGGCCAACGGCATTGTAATACCGCCCGGTTATTGTATTTATTTCTGCTGCAGTTTATGTTTATTTGGGAGTGATCGTCGTACAGGTTATTGGATTTCGGGTTGGGGTGTTACAGGTGTATTAGGAAATTGAGCTTAAAATGCTTACTAAACTATCTAAGGAGCCAATGGTAAATGAGCTATAAAATTATCCTCAAAGAGGTTATTAAGGACATATGAAATGATGTGTGTATTTGCATGTCAAAGGCATATATTATGTGGGAAATTCAGTGCTTAAGGTTTATGCAATTTAAGGGCCTAAGAGCCATGCAATTTAAGGGCCTAAGTGCCAAGCAATTTAAATTATGCACTATATTGTGATGTAGTGTAGTTTAAGGCTTAGTTGTGTGTAAAGAACATTTTTGTGTGGATAAATGTTCTTGAGTGTTTAAAGGTGAAAAACCTTGTGTTTTGGGTGTAAGGAAATACTAACAAAGCTATGTTAAAATTTGAGTAGAAAACAAGAAGTTTAGGTGTTTAAATGATGTTTAGTGACCTAGGTCGTACTAGGAATTGTAAAGGCTTAAACTGGTGAAAGAAAGGGAATTAAGGTGTTCTAGGTGTTAAAAATGCATGGGCATTGTCTTGGAGAATTTAGTGTTCATTAGGTGATAGTGATACATCAAGGTCATGGTGGAAGAGTAGTTAAGTCTAGAGAAGTTAGGTGAACAAGAGAAGAAATTATGTTTGTGAAAGTTTAAGTGTGAATTGGAAGATAGTTGGAAGAACTTGCATAATGGAGGTGCTGGGCATAAATAATGCTTAAGGAGTAGTGGTAGTGTAAATAAGGTAACATTTTGGTTAGTTCGTGTTGTAGGCATAAAAACTACCACTTATAAACTTAAGGAAAAATATCACAAGTGTTGGTAAATTTTGTAAGAAATTGAGTAACAAGTTGGATAAGGAATTAGACAAGTTTGAGGTGTTATTTTAGCATTAGAATATAGCTAAGATCATATGGGAAGCTTGGGTAAACAATGGATGAAGATAATAGATGAAGCAAGACTTGAAAATGTCAAATTTGGGAATCTGTTGCAGTGGTCCGGGACCTAGGTCCAGGATAATGTCCCGGACCATGCATAAATAAGGGCCGAGAATACTTACACCACTTTGGTCCGGGACTTAGGTCTTGTACTAAGACCCGGACCACCCCTTATTAGACCCCCGAGAGTTACCCATCTACATTGGTCCGGGATTTAGGTCCCGTATGCAGTCCCGGACCACAACATAAAAACCACCCGAGAGTTAGACCATGGATAGGTCCGGGACTTAGGGTAAGGACCAAGTCCCGGACCACTTAAAAAACTTTGTTTAAGGTTAGTAAGTGATGTCTAATGATGGTGATTAGTTAGTAATGATGTTATAAGGTTGTTTAAGACATGTTAGGTGTGTTATAATGACAATTAAAAGGATGAAAAGTTATAACAAAGGGTGAGAATAAATAAGTAAGAAAAGTGAAGTAGTAAGTTAATTGAATTCGAGTACAGTAATTAACCGACGTTACTAAATGTGTATAGGAGTTGCGTACGGTGGAAACAAATCGCAGCAGGGACCAAGGTATGGTTTTCTTGCAGTTTGTTGCCTACCGGTTTACACCGGCTTGTGTGTTGTTTGTTTTTCTATGTGTTTATGACCTTGTAAGACTTAAGTCATGAAATGAGTTTACAGTTGTTACTATTATTGTGACGTGAGAATACCGGTACCGTTAACCTCGGATACGTGCTAACCAGTTAGTTAACTAAACTAGGATACGTAGGAGAGCAGTACCCGGTTATAACGTTCCCACATAAGGAATGTACTAACCACTGCTATGTATGAACTAGTTGTGGTTTGTGTTGTTAAGCTATGTCTCATCTCCCTTGTGTGTCTAACTGGACCTAAACACCTACTTGTGAATTAATTTACTAAGTTTCAATAATGGGACTTCTAACAAGTGCTAACCTAGGAGTGAGGAGTCCGGTCGTTCAGGCCACACGTGTGAGTATGGGGGTCGATATCATGTCAGGTTCGATTCTCTCTGTATGTTATGGTTGTTTTCCTTTTTGGTTTCCAACCTCCCTTTAGCTTATCCAAGACTATTTTACTGACTCACGTCGGGCCATGGGGCATACTATGTTCGGTGTGCTTGGATTATTATATCCGACACACCATGGGGTTAAGTTATCCGTTCATCTAACAGGACGGTAACGAGTTATGTAACGAGCTTAGCATGAGTTTGGCAGCATTCGCTAGGCTCTCCAGGTGACTAACAATGTTTGGTTCGGTTCCTAAAGAGAACCGTTCCCGTTATGTTATGTGTTAATGTTGTGATGCAATTCGATTTGTTGTTTAAGTTATAGTAGGGGTGTTACAAAAAGTGGTATCAGAGCGAAGTATCGCTCTGATGACCGGAATACCGAGCTTTGGAATATACCGAGTTTGGAAATTAATCATAGTTACCTCAGTGAGCATTTAGAGAAAGGTTAACCACTAACTAAGTGTGGATTCACCTCATGTCAGAAAGGCGTTACAACTGTTGGAACCGATAAGTTTGTAAGGCAGTGCTAATGAATATGCATGTGAATTCAGATGTCAGGTAGACCACGTGGACGAGGCCGCGGGCACGGTATTGGTGATACGGGAGACCAGGGTGAGAACACTACGGCACGAGTTATGGCTGACGCAGTAGCAGCCGCCGTAGCCCAGATGGTTCCTCAGTTGGTGGCTGTGATACATCAGGGGCAGCAGCAGTAAGGCGGTGCGGACCAACAAGGCCCACAACCGTAACCACAGCCGCGCGAGACCAACTGGGTCAAAGCATTGGCAGATTTGAGACCACCGTCATTTCATGAGGAGACCGACCCTAGTAAGCTGGAGGCGTATATCTCCGAGCTGGAGACCACCTACGAGACCTTGAATGTGCCTGCTGGAGTCAAGGTCCGTCTTGCCGCTTACTATCTGAAGGGTTCGGCACAGAGTTGGTGGAAGCTGGTACGGGAGGGTAGAGTTGCTGACCCTACCTTTGAGTGGAGGGAGTACACGGCTCTGCTGCGAGCCAAGTACTACCCGATACATGTGCAAGAGGCTAAGCGCCTTGAGCTGGACAGCCTGAGACAAGGGGATAAGATGTCGGTAGACGAGTACTACACCGCCTTCATCAACCTTATCCACCTGCTACCAGATCTAGGTTACTCGGACCGGATACTGGTAAACCGTTTCTACAACGGACTCAGCTACCGCCTACGCTACGGAATGGGGCCAACTGGATATACTACCTTGCAGGTAATTGAACTACAATGTGATGTGAATAAGTACGTATAATGTGTGAATGTGATTGTGAGTTTGGTTTGCGGGGCATAACTAACACCCTAAATGATAGGAGTGCTATCATGCCGCTGCTATAGTAGAGATCACCGTCCGTCTGAGGGACGAGGAGAATGCGCATAAGCGCAAGGCTTCGAGCGAGGGTCAGGTCACACAAGGGTACGGGGGAGGAAAGAAGAAGAAACCTTACCCCCAGTCCTAGAAGGGCCAGCAACAGGGTGGCAAAGGCCAAGCCCAGACCACCACCGCTGAGGAGCCACTACAGCTCACGTATGCCTATGCGGCAAAGCCCCTATGCTCTCACCCGCCCAAGGCAGCTAGCACGGGTTCTGGATCCGATCGCCACTACTACTGCAAGTGGTGCAACGGAGACCACCCCGGCAAGGACTACAAGGGAAATGATGTGCAGTGTCGCTACTGCAAGAAGATGGGGCACCGCGACTATGAGTGCTACCAGAACCCCAACGGCAGAAACTACAGGCCTAAGGGGCAATGGAAGGGTAAGGCCGCTGCAACCACCGAAGGCCCGAAAGCGACTAACCAGCTATCCTCTGATAAGGGGAACACGAACTCCCAGAAGGGGAAAGGGTCGAGATCCGGCAAGGCCGCCCTGAATGTGATAGACCGGTCAGAGGCTGCAAGACCCTCTTCTAGACCAGGTACTACCTTAACCATTGAGTGAAGTAATTGACTGCTTACCACATTTCATGCATGAGTGTTAGCAAGTCTAAATGAACAGCCGGGTAAGTAAAAAAATTAAAGTATAACGTATAATTTACCTAAATTAGATAATTCTAAACCTTAGGAACCTTCAATATCTGTTATCCAATCCCACCCACACCAGACCCCGAAGGAACCACCCTCAGCATCACCGAATTCCAGATGGAGCAATGTTAGGTTATCCAGCCAGGTATGATATTATTAAATGGATACCTGACACCCGAAGCACAAATCCACATCATCCGACGATGCGGCGAACTGGGAGCAACACCTGGAGGTTTCTACACACCCGAATACCCGAGTGGATCAAAGATGAAATTGAAGATGATGTGCATGGGTAAGGACTGGAACCCTTACACCAAGACATATCAAGACGAATGAGCGGAAGACGAAGCAACAGTACCGAGAATACCTGAGGAGTTCCTTACGGTCATCAATCACGCCGTGGCAATTGCTCAGCAAGTTGAATCGGATCCAATTCCGAGTGTTAAAGAAGATTTGTGTATTGTGAACTTCTACCAAAAAGGTGGACGGTTGGGTCTACGCCAAGATAAGGACGAAACACCCGAGTCTCTGAGTAAGGGAGTACCCGTGGTGTCTTGGTCCATTGGTGATACCACAGTGTTTGTGTATGGAGAGCAGAAGCGTGTTGATCTCGCGAAGAAGTTAGTGTTGAAGTCAGGAGATGTATTGTTGAGCAAAATAGTAGTTAAACTATCTTGCTACTTATGAGCAGTGAACCCAATCATTGTAGTACAACAAGGTCGTATCCACAGAGACTTCGCAACTATCTAATTAATTATCAAGTTAGTAAATGTACAAGAAGATAAATAAAAGTGCATAAAATGTAAATTGGGGGTTTAGCCAGTGGCAATCTTGGTGTTGGGAAAGTAAAAATAATTAAAAGCTTAAATAAAACTGTAGTGTATTGAATGGATGGAAAGTGTGCTAAGGAAGGTGGAATCGCCCAAGTATATTTTAGACATTAATTATAATCCTAATTTGCTCTATTTGTCTGTTTAAGAATTTATCTTGTGGCCTTCCTAAATCATAGATAAGGACAACTCTTAATTAATTCAGTAGACTTTTTACAATCAGAAAGAGTCTAAAATCATTAATTAGCATTAAGCAAGAATTCTTTTTAATAACAGCGATGGATTTTATCTGCTAATCATGGAGATAATATCTAACGTTTGTTTCTCTTTGTGGTCTATTCTCAGATTTACAAAATCATTGAAATAAGAGAAACCGTAAATGCGTAAAAATGATCAGTTCTAAAGCATTTAATAATTTAGAGAGATGGAACAAATATTTATAAGCAAACTTGGTATTATAAATAAGTCTGAGTTCTTTGGGGTTAAACACCCATCCTAAACACAAATATAAAATTACTCAGACATAAACACGAATGAAAATAAAATAAAGATAGAAGTAGCCATTATTTTGGAGACTGCTGGAGGAGACGGGAGTGCGACTCGCTACTGCTCCAGCTGCTTCTCTCCTCTTCTTTTTATCTCGCTTCTGCTGAGTGGTGGAATGAAGAATGAAAATAAAATGGAGAAGTGGGGGATAAGAGGATGGAATGGATCGTAGGTGTGGTTTGTGTTGTGGTCGATGGTCGCGGTTTGATGAACGGTGGTCTTTGGATTCTGAGGAAGGGATGATTTATTTGAGCAGAAGGAGCGTGGGTTTTATAGAAGAAAGGAGGAGGAAGAAGACAGGCTGGAACACGCGTGAGGAATTCAAGGAGTGCGCCGGCGCCTGATATTGCTGATGGAGTAGAAAGATATGTTTGCAGGCGCCGCAGGAAAAATGAGGAAGACGGTCGGCGCGTCAATTATTTTGGATCTGGGTGCATTTAGACGTGTCCTTGTTTCTGTCCGGTCATTTATCCACGGACAGAGCATTCTCTCTGTTTTCTGTCCGGCCAAATATCCACGGACATCTCTCAAGCTTCTCTATTCTTGTCCGGTCTTTTTTCCACGGAAAGCTTGTGCCTTGTCCGCCCATTTTTCCACAGACATGTTGTCCCTTGCTTTGCGTCCTGCCTTAATTCCACGGACGTAACACGAACCACTCAATTTGCCGCGTCCGAACCAGTGTCCGGACCATACTGGTTCGGACGGTTCGATTTTATGCGGAGAAATAAGTCCTTGTTTGTGTCCGCCCTTATTTACCCGGACATACCACGGACGCATTTTTTGAACTGTCCGAACCACCGTCCGGACCGACCTGGTTCGGACGAAACTTAGTTTGCTTCCAAAATGTTCGTTTCAGCTCCGATTTGAGATCCGTTTGCGCCTATGCCTTCGTCTCTTCGTCTACTTTGCTTCTAGCTTGGTTTTCCTCATGTTTAACCAATAAATCTGTAAGATAACCAATAAAACATAAACTAGAGGAAAACTAACCAAAGTGGAGATATGAGCAAGAAAAGTGCTAATATAATATATGAAATACACCTATAAAACATGCTCATTTGGACACTTATCACACCCACACTTATCTTTTTGCTTGTCCTTAAGCAAAACCATGTATCCAAGTAAGTAGGAAATGCTTAATACTAACAAATATTATTATGAAGGGTAGGATAAAGAGGTGAACAGTTCATGATCTCAAAATTTTTGAGGAGTGTGATCCATCAACTGCTGGTGGCACAGGTGTACTCAGGGTAAAAATAAAAATTAGAGTTTCGGGGTATGATCCGGAGTACTTCAATGCTTCTCGGTTAAGGCGACTTTGAGAACTTTTACCATGGCCAACTTCTCTCAATAATGGGCATTGAGGAGAAAACAAAAAGAAAAATAGATTATACATTTGTTTCACTTTTGCATGAGAGATGAGAAGATAATATGTAGGCATCAAGCTTTTGTATTTAAGAACACTCAACTCTCTTTGTTGGTTACCAATGGCGTCTCGCAAGTCCCTTATTTATTATTATTTTTATATATATTTTAGACAGAGAAGCACCCCTTAGCAATCCCTAAGAGAGAAGATAGAAAGAACCCCTGAGCAATAAAAATCCAACCATTGCAGATCTTTTGGTCACACCGCATAAAAAATGCTCCTCAAAAACAATCAAAATTTAAAATTTTTGTACCATTTATCCCACAATTCATAACAGTATTTGTTTTTAAAGAGAACAACCCACATCAGCAGGGTCCATAATTTAAATTTTGGACAAACACAAGATAAGCAGAGAGATTAAACATTTTAGCACAAAATTTCATCGAAAAGGGCACTCCCCCACACTTAAATTGAACAATGTCCTCAGTGTTTACCAGAAAAACAAGGGAAAGTTTCAGAAGACCTTTTCGGTCAGTAGATAAAATAGAGAGAACACAAAGGTCACAAATAAACATTTAAGCACAGAAACTCTCCACAGCAGAATTTAGCAGAATAAAAGCAAAATAAAAGTATTATTAAAGAAACTGGTACTCCCCTGAGATTATTTTTGCTAGCGTTATAGGAGTTCCCCCACACTTGAGCTTCAGCCTCAAGTAGCATAGCTTGGTTGGAGTGTAGACATGAAGTTGCACATGCATAAGACACTAGAAGCAACCATACTACGAACGGGGTTAAGAGTTAGCAAAAACAAAATTTAAAGAGAACCTAAAAATTTAAAAGAGCATAAAAGTAAATAAAAGAAAAGTTCATCCGGGTTGCCTCCCGGAAAGCTGCCCTTATTTTTAGTCTTTGGCCAGACTCCCGCTTTGTTATCCTGGATCAAAAATAGAAGTAGACAACAGCTTTGCCAGGAAAACGAAGTTGGCAGTAATTAAAAGCAAACCGCCTGGATTAAAACAAAACTTTACTTCGGCAAATATAATAGGAAAATGAATACTCCACAAAACCTGGTGTTTGAGGAGGTACTGCCGGTAGCGTAGTTCTAACAGGAGACCATGTGTGATTGGCTTTGCTTCCTCAAATTGGAAGATATAAAAATCCTCCTCTTGTTGTTGAGGCTTATGGGAAGAGCCTTGATGGAAATCAACTTCAGAGGGAAGTGGCTCCTTGAAATTGATTATAGCACTCTCTTCTGATGGCTCGGAGGGAAGCGGCATCTCCTCCTTCTCAAGGTTGAGGATGTATCCATGAAATACCCAAACCTTAATGTGTTAATTAATTGTGTAATTATAATTTTCTAAGGCTAATTAAGTCCTTAAGATCATTGGTGGAGAAATGAAAACCAAAAAGAAAAAGGAAAATGCGTGAAAGTCACAAAACGTGAAACACGTATTTAATTATTCTAGGGGGTACATAACCTTCATTAGGGTTATAAATATATTTTTATACCTAAATTACACATTAAGAACATGTGGGAAAAAATTCTGGAAGAAACGAATCCAAACAATGCGTTAAAACGCTAACGGAGTCTTAGAGCGCGTTTTTTGAGAAAACCCGAAAACGTGACTTTAAACAGTTAAATGACCCCGTATAAATCATAGTTGATTATGTAACAATAATTAAACATTAAAGGGAGTTTAATAACCATTAAAATTAAAGGAATGAGAAAATTCCGGAAAACGGTCCCGGTTAGTGAATAGTGCTAAATCGGGTAAATAAACGAGCGTTTTCTGTTAAAAGACGAAAAACGCTTCAGCGTGTTTATATTAGTGGGCCGGTTTTATTAATGTAGACAGCCCACCCACACATGACCAGTTAGCTAATTAATTAAGTCAAGAGAGAGCCAAAATAACAAAGGGCACAAATACCCCTCTCCCTCTCTCTCCTCCTTTATTTTTCTTTTTCCTCTCTCTCTCTTCCTCTCTTTCCTCTCTTTTCTCTCCCAGCCGGTCCTCCCTCCTCCTTGCTGCCGATGGAGTTCTCCATCTAGCCAACAATGGCTTCCTCACTTTCTCTTCATCCCCAAGCTCCATTTGAGCTCCAAATCAAAAATAAATCACATAATCTTCTTCCTCTCATCTTCCTCTATCATCCTCTCTTTTCGAAATTCCAAAAGGAGGAAGTTGACCTCCATGGGTTTTCCCCATTTGAAGAGAAAATGGCACCAATGTGGAGCTTGGAGTCTCCTCTTTCTTCTAAGGTAAAAATTTCCAAGAAAAAGTCATTTTTCCTTCATCTCATGGTGTAATCATTTTTTCACCATTTTGATACCTTGTTTTTCTCCTTGTTCTTGAGCTCCAAATTGATCCTTCAATGGTGGAGAAGTTCCCCTCTTGATTCAAGGGTGAAAATCCCTCTTGAAAGCTTCACAAAGGTAAACCCTGACTTTGTGTTCTAGCCCTTTGATTGAATTGAAATATTCCAAGGGTTTAGATAATTAATTGAGTGTGTTTTGTGTTCTTGGATGTTGGGATGGAGTTTGGAAACTCCATGCCCTCTTAACTGATTTTGGAGGAGATATGGAGCAAGAGGAGAATTAAGGAGATTTGTGGAATTAAGGTAAGAAAACTACCTTGAACCTTGTTCTAAATTGTTTAAGTGTTTGGGATGGGTAAACAAATTAATGAACCCAGATTGTGGATTAAAATCTGTGTTGTAATGTGTTTAGTTGGTTTTGGAGAGGTTTGTGATTTAATAGTTGAATTGAGGGCCTTAAGAGCCAAATGTTTTGAGGTTGTGTTTATATTGTGTTCATGGAGACTATGGTTATTAAGTTGTTGTTGATGGAATTTGAGGAATTGTTATGTGCTGATAGGACCCTTATAAGGGTGTGGTTAAATTAGGATTTCAAATGGTGAAAATTGGTGGAAGTGGACATGTAAGGTTTATGGGGAGGTTATGGCGAAATTTTGGTAGAAATGAGTGTTTTGACTCTTGATTTGGTGATGTTTTTGGTTGATTTTAATGTGTGTATGATGCGTTAAAACCCCGTGGAAATGTGTTTTCGATGGGCTATTTTGCTACTATAAGTTATGTATGTTTTGTGGGGGATTTGTGGCTTGGTTCTGGCTGCTTCCCGTAATTGATTTTGCAGTTTTCGGTATGTCCGAACATGTGTCCGAACATTGAAGTTCGGACATCATACGTCGGAAAATTTTCAGACTCTCGGCTTATGTCCGAACATGCAAGGTCGGACGCATGTTCGAACCAACCTTTGTTTTTGCATAACTTTTTCGTTTGAACTCCGTTTTGAGTGCCGTTTGCGGTGTTGGATTCCTCTTTTCGAGTACTATCTGTTTTGACATGTTTTGGCATATGTTTATGTATATTTTGATTTTAAAATGACCGATAATCTTTTGAACTCCATTTTTGTGTGCTTCAGCCTTCTAATGATAGGGGATTGGATGGTAATGGTTTTGGATGATGTTTAGGCCTTGTTTGGTGACATGTAAAGGCCTTAAAATGTGTAAACAAGTGTTAGGTTTGATGTGAGAGTTGTGAACTTAAGATCACGAGAGTAAAATTAAGTATAACGGGATAACGGGGTTAACTATGGGCGCACTAGTCGTTTAACAATTGTATTGCCCCGATTTAATGGAAACAAATGTAATGTTACCAGTTGTTCAAAGATTATTCAAGGAACATGTGATGGCACATTAGAGTGCACCCTCGGTGACAGGTATGGTTTTCTTGCAACATGTGTCCTACCGGATTACACCGGCTTGTATGCCAAAGTGTTTTTCTGTGTGTTTGCCACCTTGCAAGATAAAGCATGAAATGAGTTTAAAGTAATTCATTATTGTGGCGTAATTAATTCCGGTACCGTTTAACCTTAATTATGTGTTAAACTATAACTAACCCACTTTAGGGTCACATAAGAGATCGGTATTCAGAATAAACGTCCCAACCCACGGGAACGTTCTAACTACGGCTATCCGTGCGTTAGTGTATATTGTGACTATGTGTGATGTATGTGACTTGTTTAGTATGTTGTTGTTATCGGATACTGTTATCCATGTTGTTAAAAAGGGATGTGATTTCCCTTATGTGTCTAACCGAGTTAGTAACACTATGTAATGTATGTATGTGATAAGTTCCATGAGGGAACCTTAACTAATAAGTATATGTTATGTATGGTGAGGAATCCGGTCGTTCCGGTCGCGCGTGTTGTTTGGGAGTTGATGTATATATGTGATTTAACTCCCATCCTGTTGTTAGGGTTGTTTTCCTTCTTGGATGTTCGACCTCCCACTAGCTTAGCCAAAGCTTACCTACCCACCTCCACCTCCATATCGGGCTAGGAGGGAAATTATGTGTAATGTTGGTAGGGAGTTGATGCCTAAGTTCGCTTCGACTCCCTCTTTATTATGTTACGGTTGTTTTTCCTCCTTGAATTACAACCACCCACAAGCTTAACCAAGGCTTACCTAACTCATCATTATTGGAGCTAGGGGAAATTATGTATGTTGTGATCGGTCCTATAGGAGGCCGCCACCCAAGTAAAGAAAATGTATGTATGTTGTGCTCGGGCCTATACTACCCCGGCACATCCTAAATAAAGTGTATGTCCTCTAAGAAGAGAGAAATTAAGTTGTGTATGTTATAAAGTGAAGTGTGTTGTTATGTTGTGTGTGCTAACCTTGTGTTTGTATCCTATTAATGGATGTTTGCGCTATAAGCATGACATGTGTGTATAGTTGTGCATGTTTGAAATGAAATCAACCGCATGCTAAGACGACAAATAGTTGTGCGTGGCCCGGTAGCATGCGGGCTGCGGGATTACCATACCAGCAAAGGTGCTGAGCCCCCTGGGGGGCCACCCTTTCTTCTTTTCCTGTTTCAGGTACAAGGAACTGGAAGTCGTTCGAGAGTAGGACGGGGTAGCTGTTTGTAGGTGGTAGTCATGTGAAATGTGAATGTATTGTAGGTGTAGTAAGACCGAAATTGTATCGGCGTTAGTTGGAAGATACTCGGTACAGTTGTAAAGTAAGTGTATAATGAATGTTGGACATGGAACGGGATTAATGTGTAGTTGCTCGGGAGTTTAGTCCATCAGACCGGTACAATGTATGTATGTTAGCCCTGTTAGCCACGTGGGTGGCTAACGGCGTGTAACACCAAAGAGTTAAGTTATGTTGTGAGTTGTGATTTCCGCTGCAACGTGCTCTGATGACTGATTTACCGAGCTTAGGAAGTACCGAGTTAAGAGTTTAGTACTTTGGGTTAAGGGTTGAGTGATAGCGTGAGAAGTACGCTAGTTAGGGAACACCAGTGTGTACTGGATACCTACGATATCCATCCCGCCCTCCACAAACCCTATTTTATAACTCGGAAAGAACGCCAGAGAGATGAAAGTCCTCTCTTACTCGGGAATACCCGATCTGGCTGTTATTAAGTATCCCTATAAGTACGGAGAACCTGTCATACGGTAGATTCCGAAGGGCGTGAATCCCGAAGACGGTTCCATTTGAACAATGTTAACCGCCCTTGTTAGCGAAAAGTGAAGAATTCTATGCATAAGAGAACGGAATTTCCGGCACCCTGGGTCGACATGCGAAGCAGTCGAGGACAACCAGCTTGCAAGCACTAACCGTGCAACAGTGGAGGAGTGAAGTAGTAGAACCCGAGACGAGTGTCCACGGGACTACAATGCGGACTAACACACCAACGGTACACCAACCGAGCAAAGAACTACGACGTGGTACGAGGAGGATACAATACTAAGAAAAGGGGGGTCTCCCAGGATGGGAAACACCCTAGTTAGTGGTTAACATGTGAAGACAGTAAGATGTACCCAGAAGATTGTTGTTAAGGCTGTAAGATCAAGCAAGGGCCAGCAAGGCCATTGATGTTAGTGCGGATGAAAACAATACCGCAACCAGTGTGTATTGAACCGATAACCAGTTAGCATGGCGCACTTGCCATGGCAAGTTCTGCTATAACAAGGCTGTACGGAAAATTTTAAACAACTACCGGTACTTAGTAAAGTACCATGAAGTTAAGTGGGATTATCATAACTGTGGAAGGGCTTAATAGCCTGACCTCTGTACTTGGAAATACACCAGTCAGCAAGAAGCTAGACTTGGATAAGGCAAAAACGTTGTGAAACCAACATAATTTTTCTTTCAACTTAAATTCATTTTCAAAACCGTTTTCAAAACCAAATTTTCTTTCAAACCCATTATATCTCTAACTTTCTTTAAACCAAACCAGAAGACCTACACAGGCCTCCGTGCCACATAGTAGGTAAGTTTTACCCAGTTACTTTTAAAATAACCGGATGGAAACCGGTAAACCCAAGGGTAACAACCCGAGGAATGGATTGAGTTCATAATAATACAACAGTGGATACATTTCCCTTGATTAAGTTCGGGAAGCATGGAATGCATATTATCACAGGATAATATAAGAGGAGTTGACAACAGAATACTTCACCTAGGCGGGTGACGGACACTACGAGTGTACCAACAGTAATGTGGGACGACCGCACTCCGATAGGAGCTTGTGGGCCTGACAGACCTTCTTATGGGTTAGTCGGGTAAGTAGCAATGTATCAGTAGGATACCCCACGTATGTATACGAGTGGAGTCTGGAACACGGGAAGTAGTCGACTCCATACTACGGTCCGTAGTAAAAGTCAAGCAAGAGCAATGGATTACATCAAATGGTTGAAGTAAAGGAACCCAGTCAAGTTAAGGAAACTAAAGGAATCAGTAAGTTCATTTTAAGGAAATGTTTAAAGGTGAACAAGTGCGAAGTGCACTGGTTAGTAAGTAAAGACATCGCACATGTCTTAAGAATCCTGAAGGATGAACATAATAGCTGGAGTAAGTACCCAGCCTACATATGGTGAGGCAAATGCCTACAATGGATATGTTAATGTGCAATGATCGGGATGAGACTCCCGAGATATCAATTTCACTAAAGGGGATATTTAACCCAACAAAGAACGCAGAGCGAAGTAGTAAACTAAACATACCAATGAGTGCAAGCCAGATGAAATGGCATAACCTAGTAACACTCAGGAACTATCCTTAAAAGGGTGTTTGGACCAACAATGGTTGAATGAGATAACGTGGCAGAAACGCAAGGGTTGAAACTAACACCCGGTTTAAGCATAAGTCGTCAGGAAGAAGTCTGACATCCTTGAAGGAGCATCCCATGAAAGGAACAACGACCTTGTCATGGAGCCCAATACAATCTATAAACCGTGTAATATATACGGAGAAGTAAATGTGTGTTAACAGCCTACAATGAGCAGAGCTCGAGGCAATAAGGCTTATAAGCCACAAGTAGAATATGTTAAGAAAATGTTATTGATTACGAAAGTTCATGTGATATAAGTAAGTAAAGCAGATAACGAACCACTGCTTTAAGAGCGGGGATACCTCTTGATATGTGAGACCGCAACAGCGGTAGTTATGTGAACAGAGTTCAGGGAATATGTTAAGGGTTGACCATGTTGTTATTACCCAAGAATGATGTGAGTAGGAATAAATCGAAAAGAAGTGTTTATACCAGTTGTAGAGACCCACCATAGGTGTGGGATACTAAGTGCGAAATGAACAACGCTCAAGGAGCATAAGGGTGTGAAGAATAGCGTCCTAAGCAATCAGCCAAACAAGTGGCGAAACACAGTGTAATGGCGAAAGCCAATATAATAGCGGATGCAGTATAAGTTAATGTTATACAATGAGTAACCGCACGGTGCATAGTAAACGACCGTTATCTAAGTATTCTTAAATAATAATGTGACAATAAGACCAGTTATGAGTGAAACTCAATGGACATACAAGTAAGTGGTGAAACGCAGACTGGGCAATAAGCCAGTAGTTGATACCTATGTGATAAGGGACTCAGTGAGAATTCCCATTGCTATCACATAAGTGATTTACTGTCAAGAGTTTACGCCTCTGCACTCTGTATGACTGAGTGTTTTGGTATTGCTCTCGTGCAGTAATGATCGAGTGAGGTAGCTAGGAAGTTTGAGAAATGTTAAATGTGATAGAAAGACAAGACTTATGATGTGATAAAACCGATGCATAAGCAAAGCACGGTCGTACCAATCAAAGGTACTTGGTTGACATAAGTGACTATAGTAACACGATTGTTAAATATCGGTATGGAATATACCTCAAGTGTGGGAAATAATCGAAAGAGTACTACACATTAAGTAGTAGCTCAAATTCAACCGACAATAAGTCGGAAGAAATCAAGTAAGTCAGTGTGGAATACAGTAAATTATCATGAAAGTGGAGAGAAAGTTTGTAACTCACCGAGTTCGCTCATGGTAAGTGAAACCACGCGTCGGTTGAGAAACCGTTACTACCAAGATAAAGGTGATAATCGGGGATGTACAATACAATAAGAATAATGTATGGGGGCAAACTAAGCCCTAAAGTTATCAAGAGTTGCGCAGGCACTGGTGAACCAGTGATTCAAAACGTTGAATTGAATAGTGAACATGAGTGAATGGCAAACTAATGATGCCTAAAAGCCTCATAGGCCAGAATCGAAACCAGTTAAGAGTTAAAATAAACTCTAGTGAGAATTCTTGGTTAGGGACTAAACCGCCAATATGGCTAAGATCCTCAAACCGGAACACATTTTGTAATAAACCGCGTGGAGATAAAACACTTCACGACGGTAGGACGTTATAAACCAGTGATTAAGTGATTGATTACGTGGGCGTAATCCCTTTTAAGGGGGGTAGAGCGCAAACCGTTTAGTGTGTTTTACCGTACAAGTGTACGTGAACTATGGTGTGCATAGCACAAAATAAATTGTTTTGATGATTGGTGTGTGTGTTACATAAACATACGCATTCATTCATGGTTTAATTATGGTAATTGCGCACTGAAGATGCGAATACCATTGTGATAAGTGTGTTATTTTGTTAAGAGATGTGTGAAAGTATAAGTATAAGGGGGTAAAGAAACTCCCGGGGAACTAAAACCCCGACTATATATGTTCATATAATACTAAATGTAAAACCGTGTATCGTATTTTGATAAAAGTATATAGATACAGTGTTGTGATTTATGAAGAGGTATGAAACCGACATAGAACCTAGTGAGAATAAGATTCCCTAGGTGACTGGATTAAGTTGAATTTGGATGATGATCGATAGACGGAGTTCTATCCCTTGGAGATGTATGATTATGACTAGATGGATTAAAAGATAGAAAATGGTATATGCTTGAATTAGTTGTTGGTTGAAATTGAAGTTGGAGGTGAAACTTGATTATCATGAGATCAAGGGAAGCCGAACACAAATTGGGGTGGAAAGATAGTTCAACACTGATGCTGATCACATTAGTGTTGGATGATCCTTGAAACTCCCTATAAGTGGTCACAAATAATCACATCAAGAATAAGATGCGGTTAATAATAATTGGACTTGGAGTTGTAGTGTGTTTTTCAAAAGAATTTTAAATTGGTGGTTCCGGATTTTCAATTGTTATTTTCAAGACTTCAATTAATATTTTTAAGATTATTAAGTGGTATTTTCAAAGGAAGGACTACCTTTATGTGACCTTGTAAAGGATTTTCAACTAGTATCCTTCCAATAAAGGATTTCATTATACTTAACCTTATAGAGGAAATTTTCCTATTACTTGCTCACGAGCTGAGGACGTACGAGCCTTTGTCTTCGGACCGGTGGCATGAGAAGTATATTTTAAAGATGTATGCAATTGTTTTGGATCTCCCAAAGGAACGGGGACCAGAGTGTCCATCGCGACCGGGTTCTGCGGGATCACTGTGTATATGTACTCAACATGGGTCTCGAACCCATGAAGAGATGGAAAAGGAATTTATGGTTGATATGACATGCTAAGACATGTTGTGTGGTATGTGTAATAATTATTATTTTGGACCTTGAGTCCTAATGTGGTTAAGTTCCGAAAGTGTTATGTTATCAAGACCTAAGTGTCTAAATGTTGTTATGTTACCCAGACCTAAGGTCTAAGGGTTGTTATGTAGTACAATGTTGATAAGGTACCCGGACCATTGAGTCCGAGGTTATCATGTAAGTATGTTATGTTATGTTATGTATGATGGATGTGATGTGTACCCGGACCGTTAAGTCCGAGGTTGTGATGTAAATGTTGTTATGGAAGTTTTATGTTACAAGTAATCCCTGTGTTCTAATTCAAGATGCTAGGGAAGTGTGAACTTCGAGGACGAAGTTCTTTTAAGGGGGGTAGATTGAAATACCCCAAACCTTAATGTGTTAATTAATTGTGTAATTATAATTTTCTAAGGCTAATTAAGTCCTTAAGATCATTGGTGAAGAAATGAAAACCAAAAAGAAAAAGAAAATGCGTAAAAGTCACAAAACGTGAAAACGTATTTAATTATTTTAGGAGGTACATAACCTTCATTAGGGTTATAAATATATTTTTATACCTAATTACACATTAAGAACATGTGGGAAAAATTCCGGAAGAAACGGATCCAAACATGCGTTAAAACGCTAACGGAGTCTTAAGCGCGTTTTTCGAGAAAACCCGAAAACGTGACTTTAAACAGTTAAATGACCCCGTAAAATAATAGTTGATTTGTAACAATAATTAAACATTAATGGGAGTTTAATAACCATTAAAATTAAAGGAATGAGAAAATTCCGGAAAACGGTCCCGGTTAGTGAATAGTGCTAAACCGGGTAAATAAACGAGCGTTTTCTGTTAAAAGACGAAAAACGCTCAGCGTGTTTATATTAGTGGGCCGGTTTTATTAATGTACAGCCCACCACACAAGACTAGTTAGCTAATTAATTAAGTCAAAGAGCCAAAATAACAAAGGGCACAAACCCCTCTCCCTCTCTCTCCTCTTTATTTTTCTTTTCCTCTCTCTCTTCCTCTCTTTCTCTCTTTTCTCTCCCAGCCGGTTCCTCCCTCCTCTGCTGCCATGGAGTTCTCCATCTAGCCAACAATGGCTTCCTCACTTCTCTTCATCCCCAAGCTCCATTTGAGCTCCAAATCAAAAAAAATCACATATCTTCTTCCTCTCATCTTCCTCTATCATCCTCTCTTTTCGAAATTCCAAAAGGAGGAAGTTGACCTCCATGGGTTTTCCCCATTTGAAGAGAAAATGGCACCAATGTGAGCTTGGAGTCTCCTCTTCTTCTAAGGTAAAAATTTCCAAGAAAAAGTCATTTTTCCTTCATCTCTGGTGTAATCATTTTTCACCATTTTGATACCTTGTTTTTCTCCTTGTTCTTGAGCTCCAAATTGATCCTTCAATGGTGGAGAAGTTCCCCTCTTGATTCAAGGGTGAAAATCCCTCTTGAAAGCTTCACAAAGGTAAACCCTAACTTGTGTTCTAGCCCTTTGATTGAATTGAAATATTCCAAGGGTTTAGATAATTAATTGAGTGTGTTTTGTGTTCTTGGATGTTGGGATGGAGTTTGGAAACTCCATGCCCTCTTAACCGATTTTGGAGGAGATGGAGCAAGAGGAGAATTAAGGAGATTGTGAATTAAGGTAAGAAAACTACCTTGAACCTTGTTCTAAATTGTTTAAGTGTTTGGGATGGGTAAACAAATTAATGAACCCAAATTGTGGATTAAATCTGTGTTGGAATGTGTTTAATTGGTTTTGGAGAGGTTTGTGATTAATTGAATGAGGGCCTTAAGCCAAATGTTTTGAGTTGTGTTTATATTGTTTCATGGAGTATGGTTATTAGTTGTTGTTGATGGAATTTGAGGAATTGTTATGTGCTGATAGGACCCTTATAAGGGTGTGGTTAAATTAGGATTTCAAATGGTGAAAATTGGAGGAGTGGACATGTAAGGTTTATGGGGAGGTTATGGCGAAATTTTGGTAGAAAATGAGTGTTTTGACTCTTGATTTGGTGATGTTTTTGGTTGATTTTAATGTGTGTATGATGCGTTAAAACCCCGTGGAAATGTGTTTTCGATGGGCTATTTTGCTACTATAAGTTATGTATGTTTTGTGGGGGATTTGTGGCTTGGTTCTGGCTGTTTTCCGTAATTGATTTTGCAGTTTTCGGTATGTCCGAACATGTGTCCGAACATTGAAGTTCGGACATCATACGTCGGAAAATTTTCAGACTCTCGGCTTATGTCCGAACATGCAAGGTCGGACGCATGTTCGGACCAACCTTTGTTTTTGCATAACTTTTTCGTTTGAACTCCGTTTTGAGTGCCGTTTGCGGCGTTGGATTCCTCTTTTCGAGTACTATCTGTTTTGACATGTTTTGGCATATGTTTATGTATATTTTGATTTTAAAATGACCGATAATCTTTTGAACTCCATTTTTGTGTGCTTCAGCCTTCTAATGATAGGGGATTGGATGGTAATGGTTTTGGATGATGTTTAGGCCTTGTTTGGTGACATGTAAAGGCCTTAAAATGTGTAAACAAGTGTTAGGTTTGATGTGAGAGTTGTGAACTTAAGATCACGAGAGTAAAATTAAGTATAACGGGATAACGGGGTTAACTATGGGCGCACTAGTCGTTTAACAATTGTATTGCCCCGATTTAATGGAAACAAATGTAATGTTACCAGTTGTTCAAAGATTATTCAAGGAACATGTGATGGCACATTAGAGTGCACCTCGGTGACAGATATGGTTTTCTTGCAACCTGTGTCCTACCGGATTACACCGGCTTGTATGCCAAAGTGTTTTTCTGTGTGTTTGCCACCTTGCAAGATAAAGCATGAAATGAGTTTAAAGTAATTCATTTTTGTGGCGTAATTAATTCCGGTACCGTTTAACCTTAATTATGTGTTAAACTATAACTAACCCACTTTAGGGTCACATAAGAGATCGGTATTCGGAATAAACGTCCCAACCCACGGGAACGTTCTAACTACGGCTATCCGTGCGTTAGTGTATATTGTGACTATGTGTGATGTATGTGACCTGTTTAGTATGTTGTTGTTATCGGATACTGTTATCCATGTTGTTAAAAAGGGATGTGATTTCCCTTATGTGTCTAACCGAGTTAGTAACACTATGTATGTATGTATGTGATAAGTTCCATGGGGAACCTTAACTAATAAGTATATGTTATGTATGGTGAGGAATCCGGTCGTTCCGGTCGCGCGTGTTGTTTGGGAGTTGATGTATATATGTGAGTTAACTCCCATCCTGTTGTTAGGGTTGTTTATCCTTCTTGGATGTTCGACCTCCCACTAGCTTAGCCAAAGCTTACCTACCCGACCTCCATATCGGGCTAGGAGGGAAATTATGTGTAATGTTGGTAGGGAGTTGATGCCTAAGTTCGCTTCGACTCCCTCTTTATTATGTTACGGTTGTTTTTCCTCCTTGAATTACAACCACCCACAAGCTTAACCAAGGCTTACCTAACTCATCATTATTGGAGCTAGGGGGAAATTATGTATGTTGTGATCGGTCCTATAGGAGGCCGCCACCCAAGTAAAGAAAATGTATGTATGTTGTGCTCGGGCCTATACTACCCCGGCACATCCTAAATAAAGTGTATGTCCTCTAAGAAGAGAGAAATTAAGTTGTGTATGTTATAAAGTGAAGTGTGTTGTTATGTTGTGTGTGCTAACCTTGTGTTTGTATCCTATTAATGGATGTTTGCGCTATAAGCATGACATGTGTGTATAGTTGTGCATGTTTGAAATGAAATCAACCGCATGCTAAGACGACAAATAGTTGTGCGTGGCCCGGTAGCATGCGGGCTGCGGGATTACCATACCAGCAAAGGTGCTGAGCCCCCTGGGGGGCCACCCTTTCTTCTTTTCCTGTTTCAGGTACAAGGAACTGGAAGCCGTTCGAGAGTAGGACGGGGTAGCTGTTTGTAGGTGGTAGTCATGTGAAATGTGAATGTATTGTAGGTGTAGTAAGACCGAAATTGTATCGGCGTTAGTTGGAAGATACTCGGTACAGTTGTAAGTAAGTGTATAATGAATGTTGGACATGGAACGGGATTAATGTGTAGTTGCTCGGGAGTTTAGTCCATCAGACCGGTACAATGTATGTATGTTAGCCTTGTTAGCCACGTGGGTGGCTAACGGCGTGTAACACCAAAGAGTTAAGTTATGTTGTGAGTTGTGATTTCCGCTGCAACGTGTTGTTAAATGTGTTGTTAGTAGTTGGGGTGTTACAATCCACCCTCATCTTTTGGGTAGAGCACGGAGAAGGAGCGGAAATAGTAGTTGATTTCAGAGGGAGGAGAGTCCATGAAGTCCAAGGAGAAACTCTCTTCTGAGGAGTTGTCTTCATAATCAAGCTGATGGTTGTTTGGTGATGGATTATCTGATTCGAATAGGGGAGGAGGTGGAGAGTAGCTTAAGTCCTCAGCAGGTTGTTCCACCTCGTGAACCACTTCATTCAGTTGTTGAACCGGTTGTTCCATGTGTTCTACCTGATCTAGCGTTCTTTGCTGGATCATTTCAGAGGTTCCAAACTTTGAGGTAAAATTTGCCATCATTTCCCTTAAATGGCGTTGTCTCCTCTATTTGCACCATAGGACAATGGGAACTTCATGGTCTCCTCCACACTCTCGGCACACAAAGATGGGGATAGGCTTGAGAGATGACTTGAAATCCTCCAAGAGAGCTCTCAATTCAGCATTTGGGTCTGAACATTGGGGGCTTTCATGGTACTCTCCGCACCTTTGACATACACTCCATTGATTGTAGTTCTCTGCGCCATAGGGGTAATCATACCAACCTCATGCTTGAGTAGTGACCATCCATCAGAATTAAGTATCCTAAAAAAAGAAACAAAAATTTATACACAAAAGGGGCAAATAACGGGAAAAAAAACTAAACAGATAATAAACCAGATAGTTGGACCGAAGTCCCCGGCAACGGCGCCAAAAACTTGTTGAGCAAAATAGTAGTTAAACTATCTTGCTTATGAGCAGTGAAGCCAATCATTGTAGTACAACAGGTCGTATCCATGAGACTTCAACTATCTAATTAATTATCAAGTTTGTAAATGTACAAGAAGATAAATAAAAAGTGCATAAAATGTAAATTGGGGGTTTAGCCAGTGGCAATCTTGGTGTTGGGAAAATAAAAATAATTAAAAGCTTAAATAAAACTATAGTGTATTGAATGGATGGAAAGTGTGCTAAGGAAGGTGGAATCGCCCAAGTATATTTTAGACATTAATTATAATCCTAATTTGCTCTATTTGTCTGTTTAAGAATTTATCTTGTGGCCTTCCTAAATCATAGATAAGGACAACTCTTAATTAATTCAGTAGACATTTTACAATCAGAAAGAGTCTAAAATCATTAATTAGCATTAAGCAAGAATTCTTTTTAATAACAGCGATGGATTTTATCTGCTAATCAAGGAGATAATATCTAACGTTTGTTTCTCTTTGTGGTCTATTCTCATATTTACAAAATCATTGAAATAAGAGAAACCGTAAATGCGTAAAAATGATCAGTTCTTAAGCATTTAATAATTTAGAGAGACAGAACAAATATTTATAAGCAAACTTGGTAGTATAAGTAAGTCTGAGTTCTTTGGGGTTAAACACCCATCCTAAACACAAATATAAAATTACTCAGACATAAACACGAATGAAAATAAAATAAAGATAGAAGTAGCCATTATTTTGGAGACTGCTGGAGGAGACGGGAGTGCGACTCGCTACTGCTCCAGCTGCTTCTCTTCTCTTCTTTTTATCCCGCTTCTGTTGAGTGGTGGAATGAAGAATGAAAATAAAATGGAGAAGTGGGGGATAAGAGGATGGAATGGATCGTAGGTGTGGTTTGTGTTGTGGTCGATGGTCGTGGTTTGATGAACGGTGGTCTTTGGATTCTGAGGAAGGGATGATTTATTTGAGCAGAAGGAGTGTGGGTTTTATAAAAGAAAGGAGGAGGAAGAAGACAGGCTGAAGACAGGCTGGAACACGCGTGAGGAATTCAAGGAGTGCGCCGGCGCCTGATATTGCTGATGGAGTAGATAGATATGTTTGCAGGCGCCGCAGGAAAAATGAGGAAGATGGTCGGCGCGTCAATTATTCTGGATCTGGGTTGCATTTAGACGCGTCCTTGTTTCTGTCCGGTCATTTATCCATGGACAGAGCATTCTCTCTGTTTTCTGTCCGGCCAAATATCCACGGACATCTCTCAAGCTTCTCTATTCTTGTCCGGTCTTTTTTCCACGGAAAGCTTGTGCCTTGTCCGCCCATTTTTCCACGGACATGTTGTCCCTTGCTTTGCGTCCTGCCTTAATTCCACGGACGTAACACGGACCACTCAATTTGCCGCGTCCGAACCAGTGTCCGGACCATACTGGTTCGGACGGTTCGATTTTATGCGGAGAAATAAGTCCTTGTTTGTGTCCGCCCTTATTTACCCGGACATACCACGGACGCATTTTTTGAACTGTCCGAACCACCGTCCGGACCGACCTGGTTCGGACGAAACTTAGTTTGCTTCCAAAATGTTCGTTTCACCTCCGATTTGAGATCCGTTTGCGCCTATGCCTTCGTCTCTTCGTCTACTTTGCTTCTAGCTTGGTTTTCCTCATGTTTAACCAATAAATATGTAATATAACCAATAAAACATAAACTAGAGGAAAACTAACCAAAGTGGAGAAATGAGCAAGAAAAGTGCTAATATAATATATGAAATACACCTATAAAACATGCTCATTTGGACACTTATCATGTATTAATCATGGGTGGGCAGTCAAGGATGTTATATCACGGTATCAAGAAGATTAAACTAAATACCGCACCTTCGACAGTGATCAATGCCACACACATGAAACCCGGACGTTTAAATTTGACATTTCGGCAGTTCTAAGCCTTGTGTAACCATGTAATGAGTCAAGCCAGTTGTATGTTAAGGATGTTCTGTATGTTAGCTATGTCGGCAATGTAAACCAACCTATGGTGTAAAGAGTATGTTAATGAATAAAGAGACGTTGTTTTGGAGTATGTCAACTGTGTTGTTACTGTATACTTATGAGTTTGTGAACTGAATTAGGCTGTGCACTCGGAAAGGGAGGTATACTGGGAGTGTGTAATGAGGCAGAAGCTGGCAAAAGCGGCATCATCCTCACCGGTACCTTTCCAGTCAATGGCGTGGATGCATCAATCTTGTTCGACTCTGGAGCCTCACATACGTTTGTTTCGCTTTCATTTGCGAAGAGGCTGGGGTTAGACGGTGAAGAGATGCCTGACTTTCTAGTCACTCTCCCGTCGAGAGAACGGATCAACTGTACCTGTTGTCACCGAGGTGCTATTGTACGAATCAGGGATGAAGAGTTTCCGATCGACATGATAGAGTTCGACGGACTCGGTTTTGATGTTATTGTGAGGATGAACTGGTTGGAGCGGTACAAGGGTCGGATCCTATGTGTCGAGCATCGTCTGCTTCTTCGGAGTCCAACTGGGGTTACCATATCATACCGCCAGAGGCTCAGGGAGCCTTCGACTCATATTATCTCCGCTATGTCTATGTACCGTGAGTTACGAAGAAAGAGTGATGTATACCTCTGCTATGTCCAGGACATAAAGAGAGACCCAGAGTTTAGCCCAGATGTGCCGGTAGTGTCGGAGTTTCCTGATGTCTTTCCTATGTAACTGTCGGGCATGCCGCCAACACGGGAAGTAGAGTTTGAAATTGAATTAGTGTCGGAACCGGACCAATAGTGAAGGCGCCCTACCGTATGGCTCCAGCCGAAATGATAGAGCTTAAGGAGCAGCTGAGAGACCTACTCGACAAGGGATTTATTCGCCCGAGCGTTTCACCATGGGGAGCACCGGTCCTCTTTGTGAAGAAGAAGGACGGTAGCCTCCGCCTCTGCATCGACTACAGAGAGCTGAATGCAGTTACGGTGAAGAACCGTTATCCTTTACCACGCATTGACGACTTATTTGACCAGTTGAGAGGAGCATCAGTATTCTCCAAGATTGACTTACGATCCGGTTACCACCAGATTGCTATTCGAGAGGGTGACATTGAGAAGAACACATTCCGAACCAGATATGTTCACTACGAATTCATGGTTATGCCATTTGGTTTATCCAATGCACCAGCCAAGTTTATGGATTTAATGAACCGCTTGTTCCGAGATCAGTTGGACAAGTCGGTAGTAGTCTTCATCGACGATATTCTTGTATATTCAAAATAGAAGGGTGAGCATGAAAGCCACCTGAGAAGTGTGTTGCAGACGTTGAGATAGAATCAGTTGTATGCCAAATTCTCTAAGTGTGAATTCTGGTTGAACCAAGTTTCATTCCTTGGTCATGTTATTTCTGAGGTTGGGATCGTTGTTGATCCGGCCAAGATAGATGCAGTGCGCACCTGGCCTAGACCGAAGACGGTTACCGACATCCGGAGCTTCCTCAGTCTGGCAGGATATTACAGGAGGTTTGTGAAGGACTTCTCCAGTGTCTCGAGGCCGATGACTTCCTTAATGAAAAAGGATGCACCATTCGAGTGGACAGACGACTACGAGAGTTCTTTTCAGAGTCTCAAGGATGCTCTGATATCTGCACCAGTCCTGACTATACCAGACGGTACAGATGGTTTTGAGGTCTACTGCGACGCATACGGAAGAGGTATGGGTTATGTATTGATGCAACACGGGAAGGTCGTAGCATACGCCTCCCAACAGCTGAAGAAGCATGAAGAGAACTACCCTACCCACGACTTAGAATTAGGTGCCATTGTCTTCGCTTTGAAGATATGGCGACATCATTTGTATGGGGTAAACGTGACAATTTATTCTGACCACAAGAGTTTGAAGAACTTGTTCACTCAGAAAGAGTTGAACATGAGACAAAGAAGGTGGGTCGAGTTTCTAAACGATTATGACATCAACCTGCAGTACAAAGAGGGTAAGGCAAATGTGGTAGCTGACGCACTGAGTCACCGAGCACACTCTCTCCATTCGCTAGTCTCTCATTCTATCTTGGTTGAAGAGGTGCGGAGTGCTCAGATGACGGATCAGTATATGTTAGAGATCAGGCAGAAGCTTATTGATGGCACATTCGAGGGTCAGAAGTATGATTTCCGACTCCATGATGATGACCTGATTAGGCTGAATGGCCGACTGTGTATTCCGAGGAGTAGCGCTGAGCTGAAAGAGCGCATACTGAGTGAATCCCACTGTTCTACGACTTTGATTCACCCCGGAGCTTCAAAGATGTATAAGGACATGAAACGATTTTTTTGGTGGACCGGTATGAAAAAGGATGTGAGTGACTATGTTGTGAGGTGTCTCACTTGTCAGAAGGTCAAGTTTGAGCACCAACGGCCTGGTGGTATGGTACAGCCAATGCCAGTGCCTGAGTGGAAGTTTCATGATATCTCCAAGGACTTCGTAGTAGGGCTTCCGCCTACAAAGGGAGGTCTGAATATGATTTGGGTCGTTGTTGACTGACTGACCAAGGTAGCCCGATTCATACCGATGAAGGACACCTGGAAAGTGGCAAAGCTTGCAGAGGTCTTCGACCGAGAGATTGTATGGCACCATGGGGTACCGAAGACTATCGTGTCTGATAAGGATACTAGATTCCTCTCAAGGTACTGGAGAACTACACGGGAAGCGCTTGGTACCGAGCTGAAGCTAAGTACAGTGTTCCACCCACAGACAGATGGTCAGAGTGAGCGCACCATCCAGACGCTAGAGGATATGTTACCTGCATGTGCACTTGACTTTCAGACCAGCTAGATTGATAAGTTACATTATTGAGTTTAGCTACAACAACAGTTACCATGCTTCAATCAAGATGTCTCCCTTCCAGGTTTTGTACGGTAGACCATGCCACACGCCATTATGCTGGGATGAGTCGAGTGAGACGGTCATTACAGGACCTGAGTATCTAGAGCAAGTACAAGCAAAAGTACGTCAAATCCGAGCTAACATGAAGGCAGCTCAGGACAGGCAAAATCAATGCGGATGTGCGACGACGTAACCTGGAGTTCGCCGTGGACGACCAGGTGTTTCTGAGAGTTTCCCCCATGAAGGGAGTGTTTCGTTTTGGCCAGAAAGGCAAGTTGAGCCCGAAATATATGGGGCCATATGTTGGGACGGAGCGGATAAGCCTGGTAGCTTATAGGCTAGATTTACCTGCTGAGCTGGGCAAGGTACATGATGTATTTCATGTGTCCTAGTTGAAGAAATATATGTCTCATCCGTCTCATGTACTTCAGCCCGAAAGGCTAACGTTAGAGCCGACCATGCGATCAGTGGAGACTCCCGTACGGATTCTGGACACTAAGACTCGAGACACTCGCCATAAGTCTGTAAGACTGGTGAAGGTCCTCTGGTCTAACCAGGAAGTCGAGGAGGCCACTTGGGATCTGAAAGATAAGATGAGGGCGAAGTACCCGTTGTTGTTTACTCCTTAGTATTTCTATGTATAGGGTACAGGGCGTACCCCTATTTTTAAGGGGGGTAGAGCCGTTTCGGTTATGTATATGCGGCATGTATTGTAGTACATTGCCTATGTTGTTATGTTATAGACCTTAGAGTCTAAGTGATGTTTTGTTACCGGGACCTTGTGTCCGATGTCATGTAAAGAATGTTTGTTATGGAAGTGTTGTTTTAATAAGTAATCCTTGTGTTCTAAGATTGAAAATGTGTAGTGTGAACTTTCGGGACAAAGTTCTTTTAAGGGGGTAGATTGAAATACCCCAAACCCTTATATGTTGTTTAAAGATTAAATTATGGTAATCAAGGCTAAAAAGTGCCTTAGAAACATTAGTGAACAATTTGAACCATTAAGAAAACACAATAAAATACCATAAAGGCAATTAGAGCAAAAATGTGCTCTAAGCTTGGGATAACCTTGGTTAAGACTCTAAGAGCCTACCAAGACCTTATTTACATGTTAATTAACATGTTAAATCAATTACCAAAGAAAACCAAGCTTGAAAACAAGTTAAAACATAAAATGTGCTTTAAGGAGTCTTAAAGCACATTTTTGAAAAATTGTCTTAGAAATGGGTTTTGAGTGGCTAAATGTCCATCATTACTCTTTAATCAACATGTGTACTACTTAGTATCACATTAGGAAGTCTAAATCAATGGGAAATCAAAAGTTTCACAATTATGTGCACTAATTTGTGAATAGTGACCAAATAGTGCTAGTTTAAGACATTAGTCAATATAAGTCAATTGGTTGGTCAACAAAGACCACAAAACAGCCTAAACACTAAAGGGGGATGGTTTTAAGTGTGACTCACCACACTTAGCTAGTTAAATAAAGAGGAAGGTTGATAAAGCAAAAAAATACTATTTACTTTATGTTTAAATATCTTACAAGTTTACTTCTCTCTTCATTCTCTTCTTCCTTTCTCATTTCCCACCATCTTCATCCTTTCCTCCCTTCTCCATTTTGATTTTGCTACAGCACACACACCATCTCCATCTTTCATTACTTATATCTCCTAGCTCCATGTACCGAAATTAATTCCAAGACCATCATTCTCTTAGTTTAGTCAAGCTCTACAATCTTGTCTTTTCAAATCATCAAAACCTTCATTTCGGTGCCAAGAGGAATCACCATGGAAGGAGCTTGAACTCATATTTTTACATCTCATTGTTCTCCTTTGCTTCAAGGTAAGGAAAACCAAAGAAAAACTTAATTTCCTCTTGCTTTTATATGTGACCGAAAATCACCTCTTCATGGTGTTTTCTTTTGCTCATTCTTAGCTTCATTCCAATCTTTAAAGGGCTAGGTGGAGTCCTCTCTTGCTACCTAATCCAATTCCCATTCAATTTTAAGGTAAAATAATCATTTATGTGTTTTAAGACATTATATAACCTAAGGTTTATTAATGAGTATAAGCATGAAGCTTAAAGCTCATTATCTTTACTTGTGTATGGATAAAAGGTTGACAAGTGATCAAGTTCCTTGCTAAGCTTCAATCCAAGAAAACTTGAAGAAAAGAGGTAAACAACCTAACTTAAGGTGTATTAGGAAATTGAGCTTAAAATGCTTACTAAACTATCTAAGGAGCCAATGGTAAATGAGCTATAAAATTATCCTCAAAGAGGTTATTAAGGACATATGAAATGATGTGTGTATTTGCAGGTCAAAGGCATATATTATGTGGGAAATTCAGTGTTTAAGGTTTATGCAATTTAAGGGCCTAAGAGCCATGCAATTTAAGGGCCTAAGTGCCAAGCAATTTAAATTATGCACTATATTGTGCTGTAGTGTAGTTTAAGGCTTAGTTGTGTATAAAGAACATTTTTGTGTGGATAAATGTTCTTGAGTGTTTAAAGGTGAAAAACCTTGTGTTTTGGGTGTAAGGAAATACTAACAAAGCTATGTCAAAATTTGAGTAGAAAAAAAGAAGTTTAGGTGTTTAAATGATGTTTAGTGACCTAGGTCGTACTAGGAATTGTAAAGGCTTAAACTGGTGAAAGAAAGGGAATTAAGGTGTTCTAGGTGTTAAAAATACATGGGCATTGTCTTGGAGAATTTAGTGTTCATTAGGTGATAGTGATACATCAAGGTCATGGTGGAAGAGTAGTTAAGTCTAGAGAAGTTTGGTGAACAAGAGAAAAAATTATGTTTGCGAGAGTTACCCATCTACATTGGTCCGGGACTTAGGTCCCGTATGCAGTCCCGGACACAACATAAAAACCACCCGAGAGTTAGACCATGGATAGGTCCGGGACTTAGGGTGAGGACCAAGTCCCGGACCACTTAAAAACTTTATTTAAGGTTAGTAAGTGATGTCTAATGATGGTGATTAGTTAGTAATGATGGTATAGGTTGTTAAGACATGTTAGGTGTGTTATAATGACAATTAAAAGGATGAAAGTTATAACAAAGTGTGAGAATAAATAAGTAAGAAAAGTGAAGTAGTAAGTTAATCGAATTCGAGTACGGTAATTAACCAACGTTACTAAATGTGTATAGGAGTTGCCTACGGTGGAAACAAATCGCAGCAGGGACCAAGGTATGGTTTTCTTATAGTCAGTTGCCTACCGGTTTACACCGGCTTGTGTGTTGTTTGTTTTTCTGTGTGTTTATGACCTTGTAAGACTTAAGTCATGAAATGAGTTTACAGTTGTTACTATTATTGTGACGTGAGAATACCGGTACCGTTAACCTCGGATACATGCTAACCCGTTAGTTAACTAAACTATGATACGTAGGAGAGCGGTACCTGGTTATAACATTCCCACATGAGGAATGTACTAACCACGGCTATGTATGAACTAGTTGTGGTTTGTGTTGTTAAGCTATGTCTCATCTCCCTTGTGTGTCTAACTGGACCTAAACACCTACTTGTGAATTAATTTACTAAGTTTAAATAATGGGACTTCTAACAAGTGCTAACGGGGAGTGAGGAGTCCGGTCGTTCCGGCCACGTGTGAGTATGGGGGTCGATATCATGTCAGGTTCGATTCTCTCTGTATGTTATGGTGTTTTCCTTTTTGGTTTCCAACCTCCCTTTAGCTTATCCAAGGCTATTTTACTGACTCACGTCGGGCCATGGGGCATACTATGTTCGGTGTGCTTGGATTACTATATCCGACGCACCTTGGGGTTAAGTTATCCGTTCATCTAACAGGACGGTAACGAGTTATGTAACGAGCTTAGCATGAGTTTGGCAGCATTCTCTAGGCTCTCCAGGTGGACTAATTAACAATGTTTGGTTTGGTTCCTAAAGAGAACCGTTCCCGTTATGTTATGTGTTAATGTTGTGATGCAATTCGATTTGTTGTTTAAGTTACAGTAGGGGTGTTACAGGGGTAGATTGAAATATCTCAAATATTAATTACTTTAATTAATAATGAATTAATTAAATAAAAATAATTAATGAGAGATTAAGGCATAAAGACCATTGTAATAATGCTCAGCATCTGACCATTTAAACATTGCATAAAGATGCAAACAGATGTATAAAATCAAACCATAAACAATAATGCAAATTAAGGCATATTTCAGATCATGAACATGGTCTACAAACCCGTAAAAGAATGGGGTCGTAATCTTATTTAGCAATCATCTCTATTCTTTCCTTTGATACCTTAATTAGCACTTTTCTATCTTGTTTCTTGAACTGATATTAATCCTATTACTGTCATATTTCACTTTCTGATCCTATACTTATCATTTTATCCTTCTAGAGTCGTTCTTGTACTTCATTTTGTCTTTTTTAGCCGATTTTTTATGTGTTCTCCATTTCTTTCGAATTGTTTCACTCGCCTGTTATGTCATACTTGATCTTATTTTTATGTTGTTTTTAATTTGGGGCAACATTTCCTTTGCATCTAGAAAATACTTCTTATATTTTTTTAGAAGCTTCTTTATTAACAATTCTGAATCCTAACTCTTTCACTAGATAAAACATTAATTGGCTTTCTCACCCGTATTGGCTTCACTTCACACATCTTTTGAATCTTCTTAAAAAGGTTCAAGCCTCGAAAGAAATTCTACCTCATCAAACAAACTATTAAGAGTTTCAGAGCGCTCGACTTAATTTTGTTAAAAAGTGTTGTACTCTAATTTCATAAACCCAAGACCAATGGTCAAGTTGTCTACTTCATATTGTTATGGTATCTTTTGATGTGCAATTATGTTTCTTCCTCACATTTGCAATATGTTATACAATAGGTCAACAGATCTGATCTTTCTCTTTTAATTTGGTAAATCTAGAGAAACTGTTTCTTTTTCAGAAGTCTATGCATCTTGATTATGCATCTTATGTACTGTATTTATTTGATCTTAGGTGCGGGATTCATGCTTTGATTTAAGGATTCTTCACAAGGAAACCAATAATTTTGATTTAATTGTTAGTTCTACTTATTTATATCAGCTTCAGATTGTTTCTTCTATAACAGAAAGAAAGAAAGAAAGTGACCTTTATAAAAGAATCTTATTAATTAGCTAGAATGCTAGCTATAAGTTTAAGATTAAGCCTGCGAAATGTAATCAATTTGATCATTCGATTTAATAGCATATAAATGGATAGTAAGGTTGAGGATTCAAGTGTGATTTTATACATATATATAACTAGTAAGTAGTACTACTTTTTTTCTTCTTTGCTGTCTGGAATGAATGGGAACTGTGATTTCTACTCTTGAAGTATGTTTGCCCTTGAACTTGAATATAAGATTAAGATAAATAGCCTCTACGGTAGAGTGGTTCAAAGTGGCAGGTTTGATATATATTCATATATCTGATGCATCATGATGCATGTTGTATATGAGTGCTGTCAATTTTTATTCAATTCCTGTGAGTAAATAAACTCAATGCAGCAATCATTATGTGAGTGGTGAGACAATCGTGTGTGCATCCCTCCCATTTAGTGGTAGTGTAAATGTATTGATCATGATTATATAATCATATGTGAGAAAAATGATGTCGATCGTCATATACTCCCTGCACGTGTGATTTGATGTGGTCTGGAAACATGACCGTGATTAAGACCCGGACAAACAAACATCGAAATGTAACTTTCGGCATGTCTGGACACAACTTAAACAGGGTCTAGATTCTTTGTCCGGACTCCGTTTTGCTCCCCATTTATAGAGTTGTAGTCCTCATGAGATAATCTATGCATTTCCTAGACTTTTCCTTGCATTAGACATATAAAATTTATTAGTTCACATTAAAACCTAAATCTAAAGAAAAGTATATGATTAATGAGAAATATGACATCAATTGTTATGAAAATGCGAAGAATTAAAGCCCTAAAAATAGATGTATTTTGCACTTATCAACAGAGCAGTATGTTCTTTGTTTGCAGGCCAGGGTTGCAATACGTGAGTGAAGAGAATGGGAAGAGGCGCAGAGGATGTTCCTTGTTCACCAATTAGGGTTGCGAAATTACTGTGAGTGGGGAGAATGGAAGAGGCGTAGTCAATGTTCCTTGGTCGTCATTTATGGTTGCAAAATTACTGTGAGAAAAGAATTGTAACACCCTAATTATAAACACCGTACTTAACAACTGGTCGCAGCGAAAATACTACACAACACTTAACTCAATCGACTGGTGTTACACGCCGTTAGCCACCCACGTGGCTAACAAGGCTAATACATACACAATGTACCGGTCTGATAGACAAGATTACCGAGCATCAAACTTTATAATTACACTTCATATCTAAACCGAGACAAATACACTTACTTTCCAACTGTACCGAGTTCATTACAATTTACTTGCCGATAACAGTTTCGGTCTTGCTATACAATAACTACAATTACATAAGAGGTTTTGTAACTACCCATGCATAAATAGCCACCATGTCCTACTCTCGAACGGCTGTCGGCTCCATTTTACATGAAATGTAAAGGATGACCCCAAAATGGCTCAACACCTTTGCTGGAAAGGTAATGGTGCAGCCCGCATACTACCGGGCTACGCACAACTAATTGTCGTCTGAGCATGCGATTGATTTTATTCTAATCATGCATGAAATACTATAAACACACAATACAATCTACAGGTAATCAACACTGAAATACAATCATCAAGTATAACAAATTAACGTTTATTAGATCACATTACTTGGTCTTTAGACCATGAGGGTTTTTACTTCAAAGGCTTCATTCTTATTGATTAACACTTATCCTTTTTATTCGGGCTACAACCCTCTACTTCTCATAATAAACTTGGTATTGTTTTCGATAATCACATTCATGTACATCTCAACATTCGTCACACAACAACACACATACAGCATAACTCCGAAACGAGTCACGTGAGGAATAGTACCGAGGTAAGAGTTTAGTCAACTTTTATAGAGCCTAGAGAACGATTGGTCCTCATGTCGAGCTCTATACATAACACATTGTCGTTCTGTTTATCGAATGAATAACTTACACAAGGTGTGTCAGATCTAGAGGATCCAAGCACACCGTACATAAATCCCCCTAACCCCGAACATAAGTCAAGGCAGGAGAGCCAGTTATAGGCTCATGGGAGATTGAATTCCAAGAAGGAAAATAACCATACACAGGAGAGAGTTGAAGCTGATATAGATATCAACTCCCATACATACGCGCGCGACCGGAACTACCGGATTCCTCACCCCCCCCCCCCCCCCCAGTTATACATTGGTTAGAAGCTCCCTCCATGGAGCTTATCACATCATATTACATTATGGTTATCTAAGTCCGGTTAGTCATACAGGGGTGGTGACACATTCACACACAACAATCCACCATTAACACATGAATAGCCGTAGTTAGAACGTTCCCGTGGATTAGGATGTTTACAACCGAATACCGTTCTCTTATGTGATCCTAACTTGGTTAGCTAACGGGGTCACTTACTCGAGGTTAGACGGTATCGGGAACAAACGCGGCACATAGATGAATTACTGTAAACTCATTACATGCTTTATCTTATAAAGTCGTAAACATCTAGAAAACACATAGTCATACAAGCCGGTGTAACTCGGTAGAACACAGGTTGCAAGAAAACCAGAACTTTCACCATGGGATTTCCCTAACGTGTCACCTTACGTCCCTCGGATGATCCTCGAATCACTGATTATATTTCAAGCGATCCTATTAACATCAAGACAATACGGTATGTAAACGATTGGTACACCCGTTATTTAACCCCGTTGTCCCGTAATTCTTAATTTTACTTATGTGGTTTTAAGTTCACAACTCTCACATTCAATCTAACACTTGTTTACACTTTTAATGAACTTTACATGTCACCAAACAAGTCCTAAACATCACCTAATACCATTACCATTCAATCCCATTCATTTAGAGGCTTTAAAACACTTTCGGGGGCATTTTTGGTGTGGTTCAGGACTTGGTCCGGCCCTTAAGTCCCGGACCAACACTGGAATACACTTTCGGGACATTTTTTTCACCTGGTCTGGATCTTGGTCCTGGAATAAGGACCCGGACCACCTACAGAATCAACTTTCGGCTCATTTTTAAGGGTGGTCGGGACCTTATCCAAGGGCTACGTCCCGGACCCTGTTAAAAAGCTGCTAAATTGCCATTCCCACCTCAAACCTTACCCAAATTTTTCCTAATCTTTCCACATGTTATAACACATTAAACATACATTAAGCCTTCCCAAATCATTGGTCAAACCATTACTCAACTCTTGCTCAATTAGACAAATTCACATCTCTCATTTTTGCACATTATGCACACTAGTGCATTTCTAACTCTTCTCATGACAGTTTTCAATCTTCTCCCAACCATTTGACCATTCCAAAACCTTCCTAGCACATTCATCTCTATTTCCCCATCTCATTCATTATTTTCCAAGTTCCACACCTTAGTTCCTCTCTAGAAAAACCCAAACATTCATATCACTTATTGCTACAGATTTTTGCACAAAGCTTCTCACTCCTTATTCTCTAGTTTGGTGGGTTCAATCCACTCATTTACACTCCACTTTCTCCTAATGAAACTTAGGTTCCTTAAGTTCATAGCAACACCTAGAACACTTGATTCCTACAGAAATTTCGCCATAACTTCGTTACTATACTAACTCATCCTAATTTCATCATCTTCATCACCTAAACCAAAATATTCACAATTCAACACAAGCTAACCAAATTCAAGCTCAACTAACCAAATCCATAAAGGATTCTACCAGCACATAAAACTCATCCAAATCTCATTAAACACATCATAATGCACTATCTTAAATGCATGGCACTTAGGCCCTTAAATCACATACCAATGCACAATGCATTAAACATCATCACCATTTTCTCTTCTAATCACCAAACACATTTCCAATACAATCTTTGATTCATTCTTTTAAATTTCCCAACCCAAAATTTCAAAGGCATTCAAGGTTAAACCTTAGGGTAGTTTATTTACCTTAAATTCACAAGTGTTCCCTTCACACTCCTCCTCCTTTGTTCTCTTGATTGCAACCGGTCAATGTAGGGTAATATTTATAGGCTAAAGACCATGCCCAAGAAGATAATGATCACTAAACAAGCATCTAAAATCTTGGGATAAACCCTAGAACACAAGGGAGTGTTTTAAAGCACAAAAATGAGGGAATTACCTTCTCACTTCTAAATGAAGTACTTTGGAAACATACCAAGCAATGCTCCAGAACCTCTTGAATATAAAACAAGGATAAACAAGAGAGAAAATGGAGCTCATAAAGCTGGAAAAATCGGCCATGAGAGAAACAAGGAAAAAGAAGGTTTTTGAAGTTTTTTCTTACCTTAGAACAATCAAGGAGTTTACTAGCTCAAGAAATGGTGCTCCTCCCTTCAAAAGGAGCTACAGCCATGGAGTTCAACTTCAATATTTTCAGATTTTGAAAAGAGGGAAAGAAGCTCCAAGATGAGGAGAGCAAGAATATGTAATGTTTTTGCTGTTTTGGCTTAGATTTAGCCTTGGAAATGAAGAAGAAGATAGAGCTGAGTGAGGAGTTCCCAAATCGCCATTGTTCGGATTGAGATAAAAGAGAGCTTATGAATGAATGAGGAAAAACGTGAGGGAGAAGGGGGAATGAAGGAGAGAGAATCCAAAAAGCAAGACTTGTACTTTATTTACTTTATGCTTTTGTCTTCTTGTGACTTAAGAGCCAATTAATTGGGAGAGAGGGGGAACACGTGGGTAGTATAGAGGAGGTGCCAGATTTTTACAAAATGTAAAGGAGGGGCAGTTTAGTCTTTAGCAAATAACACCCATAAAACCCGAATTTGCACTATTCACTAATCCGGGACCGTTTTCCGGATTTTTCTCGTTTCTTTAACTTTAATGGTTCTTAAACCTTCAATAATGATTTATTATAGTTATATGATCAACTATAATTTTTATGAGTTCATTTAACCACTTAAAGTCACGTTTTGGGTTTTCTCAAAAAACGTGCTTTAAAGTTTCGTTTACGTTTTTAACCCACTATATGGATCATTTTCTTCGGGATTTGTTCCCACATGTTATTTAGGCAAAATTAAGCCTTAGGAATCCATATAGGATCCTAGTCGAGGTCATATGCCTCCTATGGTTGCGTAACACATGTTTTTATGATTTATGCATTTTACGCGTTTTCTCCTTTCTTTTGGTTTCTCTTTCTTCACCAATGTTCTTAAGGACTTAATTAGCCTTAGAATATCATAATTACACAATTTATTAACACATTTAAGTTCGGGGTATTTCAAGAATGGAAGAGACGTAGTGCAGGTTGCAAAATTACCACGAGTGAAGAGAATGGAAGAGGCACAGAGCATATGTTCCTTGTTCACTAGTTGCGTTTGAAAAAATTACCTTAGAAGATATAAGAAGAGAATGAAGAGAGGCGCCTTCAAATTTGAGCCAAAAAAAAAAAGAAAATTCCCCAAAGGGACACTTAAAAAGCTTCCTTTAATTTTTCTGACGCGATCTAATAAAAAACCGGCCACTATTTTACAGTACCAAAAACAACGCCTAATATGATCTTCATTCTTTAAATATTATATATTACACTTTTGCTTAAAGCATTTTTAAAAGCCTATAGTTTAAACTCTTTTTTCTAAGAGTATTTTCTCAAAAATGTTACTTCCAAAGCAGTTTTGAAAATGAATTTCAAAGGAAGTTTTACATGAAATGAAATTGATCAAACCATTTGTAAGAAGCAGGTATCAAAACTCACTTTCACAAATGAATTTCCAAAAATATTTCTTAAATTTGTTATTCCAAAATAGTGCTTGAAAACAATTTTGAAATGGAGTTTTCAAAGTTGAATTTCAAAAAAAAATGATTTTTTAAAATGTATTTCAAAATTAATGACTACATCTTCCAACTTATGGCCCACTAT